>CAMAPE010000070.1:5657500-5985000 GCA_945859875.1 Cuscuta europaea
GGATCAATATGGCGTCCATGCATGTTTCTTCCAAAATCCCTTATTTAGAATATGAAAATTATATCAAAATGTTTCTTATTCAAAATATTTTCATAACAATATAAAATTTATAAATTATATACAAATATAATAACTAAAATCATTGTTCAAAGTTTGACATTATTGACCAAGAAAAGTCAATATGAAGATTATTTTTAGACGGAGGTAGTGACTTTACTCCGGCTCACTCATTCCTATTTTGCATTAAAAGAAGTTTTAATTAATTTATTCTTTTATTTTTAATATGTAAGACTCAATATGTCCTACTTAAGCAATAAGACACGCATAGTAATCTTATTTTACATTTTGTTTATGTTTTAGTCATATTTTGAGTAATTTTTAAATAGTCATAGGCAGTAATTTTACATAGATGCACACAAATATTACCAAATATGATATGAGATACTAATAGAAGAATATACAAAAATGAAATAATTATAGAAGGACAAAGGGAGTAACTTATAATAAAGGCTAAAGGGTCAAATAGGTACATGAACTAACTTAAAGTGTTCAATTAGCCCTATATTTAGGAGGTTCCTGATGAATATTTTTGATGATTTTTTTTTGAGAATCTTCTTCATTAAGTCTAGTTTATCCATATCAAATTTCAGCTAAAACTTAAATCGGGAAGGCAGTCAAATGATTTTCCGAAATGTACTGCGCTGTTTAACTGCGCAGTTATATTCAAAAAATCATTTGATTGTCTTCCCGGTTGAATTTTTAGCTGAAATTTGGTATGAGTAAACTAGACATAATGAAGAAGATGTTCAAAAAAATTCAGAAAACAATGCCACCAGGAACCGCACCATTTAGCGACGGCCGAGCAGAACCTCCTATATAAGGGGCTAATTGAACACTTTAAGTTAGTTCATGTAACTATTTGACCCTTTAGCCTATAATAAATATAGGATATTAGATGTAACATTTTTAAAATAGTTGAGATTCAGCATCAGAACTATTAAACATTAAAAAGATGTACTCGTATACTCCGTATGATAATATGAGTGCACATTTAAGCAAAAAATTAAAGCAGTCCTATAGGGAGGGCACCTTAAAAAAATGCAAGCAGCACCGACCAGCAAGAGATAATGAAAGACTGAACTCATTTAATTAAGAAAAAGGAAGTATGTCGAGCGTTTAAATACAAAAATGTATGGGTCGAGGGGATGTGGAGCATCAAATTAAAGTTTGGTGTACACCTACTTATACACAATCATTCTTTTATTGTTTTTGAAAGTTTTTTTGTCTGTGAATCCTATTCTACAGAAAAAAAGTTGACTTGTTTTGTCTGTGAAAAATTCTACAGACAAAATAAGTCTGTATTTGTCTGTGGATTGAGATTCACAAACAAAAAAACTCCCACAGACACGGAGAGGTAATGATGTATATAAGAAAGTGTACTAAACTAATTTTTGTTTCTTGTTTGTCAACAAATTCTCATCCTATGCTGTAAATGTAATCATTACATAGACCAATTAATACTATAAATGTAGCAAAATTTCTCACTTGACATATTCACTGACGTTATTAGAGTTTTGACGTATTCACTGACGTTATTAGAGTTCTATGCGAATTACATTATTTATGTTCTCTTGGAGATTTGAATTCTCAAAAAACTTCACGGTTTGACTTCACACAGATTAAGAAAATAAATTTGACTTTACTGTGGAGTGCACTGTTTAGCACTGTTTGGATACTGTTTGACACTGTTTGACATTGTTTGACACTGTTTTGCACTGTTTTGGTGTAGATAATTTGCCAAATAAGAAAATAAGAAGAAGTGTGAAGTTAATTTCAAGACTTCCTGAAAAGGAAAGTGAGAAGTTGTTTGAGAACCGGAGGGAGTAAGATTATTCGAATTCAAAAAATTTAAATACAAATAAGAATATTAAATTGATTCGAATTAAATTGATTTGAATAATTGATTCAATTCGAATTAATAATAGTTATAATAACATAATAATAGTAAAAATAATAATAGTAATAGTAACACTATTATAACTTTTAAAAGTTATATATACCCTCAAAGGGGTAGTCCATATATACATTTACGTATATACATTCAATCCGATTTAGAATACGGAGTAAATCAGAAGCAACATACAGAATAAAGTTGTAAGGCAAAAAAAATGATTCAATTCGTGATTTGGTGAGAATATCAAATACTCCCTCCGTTTCTGAAACAAGTTCCACCTTTCCTTTTCAGGTAGTTCCAAAATAAAGTTCCACTTTATATATTTGGAAAGTTTTTCCAATCCATTTACTATTTTACCCCCATATCCCTTTTCCATATTTTCCCCATTTACTACTCCCTATTTTCTACCCCCTACGCACCTCACCTCCATATCTCCTTTGTCAGCGTCTCTCTCCCCCTTATGCAACCCTTCATTCCCCCGCCTCCACCCTCCTTCGTCGCCACCGTTCCCAAACCCCTTCCGTCGTTACCCCCTGCAGCTCCCCCTACGCTACACCTCAAAACTCCTTCCATTGCAACCCCTCTCTGAAACTCTTCTTCTCTGAAACCCATCTATCGCTAAATCTGAAACCCACCGGCCTCTACCACTTCCCCGGTGCATGGATCCATCTCATCCGAAATCGTCTCCACCTTTACATGGACTTGACGAACCCTCATCTCCAAAGCCAGATCCGCAAGTTTCGTCCCCTATTTCAGAATTTTGTGTTGTGCGGTTCGGAAGTCAAGATTCGTTTGAATCTGATCCCGACTGGTGGATCCGGAAGAAATATGATTCAAATCTTGTTTTTGATACCTACGATGGATTACAAGGTTTCGAGGATTCCGAAGGAGAAGAGGTCAATTCGGGAGTGGTGATGGATGGACTGTCGGACAAGGAAGAGGAAGGCAACGTGGGGCTGCATGCAGAGGATGGCAGCGACGGTGAGGAAGAAGAGGAAGGCAGGAAGGGGCTAGATTCAGACGACAAGAATGAAGGAAAAGGGTAGTACTCATCTTAAACCCTTTTTCATTTTAGTGCACTGATTTTGTGTGATGTATGTGTTGCATATGTGTTGCCCGTATATGTGTGATGCCAGTGCATATGTGTTGTAATGTGAAATGTGATGCCAATGCATATGTGTAGTAACCTGAAATGTGTGGTGATGATATGGCGAACCCTATTTCGAACTGATGATGATAGGGGCCTTATTGTGTTGCTTTATGGTAGATTCCAATCTTGCATTTGACTTGCATACATTACCAAAAATCACCATTTTCTTACATTTGGGCAAAAATTAAACTGGTGTACACTATACTGGTCAATACATATTGCATTGTATTGTCTGCCAACTACTATGTGCTTACAAAAATGTGCACTACTAAAGTACTACCAAAAATATGTGCGCTATGACAAAAACTTAACTGAATTCAATGCAATCTGATAGTTCAAGTGTGAAGATGTGGTACATCTTCAAACATGAACTCATGCCTGTCCATTGCTGCCTATCCTGTGGTAGTTGCCACATGTGCCATTGCTGTCTCATATAGTTCTTGAGAGATTTGCACATTGTTTGGTAGCTTCCCCTGCCTATGTAATCTGTCCTTACCCATGTGCTTCAATTTGAAATTGTTTCCACCATTCTGTGTAATCACTTGTTCCATTACACATTGATAGCTTAAGAATACCTTGTTGAGTGTTGTTGGTGTCAGCTCATTATATGATGTTGTGACTGCATGTATTAAGTCAGTGATGGTTTTTGGAGCTTTCTGATCTTTAATGGCATCTATTGCCCTGAAAAACCCCAAGTCCAAGACATTAAGGTCTGGACTATTAGGTGGTTGACATGTCAATTGGATATTCCATCCATCCTTAGTCCCTTCTCTCACAAAATCAGGATCATTAATGTCAATATGAGGCCTTGCATTGTCCTGTTGAATAATAACTCTCATGGTGTCTGCATCTGGCCATGTCTATTTTATTGCTGGCAATAGTTCATTCAGTATCATCTCTTTGATGACTAAACGTGTAATGCTTACTGATGCCTTTGTCTCTAGTGTTCCTGCTGGTCTGTTTTTATTGCTTCTTTTGGCTGTGTCTTCATAAGTGAAAGAAAAGATCCCCACTTTCCCATCCCACAATACTTCCCCATTGTCCCTAAGTCTTGGTCTCCCCACAGCTGCTAAGAACATGATTTTTGGTATGATTTTTTTGACTGAGCAGTCCTGTAGGGGTCCTCTTCAGTGGGAGTGGCGTAGAAAGTGGTGGTTTATTTGGACAAATAAAACCACTTCTCATCTATGTGTATGGTATCATAGAAGTCATGAAATGTAGGGGTAGAGGGCAGTGAGATAGGAGTAATGTGTTACAAGCAAAAGTGCAACCTCTTTAGCTTTCCCAAATCACTTAATAGGGGTCTGATTGCATTGGAGTGCCTTTTCAGTTGTTTCCTTTTAACCCACCTATGTACTGTGGTCTGTGACACACCCATGGCAAAGGCCAAAGCCCTCATGTTTTTCCTTTGGTGATATGGAATGTCTGCCACTTTTTGCAAGTCAAGTGTATATGGTTTTCTCCCCACATGTCCCTTCTGCTTGCTCTGCACATTAATTGCTAGGTTTAACTGCAATTCTTGTTTTGATTTGCGCCACAGTTTTTGGATTGTCTTTGTTGATACATTGAATTCCAAAGTTGTTTTCTTGATAAGGCCCCTCTGAAGTTTAAGACCCTATGAATTGCTTAACATAATTTGCACAATTCTTTTTCTTTGGTCATCAGTAAGTTTGGGACATTTTCTGTGCATACCTTGTTGTTGAGATGATTCCCCTCCCTGTTGTATTTCTGTGGCTGCAGGTAAAATGACAAGAGGAGTACCTACAGTTGGAGGTGGCAAGTTGACATCAAAGCTGTCATTTTCTTCTGCACCAGTTTGGTCGTGTGAGCTGTCCATGTGTTGGAGGGGTAGATGAAACTCATAAAGGCTGAAGAAGAAGCTTTTATGATGTCTATTTATAGAAAGTGTATGTGAACTTTGTAATTGGGAGGGAAAATTAAAATTTGGGAGGGAAATTTTGATTGTATGGCCGAAATACATGTATGGTGTTTAAAAATGGGATTAGACTTGTAATGATTTCTTTTTTGGAATAAATGTTATGACCCCCTTTCCACTATTCATTCCCCCCTTTTCTTCCTTCATATGACCGTGTATCTCATTAAGGGCAAAAGTGGAAAGTCAACAAATAATTTACTTTTCCCTTAAATCCAAAGAAGTCAAATGTGGAACTTCTTCACGAATCGGAGGGAGTATATAAATACATATACAAATTAGATTTTCGGCTTGAACAACTTCCAAATATAAATACAAATAATTATGTATTCAATTAGAAGAATAATCAAACATATTCGTTTATACGTACACAAAATCAACTACCCATTGTGTGTGTGCATCAACTACTCATTAGGCCAGTACTGACAGGGGCGAAGTCAGGGCATTGGGTTAGACTGGGCCGTTACAAAGAATATTTTAGATTTTTTTACACGGAATATTTTACGCTAAAAATATAGACATTTTTAAAATTTGGGCTGGGCCAGGGCCAAGGCTGGCCCTCCCCTAGCTACGCCCCTGGGTCATGTCCATCTTTGGACCTATGGGCTAGATATAATATATTCGGCTTAAATATAAACAAGATAAACCGTAAACTTTACATACTTAAAATGTGAATTATAACAAAAATATCTAATAAAGGTCATAAAATAAAGGCCAAAATCAATTTAGTTTTATTTAAATTACATATTTGGGCAAACATATCAACACAAGTATTAAATAAAAAGAAAAAATAGTACTCAAATCATTTATCGTAGAACAATGTGAAGCAAAATCATCAATACTCGCTTAAAAGGAATAGAAAACATTAAGGGGCCATTTGGAGCACCCAAAAAAGGATGATAAGCCTGAAAGTGCACAAAAATTGGCAAACACCTACCAAATTAGCTACTTGGGCTGATTTTTCTTGTCAGCTGAAAAATCAAGTGTGGAGCTACTTTTTCAGCTGATATTTATTATTCTTGGCAAAGACCCTTTACCCCCAGCACATGTGTAGAGATCAATGAAAGAATGCGCCAACCTGCATGTAGATTTTTCCTAAGCTCTTCCACTGAACACAGAAGAATGATCTGATGAAGCATTACATAAAAATTTATACGCATATGAGAAGGATTCGTATTGGAAGATTACCCCAACCCGATATCTGAATTTTTCCTAAGCCCTTCAACTGAAAACAGGCTTGCTCACTAGCTTTCCCTTCTATTAATATGTGATTTCTTCTTTTTGATTGAGGAAAGCTTGATTTCCGGATTTTCTATTGTTCTTAGATACATCTTCGTTCTTCTAATGCACAATCTCTCCTGGATTTGGCTTTGAATCATTACATACCAGAATTTTACCTCTCAAATATCATTCATAAAATGATATCTTTTCTGTTTTTAGGTTTTAAATTGACATGATTTTTTAAAGCTCTTCATTTCTAGGTTCAAGAAATTTGATGGAATTTTTCCTAATCTTCTTTTCTCTAAAAAAATCCGCTTGTTTGAATGTTGAGTTTTCACGAAGAAAGAACGTACAACAATTTTGAGGAGAGCAGTAGCATATATCACATCTTAATACCCTTTATGGTAATTTTACATTCAATCAGTTATTTCAGCTAATATATTACCAAACACTTTCATTTCAGCAGCTTCAGTCTTTTAAGCCTTTACAGCCATTTCAGTCGTGGCAGTCGTTACCAAACGGGCCCTAAAAACTAAAGATATGTGAAGATTCAAAAGATGTGTTTTTTATTAATTCATTGTGTTGCTTTAAAAACTGCAACTCGTCCTACTTAAAATTAATGTACATTCATTTTTGAAACTTGGATTCCTTTAGGCATTTTACATATATTCCGTTTTTTAATTGTTAACAAAATTTAAACATTATGCCTAATTAATTGAACTTAAAAATAGAAAAAGAAGCCTACTCACATTATATATGGAGAAAAATATTTTGTAACACCGTCCTCAAGTATATTTAGTTTTTAGTAAATCATGTAATAAACCTTGAACAATGATTTATGAATTTACAAGGATGTAAATTTTTATTAGTTCTTTTGCGTGATTAGTAAACTACATGTGGGGCCCACACCGGGAACGGGGACCACCCGATAATTCCGGGATAAGATATTATATTTATCTTGGTCTAAATAATATGTATATGGTGGTGGATATTTTATTTGAGCCATAGAAAGGGCATAGAATTGATCGGTCGGTCAAACGAAGCCCAATTACCAGTATTATATTGTGTCTATGCAAAAATATAGAGAAACACTTGTACCTCCAGGTTCCCACGAGTCTCATTTTGTTCACCTCTGAGGTTAAACATCACCACTCCCTTCCAAGCTTGCCATTTGACATCACAAATCTCTTTTTCCTTAAAATTATACTCCGTAATAACTTTTTTATTTATAATTTAACTTTTAGAAAAGAGGCGATCATCGTCGTGGCTACAAGCCTTGCTCCAAGCACAAGAAAAACTGCTATGGAGAGTTTCACTTGATCACTATTGTCCCTTAGGTATTGATCGAGAATCCAAAACCAAGAAACAAGCTTCTCCATCTCCATGGCAAGAGAAAAGTTGGCCGCACGCTTACGCATTGAAAAAACAAAACCTTACGCAGACAAGCATCTCTGCGAGGAAGAGAAGCTCTCAACCCTTACTAAACCCTAATTTTTTGTAACTAATTTGAATAGTTAAAAGATGACTTATTCACTATATTTCACCAGATTTTAAGTTTTGAAGTAAAATGACACATAATATAACAGATATGTTGGACAATTTGTTGGAGAGCTGTGAGATCGAGAAAATGGAAAGGTTCACAGTGGGCCCGGGGAGTTGCATAATAGAACATGGATATTTCTTCGTATAAATATCAAAATTTTAAACAGTAAGAGAAACGAAATGAGAAATGAAATGCGAAAACAAATTATGTAAGGGGAGATTTATCCAAATAGGAGTAATTAAATTCTTAATTGCCAAAATAGGACTAAGGTTTTAAAATTCCTCAAATAGGAGTAATTATTTGTAGTTAGACAAAAATACCCCTAAACCTTGATAGAACATATTGTCACCGACAGACCGCTGGACCAGATAGCCGGCCGGCCGGGGGCTGCCGCAAACCTCCGCCACATCCTCAAAACTAGCCACCCCTGCAGATTCGGCCGCCGCCGCCGCAAATTCGGACGTCGTCGATGCAGATCCGGCCGCCGCCGCCGTAGATCTAACTTGAGTTGGCCGCCGCCGGTCACCGACTGCCGCCCTTACAAATCCGGCAGCCCGCCGCAAATCCGCCCATTGCTACTGCAGTTCCGACCGCCATCCCCAATGTGGCCAATAATTTTAGCAGAATGCCAACATGAATAGAGAATGCCATATTTATGACATTTTTAAAAGAAAATAGAAAATTTTTAAAGAGTAAAATGCCATTTTGATGGCATTTTTAGAGAAAATTTTGGCAATTTTAACGACCAAAGAAAAAGATGGACATCAGATCTACGAACAACCAAAATACTGGAAGAGACAAACACAGAAGATGAGGAAGGAGGGAGAAGAATGAGTTGCTTTACTCCGCTTACAGATCCGGATCAGAAATTGCTACTCACTCCCTCGTTGCTCGCCGATGCTCGCCCCTGCTCGCCGCCGCCGCTCTCTTCCGTCGCTCGCCGCACTAGAAGACATCAATGTTGCAGGTTTCTAATCGAAGAAGATGAGAGTAGAAGAAAACTCACCATCTTGCAACCTAAAATATGGAGCAGATTGGAGAAGATTAGCTGGTGGGGGGGGGGGGGGGGGGGGGGGGGAGGATTTAAGAATTGGAGAAGAAAACCTAATCTACCACGCATGATGAGACGGGAATAAAATTTGGGATAAAACCTAAGCTGATGCGTGGAGAAGGGAAAGGTCTGGCGGAGGAGAAGGATGCATGTAGGACTGCAGGAGGGGTAAATTTGGAATAGTTGTCCTATTTAGGGAATAAAAATTATCTACTCCTATTTGAGAATTTGAACACTAATTTAGTCGTACGGAAGGCAATAAACTCTTTTTTAATACCGTTGAAATAAAAAATGCACGTTTCAATTTTAACAAAAACAGATGGACAATTTTTTTAGACTTTCAATTAATAAAAAAGTAAAAGGATTCATTCAGGCTTGAAGATAAAAATTTGGCGCTACTATGAGTAGGCATCATTGAACCCTAGAGAGGAGCGGCTGGTTTCCCTCATCGCTTTGGAGCGGCGAAGGACTTAGGTTCACGGCGACGGCGGTCCTAGCAAGTCTAGATTTTCGGTGGGCGGCGCTATAGCTTTCTTGGCGCTTCAGTGTCCCGTAGTTTTGCTAATTTTCCTCATCTGGAGCACAGGGTGGGGCGTGGGAGCATTCGGGATCAGAGGGTCTTGGCGAATCTTAATTGCAGCATATGGGAGATGATAGGGATCTGGAGACTATTCACGCTTGGACTGGTTGTGCTCGTGCAGTATGTTGCCCAAGAGATGGAGGCGAATCACGGGCAAATCAGGGTGTTGAAGGAAGAAGATGAAGGGATGAAGATCCGCCACCATGCTGGAAATGGGTGATTAGGGGTCGGAACACCGTGCTGGAAGATTGGGTTCAGCGGTTCAATAAGTTCACCCTGCTTAAATTCATTGTCCCCATTTCTAGTCTGTTTTCGAAGAAATTCGTTGCTATCGTTTTGTTTTTGGTACTTGCTTATGCTAATAGGTTTTTTACATTGATCGAGGGTTCGGCTAGAGTTGATATTGTTAGTGGGAGACGGATCTATTTTTTCAGTAATAGTTGCATTAAGCCCGGTTGGTGGTTAGCGATTCGTATTTCTCCTTTAGGGGTGGTCGTCTCTATGTCTAATCGTAGGGTTTAAAATAGTAGTTGGAATGTGAAGGTTGTTGTCAGTTCTGGTCATTTTGAGATTGTTGTAACGATCCCGATTCTAATGATATCAATACGGACGTCCTGCGCGCGCCTGGTTAATTACTAAGCGCACCTTTTTTTATCCACTACTGGACTAATTTGTCCTTCTGCAGTGTAGCTCACCAAATTGAATCGTGGAGTAATTGAATCCTATCACGTAATTGAAATATTGAATCATGCGGTCCCTATCAAATTTGTCTCTTTCCTAAATTGAATCCTAGGCTTGACTCCGTATCAATTAAAAAACCATACTCATACACCTTTTGCTTAGCTTCTTTCTACAAAAATAATTACCTTTACTATACTCACAATCCTAATAGATAACAAATTTCAACTACCATCTAATATATAAATATTTGTAACATACTTAGTAGTTTAATGCTCTCATAGATAACAAATTTCAACATAACTACCACCATAATATTATCTTCTTATACAATGGAAGATGAAAATGAAGATTGTCTAGAAAATTGTACTCTTGACTTTCATTCTTATGAGGTATTTATTTATCTTAATTTATATTAATCACTTCATCTTCCCCTCTATTTGTATTTCAATTTTTATTTTTGATCTGTTTCATTAAGTTTATCGCATACAATATTCGGTAATATTTAGGTGATCATATAAACTTTTCATTCAACATTGTATTTCTCGGATTGTTTTAATTATATTTTATTTTATCGGGTCAAATAAAATATAACACATGTTCTAAATCCATTTTGGACCTTAGAATGAATATACGTTCCCCCACTTTAATTTAAAGGTCTCTGAAATTCAATTCGGGCTATTATCCGATATATTGCCGGTACTGATAATTGGACCTCGTTTGACCAACCGGTCAACCCTATGCCCTTCCCACGGTCCAATTAGGATATCCACCACCATATACATATTATCTAGGCCCAAATGAATATAATATGTGGTCCCGATAATATCGAGCGTCCCCCACTTCCGGTGTGGGCCCCACGTGAATTTTACTATTCACGTAAAAGAAATGATAAAAATTTACAACCACGTAATATGCGTTTATTCATTTCTTAGGGTTCAATACATAATTTGATAAAGTACAAATACTTGGGGCGGTGTTACAATATTGGATATTGTCTTTATTCTATTATCCTATATGGTAATACCAAGTAGCTATAGTTGACACTTTTTAGAATGTTTTGTAATGTGACTGTATATTTTAGAATGTTAATTTAATACTTCCTCCGTTCATAATTTAATGTGACCTTCAATTTTTATTTGGGATCAATTTTTAAAAGAGAACAAAGGTAGATTATCTTTATTTGCCTAAAGTTTTTTCATATTAAATATAAACAAAGTATTTTTTTAATCATGTTTAAATTTTGTAGTGTATGAGTATTTTCACGACGACCCATTTTGTCTCATTGCAGACTATAGTATATCCGACTTAAAATTACCATAATCACATTTGTGTCCATTACTTTTACTTTTTTTACGGGGGGGGGGGGGGGGGGGGGGGGGGGGGGGGGGGGTAGGGCAGCCTGGGGTAAACAGGGCGAAAACTCGCTACATTGAGTTTATACTAGACCAGACCAAACTTAAACAGATCAAATCGAATGAGCTCATACCAGATTTGATTAGACTTAAAAATTTTAATTCAATGAAAAACATCATTAATGGTAGTATAGTTATAAATTAATGTGTCTTAATAAATATATTCCTCTATATTTTAGAATGTTAATTTAATACTACGAATCGGCCTAGCTAGTCAGCCTAGCCGGTCTTAACTGTAGAGGACTAATCGGCCTAATCACCCAATGTAAAAGTTTAAATGTAAACGCAGTTTGCTTGTAGTACATTATCACATATTATTTGCTTTTATCAATTACTTGTATGATACATGCAGGATGATAGTGACGTGTACGTCGAACTTATTTTTCACGATGACAGCTTGAGTCGTGTCGAAGAAAAATTAAATTTTGATCCTGTTGAAGAAGCACAACCATTCACTTCACATAATTTTTCGGAAGACTTTCAAACTAATAAAACTTGGACAGATCGTGAGTCTATGATTAATTGGGCTAGAGTAGAGGCCCAAAAGAGAAACATGATATTAACTATTGCAAAATCTAGGCCAAGTAATTCCCAAAAACTTGGTAATGTACTTCTCGCGTGTGAAAAATTCGGTAAGTATCGAACTGCAAACAAAGTCAAAGCACAAGGGGTGCAACAAGACAAAGGAAAGAAAGCATCGAGAACAAAGAAAAGTGATTGCCCTTTTGCATTATATGGGAGGGAAGTGGAGCGGAATTTATGGCAATTGCAAGTTAATTGTGAATTTCATAACCACGCTATTCCAACGAGCTTATTGGGTCACGCATTTGCTAGCAAATTGACAAAGCATGAGATATCTTTGGTGAGAGACTTCTCAGAGGCGGGGTGCAAGCCTAAGCCAATTCTCCAAAGTTTAAAAATGGCGAACTCCGATAATGTTACATCTAGAAAGCAGGTGTATAACACAAGATGTAAGCTTAAGAAGGAATGGAAGGATGAACGTACTGTCATGCAACAATTACTTCATTTGATTTCAAAAAATGATTACTTTGAGGCTAATAGGTTAGTACCAGGGAGTGAAGATTTACATGACATGATATTCGCGCATCGAGATTCACTACAATTATTGTGCCTTTTTCCTTATGTTCTCATAATGAACACAACATACAAGACAAACTGGTAAACAATTTTCATTTAAATTATAATTATTCATTCGAGCAAATGATATATATACATGTAACATACTTGATTAATTATGATAGATACAAGATGCCGTTTCAAGAAATAGCGGGATTTACATGTACGTTGAAGACATTCTCTGTTGCATTTGCTTGGATGGGAGCCGAAAGCGCAGAACATTACATGTGGGTCTTAAATGAATTAAAGGTAATATGTCCTCGTTCACCATTAGCCATTGTGACTGACCGAGAGTTAGGTTTGATAAAAGCACTCAGTGAAGTTTTCTCAGAATCCAAGCATTTATTGTGCATGGTGCATGTCAAGCGTAACATAGAAGATAAAGCTTTGAAATTGAGCAACATGAAAACGGTTCAAACATCCTTTTCAAAAGGATGCATGAAGTTGTTTAGTTCAACCATTGTTGAACAATATGAGGAGCAATTGGAACATATGAGATTGAAATGGAAGAACCATTGGGGCCTTATGAGATATCTTACTGAAAATTGGTTAGACCCGTACAAAGATCATTTAGTGAGAGTGTGGACCGTCCATGTCATGCATTTTGGCACAAGAACTACTAATAGGTAAATCGATATTTTATATAAAAAAAGAATAATTTCTTTAGTTTTATTTCATTAACTTTTGTGCTACAGGGTGGAATCTGCACATGCAATGTTAAAGCTACAATTAGCCACATCTGTTAAGGGGTTTGACAATGTTTTTGCGGAGATAAACAACTTACTGAATGATCAGTTGGATGAAGTGAAGGGATCTTTACAGTTGTCACGATGCACCATTCCAACGGTATTGGATACGATGCCACCACTTAGTCAGCTTCAGTACATGGTGTCAAATGAGTGCATGAAGGAGTTAATAAGGATGTATGATGAGGTCATAGAAGGAAAGTATGATCCAACATGTAATGACTATTGGTGGAGGGAGTGTTATGGTTTACCATGTCCACACGAGCTAGCAACTTGTATTCGTGATAATCGTCCACTACATCCATCAATGGTACATGAGTTTTGGAGAAAAGTTGAATGGTATGTAAATAAGGAACACGAGAATGATAAGACCGATGATATAAGTGTTGATGATGTAGTCCTAAAAACAATAGTTGATGAGTTTCAATCAGGTCGTATGTCAGCACAACAAAAAAAAGACTTCATGCAAAATGGAATGAGACGAGAAATCCAAAACTTAATACCATGCAAGAGCCACCGATTCATGAAACGAAGGGAATGCCCAAAAAAAATCAACCACTTGAGACCCAAGCGCGTGAGAGTACACTGAGAAAAAATACAAAAAATCCAAAGGTACCATATCACATCATGGGTCTCGTGGACGTGGCAAGGATAGTAAAGGGAAACAAAATCGAATGCAATTTAATTTCGATAAAGATGTTGAGACATTCATGCTTGAGCATATTAGTAAAGTTGTGGACGTTATTGGAGATGGACATTGCGGATATCGCTCATTTGCAGAGCTTTTAGGATGGGGAGAAAACGAATGGGTTAGAGTTCGAAGGGAGTTAGTGGAAGAACTAGATCGTCATCGTGGGCTGTATGATCCTATATGCCTTCTTGACACTATTGATGACTTGCGGGAGCAAATAGACTACTACATCAGTCCTGCACCACCCCGACATTGGATACACATGTCGCACACAGAGTTGATCTTTGCAACGTTATACCAGGTTATTGTAGTGCATCTTGACCTCCACGAACCAGTCATTTGTTTGCCCATGATCGCTCCTCCTGGTAGTAGTCATCCGAAGACTATTTTTTGCATTGCTCGGCTTCATTCCAAACAACACTACATAACTGTAAGCAAACAATATTTTATTTGTCCATTTTGTTTTCACATTACCTTTTTTTATTTTCACATTACCATATGATATGCATAAAATGACAACTTCTGTTGATGCACAGATTAGGCTTGACGACAATGCTCCGTTGCCACCAGTGATTACGACATGGTCTTACTATCATGACGCTAGTGTTACAGGATGGGATACTCCACTTCTTCATCGAATTCAATAGTTTACAGAATGTCGTAATGTTATAAGAGACCCCGTTACAATTGTATTGGATGATTGATTTAAACTTTATATATTATAAATGTAAAAACATAAATGTTTTGTTTGTAACTTTGCGCAATTATATACTTCGTATTATATTTTTTTGGAAGTTCTATATTAGATTATATAATTGAATAAGTAACATTTTAACTCTAGTAAACTAATTATCTTCATTTTTTATTTACTTGACTAATTTCAAACGTGGAGGCCCCACCTTTTAAAACTTCATCAGCACCATGTTGATTCCTCATTACAATCGCATATGTTACATGACTAGATTTATGGTGTCAATGATATTTAGGATGTTTTTAATTGAACTGATTTCGAACCAGATAGATTCAAATAAATTGAATCAGAACTGACCTTTCACGAAAATTGACCATTTTTTTTTTAAAATTACATATATAATATTAGTGTCATATGAAAGATCATAAAAAGATATTTAATTTGGTAAAATTTATATAAAAATTGGAGCAAAAATGAAAAAGTTATGACATTTTATAAAAAAAAGAATTACTTGCCACATGTCAATATTTGATTGGATGTATAATTAATGCAAAATTGATATGAAGAAGGAAGAAGGGAGTCGAGCATGTGGAGCTATGGAGGGTGCCTTAATTAACTTTTTAATTATACTTAATTTTAATTAATAATTAAGAAGGCCAAATTTGTTCACCCATGGTTACATTAAGGATGTTTTTACTTGGATTGTAATTTGCTGGTCTGGTCTGGTCTGAACTGGTCTGGTCTGGTCTGATTTCTTTGTATTTTTATACCTATCCAAGTCTGGTCTGGTCTGGTCTAGTCTGGTCTGAACTGGTCTGGTCTGGTCTGCTTTGGTCTGGGACGAATTACAGTCCAAGTAAAAACATCCTAAGCAATTATGGGGGTGCACAAAGCAACCCCTATCAATATAGTTGTTTTCCTTTAAAAAAAAGTAAAAGGATTCAAGTAAAATTCAATTGTTTGTGGAGGGACCATGGATTAAAAATTTGTGTTTTGTGTTTTTTTTATCTAAAAACTTCAGCTATTGGAACTTCAAATTTGTAATGGAAAAACTATCACTTTGATTTTCGTATTATCATGAAAAAGTCAATTAAGTTCTCATATTTTAAAAACAATTAGTCAAATCCCTGAACTTTTAAAAAATGTTGAATAGGGTCAATTAGCAAGTTACCTGTCATGTCAGCAGGTCACGCGCAGACGTGGTGCACACGTGGCAGTCCATGTGTGCGCCACATTATTGATAAATGGTCGACTAGGCTTCCACGTGTGCACCATATCAGCAAAGTCAATGTTGACTTAATTGACTTTTCATGATAATACGATGACCAAATTAATAGTTTTCCTTGTTTTTATTTATAGATGTAATATTGATGTTGTATGAAAAGATTATAAAAATTCATAAATACAAAAGTAATACAATTAACACTGTTTTAATAGGTTTTTTTTGGGACCCACAACAGGCACCCTATCTCTTGCTCCCATTGGGAGTCTACTGTCCGGCTAGAAAAGCCTCCGAACCCCGCTCTCAACTTTTAACCCTTATGTATATAGTTTTCAGAGGTAAGAACTTATGAGTACTTTGTAGGGGAATTCTTTAAATTCTAAAGATTTATTAATTTAAGGATTAAATTTACAAGTGAGTAATGTCTTACATAATTAATACTAAAATTTCAAAACTAAAAAGTTACAAAACTAAAATTACAAAACAACCAAAAAGTTACAAAACTAAAATTACAAGTCTCCCTCCAATGTATTCTCGCCAAAGAAGAATGCTAGATTGAAAATGAAAACAACCCGAGTCACTTGATATATTTATATACATTCTACATCAACATTATAACAACTGATAATCTAGCAACCGGTTGACTTGTGTAAATTATAAGCACTATGAATCTGCTGGGAAGCTAATCAAACTATACAATAAATGGTGGATGGAGGTGTCCTACTCTGAATGTGTGTGTATATACTTTAGTAATCAATCATGGGTTCTCGCACAATCAGGTTTCTTTCCACCTTCCATGGCAAGTTGAAGAGCTTTGCTGTGATGAACTTGAAGACCTTATTCACATTGATGTTGTATGTTGCACTTGAGAAGAAAAGTGTTGCATTCAGTGGTCTTGCATATGCTCTTGCCTGCTTATTTATTTCATCTTTAATTTGATTCATGTAATTACTTTATAGCTAATTATACACACACAAACACAATTTTCATTTCTAATTACACAATTTTCATTTTCATTTTTTATTTTATTAAAAAGAGTCCAATGAGAATATATATGGTACCTCACTAGCATTATAGCAATTGTCCATTGCAAATCCAAAGGCAGTTCATTGCAATATAGGTTATAGATTATTATGATATTGGTAGGTATTGGGCGTGCTTGGACTAAATTACTCCAAAGTTTCTCCTATTTTCCTAAAAAAACCTAAACAGTTTAATCTAATAATAATACAAAATTCAGTGAAAACACCGATTTTCTACCACGTAGTAATATAATTGTACTCTTTATCATGTTTGAGTATTAATAATTTCATTTACAACAAATTTAACCTATCAAAGGGTCTAGAAATATCTATGAACTTACAAGGACCATTTTGTAATTTGACCAAATCTCTTTTAAATTTGATGCATGGGAGAACACTGTGAGTGCTCTTGGACGTTTTGTCCTCAAAATGACACCCCATCCCTGAGGGCCCCCAACCCCGATATGACGGTACGTTGGGAGGATGTAAATTGGACTATAATCCCAATCCGACAGGTAGAGAGTGTAGGAAGTAAACTTGATTATCCTATGTTATTTTTACACTTTGTTTTTAGTCTTGTTGGTAGTTTCTTTTGTCTTCAAACGCATGCATGCATTAACACCACTACATGCACGTATGCATGAACGTGGATAGGGTAGTTATTTTATAGTTTCTTCTCATGTTTGTGGGCAGTTTTATGCAGGTTGTATCCGTGTATTTAAGGAGTGTGTAAGGGTTTTTTTCATCCAACGAAAGTTGGGTTTTTCCCCTCTAAAAAGTGAAAAGAAAAGAGTGTTAAAAGCTTATGATTTGTGTTGTTCATGTTTGAGTAGTTAGAGATCATTTGTGTTACTTCCGTCTGTGTGTGTGTGTGTTTGTTTCCTACAATTGGTATCAGAGCGTTCAAGGAAACAAACCATCATGTCTGGAGAAACAAATGAAGAAGGCAGTTCACGTGAAAAAGATTCAGTCAACCTGCGGTACCCATTGCTTACAAAAAGCAATTATGCAGCTTGAGCTATTAAAATGGAAGTTTTTATGATGGCTCAAGGAGTATGGGAAGCTGTAGAAACACAAGGAGCTGTTGAGACACACAAAGATAAGATGGCGTTGGCAGCAATTTATCAAGGGATAAGTGAAGATACCCTCTTACAACTTGGTGCAAAAAGAACGGCCAAAGAAGCATGGTCAATGCTGAAAACTATGAACCTTGGGACAGATAAAGTGAAGGAGGTAAGGACTCAATCACTTTTGAGAGAGTTTGAATCTATGAAAATGAATGAAGGAGAATGTATTGATGATTATGCAAGCAAGATGCAAATAATTGTCACAAAGTTAAGAGGATTAGGCAATACAGTTGAAGAAGTTAAAGTTGTAAAGAAACTTCTGAGATCTGTCACACCTAAGTTCCTGCAACTTGCTTCTACTATTGAAGAATTTGGTGACATAGAGATCAAAACTTCAGATGCTTTAATAGGATCTCTTAAAGCATTTGAAGAAAGGATGCAACACTATGATACAAAAGAGGATGACACAGTGCTGCTCACTCAAACAGAGTGGAGAGCAAGAGAGGAAGGAGAATCTTCAAAAAGAAATAGAGGAGGAAGAGGAAGAGGATGTGGTAGAGGTAGAGATAACAATTGGTCACAAAGGAAGAAGAGCCAAAACAAAATAAGAAATTTGACAAGACAAAGATCAAGTGTTATAATTGTGGAAAAATGGAACACTTTGCATCTGAGTGTTTTTCAGAAGAAAAGGAGGAACAAACAAACTTCACTGAACAAGAAGATAGTGAGGAACCTGCACTATTGATGATAGAGTCATGTGAGTTAAACAAAACTCACATAGTAAAAGAAAAGGAAGATGATAGGGCTGATCATCAAAAGAGAAGAGACAAATCAGATTGGTATTTGGATACATGAGCTAGCAATCATATGTCAAGAGAAAGGAGTCATTTCACTGAAATGAATCAATCAATCCAAGGAAGAGTAAGATTTGGAGATGGCTCAATGATAAGTATACATGGACAAGGATCTGTTATATTCCAATGCAATAATGGTGAGCACTTAGCCTTGTCAAATGTATATTATATTCCAAAGTTAAAGAGCAACATTATAAGTATTGGGCAACTTGATGAAGATGGTAGCCAAGTGTCAATTAAAGGAGGTGAACTGAGAATTCATGATTGCTCTAGCAGAAAGAGTTTGTTTATTAACAAAGTTGTCTGATGAGTCATGGCTGTGGCATGCTAGGTTTGGTCATCTAAACTTTCAGGCTCTTAGAAGGCTATCAAGACATGGAATGGTAGATGGTATGCCAGAAATATCTCAGATAAATCAAGTGTGTGAAGGATGCCTAGTGGGTAAACAACACAGAATTGCATTTCCTCAGAAATCATGCTTCAGAGCTGAAGGGAAACTTGACCTGGTTCATGGAGATCTTTGTGGACCTATCTCCCCACCAACTCCAAGAGGTAATAATTATTTCTTACTTCTTGTTGATGACTACTCACGTTTTATGTGGATCTTTCTCATTAAACGAAAAGGAGAAGCTTATGAATCCTTCAAAAGATTCAAGCAATTGGCAGAAAATGAGATAGCTGGGAAAGTAAAATGTTTTAGAACTGATAGAGGTGGGGAATTCACCTCTAGTGACTTCAAGGAATACTGTAATAAGGAGGGAATTAAGAGACAGTTAACTGCACCCTACACACCCCAACAAAATGGGGTGGTAGAAAGAAGAAATCAAACTATTGTTGAAATGGCAAGAAGTATACTGAAAAGCAAAACTATGCCAGCATATTTTTGGGGTGAAGCTGTGAGAACCTCAGTCTATTTGTTAAATAGAGCACCGACAAAAAGTGTGGATGGGATGACTCCTTATCATGCCTGGTATGAGAAAGTCCCAAATGTACAACACTTACGTGTATTTGGATGCTTAGCTCATGCTAAAATTGTATCACCTCATCTTACAAAACTTGATGATAGAAGTGTCAAAACTGTCCTGCTTGGTTATGAGGAAGGCTCAAAGTCTTACAGGTTGTTTGATCCAAACAAAAGCAAGCTCATAATAAGAAGAGATGTTATATTTGAGGAAGAAAAGGGTTGGAACTGGAAACCTGGAAATGACAAAGGAGAAGACATCAACTGTGATAGCTTTACAGTCCACATAAAAGAAAGAAGAAGGTCTGAAAATCAATTTGAGAATACATCAAATTCTCAAGAAGAGGATACTGATCTTATGTTCCCTCATACACCTCAAGAGACACCAAACTCATCACCCAGGTCACACACAAGCTCAAGTTCAAGTTCAGAGCATCTAAACTTCAGATCATTGCAGGACATTTATGATGCTACAAGAGAAGTGAGTGAGGAAGTTGGCTTGTGTTTTTTGTCAATAGAAGAACCCTCAAATTATACTGAGGCTGCAGGAAATGATAAGTGGAGAGAAGCCATGGCATTGGAAATTGATTCTATTCAGAAGAATGGAACATGGGAGCCATGTGCCCAAGAACCACAAGACAATTGGACTGAAATGGATTTTCAAGTTAAAGAAGAATCCAGGAGGAGAGATAATCAAGTACAAAGCCATGTTGGTGGCTAAAGGATACACTCAGAAGTATGGGATTGATTATCGAGAGGTCTTTGCCCCACTAGCTAGAATGGAAACTGTAAGAGTGTTACTGGCACATCCAGCACATATGAAATAGGAAGTTCATCATCTTGATGTCAAAACTGCATTTCTTAATGGGGAATTGAAAGAGGAAGTATATGTTGTGCAGCCAGAAGGCTTTGAAGATCCTAAAAATCCAAACAAAGTATTGAAACTTCATAAGGCTTTGTATGGCCTAAAGCAGGCTCCAAGGGCATGGAATGAGAAACTTGATACATGTTTGAAATCTTTGAATTTCAAAAGATGTATTTATGAGCATGCAGTATATATGAAAGATGAGGACTCACAAATAACAGTTGTAGGAGTATATGTTGATGACCTGATCATCACAGGATCAAGCACTAAACTCATTCAAGATTTCAAGAAAGAAATGATGAACATCTTTGAAATGAGTGATTTGGGACTGCTTTGTTACTATCTGGGAATTGAAGTCAAGCAAAGGAGGGATGCTATAACTCTGTGTCAGACAAGTTATGCCAAGAAGATTCTGGAGAGAATGGGCATGATGGAATGCAATACCTGCTGCATTCCAATGGAACCTAGAAGCAAGTTCAGCAAACATGATGGAGATCTGCCAATTGATTCTACCTTATACAGAAGTGTCATAGGAAGTCTCAGGTATTTGGTACATACACGTCATGATCTTGCTTATTCAGTAGGTATTATGAGCAGATATATGGAGACTCCATCAACAACACACATGAATGCAGTGAAGCAATTTTTGAGATACATAAGAGGGACAATTGAAAAGGGCTGCATATACAAGAAGGACCAAGAAAATGAGAGATTTATTGGCTGTAGTGATAGTGACCTTGCATGAGATATTGATGATAGGAAGAGTACTACTAGGATCTTATTTTTTTGGGAAACAGTCCAATTACATGGGTTTCACAAAAGCAAAGGATTGTGGCCTTATCATCATGTGAAGCTGAATATATAGCTGCAACAGGAGGGGCTTGTCAGGCTATTTGGCTCACAAAACTACTTGAAAGTCTACATGGAAAGAAGTGTTTGAAACCAGTCTTAAAGGTTGATAATAAATCAGCTATTGCCTTGGCTAGGAATCCGGTTCATCATGAGAGGAGTAAGCATATTGACACCAGGTTTCATTTCATAAGAGAGTGCATTGAGAGTGAGATAATTGAGCTGGAATACACCAAGACAGAAACACAAGTTGCAGACATCTTAACCAAGCCACTTGGAAAACAAAGATTTTATGAGTTGCATGAGAAGATTGGTGTCCAGTCCATTACAAGATAATCAAGTTTAGGGGGGTGAATGTAGGAAGTAAACTTGATTATCCTATGTTATTTTTACACTTTGTTTTTAGTCTTGTTGGTAGTTTCTTTTGTCTTCAAACGCATGCATGCATTAACACCACTACATGCACATATGCATGAACGTGGATAGGGTAGTTATTTTATAGTTTCTTCTCATGTTTGTGGTCAGTTTTATGCAGGTTGTATTCGTGTATTTAAGGAGTGTGTAAGGGGTTTTTTCATCCAACGAAAGTTGGGTTTTCCCCTCTAAAAAGTGAAAAGAAAAGAGTGTTAAAAGCTTATGATTTGTGTTGTTCATGTTTGAGTAGTTAGAGATCATTTGTGTCACTTCCGTCTGTGTGTGTGTTTGTTTCCTACAGAGAGTGAGACTCTGTCTCCGGTACTTGCAGAGACCCTATGCATTTTTAGCATAGTAACTCCTCATCGCAGTTGACGGGATTCGAACCCGGGACCTAACCCTGTCACTCCCTTCCTACCAGTTGAGCTACGCCCACCGGTAAGGACGTTTTGTCCTAATTTTGTGGTTTTGATCATAAACTCAAGCTATACGGCTAGTTTGACTTCCATTCTCACAGTCCAACAGTTGTCAACGGGAATTCAAGGAATCGACAGTTTGATATCTCATTCAAACGATGAGTGTAGCGGAATCTCGTCTTAAGAAATTGAGAAGGCCGGAAGACTATATGGATTCTCTCCGGAAAGGTCCAAAAGGAGGTGGTGTTTCTGCAATTGTTGATGAGCTTCCGTTTTCTTGTCCATCACGAAATGCAATTACAAGATTGTTGGACTGGAGTTCACGAAGAGTGGATGGGGATTTGTAAGTACTTCACCTTGCTGGCTAGCTAGTGGCATGATTGATTAGTATTTGATTGCTTCACAGCTTCACTAAATATTTCCAACAACAATGTGAAAATTGGAACACAGCTAATGGTGATCAATATCAAATTAAGAATTCTTAAAAGGGGGATAGTTGGAGATTGGATCCCGTTTCTCATCCAAATTTGAGTTTGCATTTCATCTTTAAAATTTTTAATATTTGCACACCAGATTTGAGAGTCTGCACCCTTTGTTCTTCTGAATTGGGGTTTCTACCCCATTATTAACAGTTTTTTCTAAGTGTGGGGTGCAATATCAGTGATTCAAAAAGTGAGGTGCGGAATTCAAATATATATGAAAAATTGGGTGCAAAATCCAATCTCATTTCCTAGCCGAAAGGATTTGGAGGGTGTATGACGAAAATACAATTATGAAGAAATAAAGAATCGTAAGTTGCATTGTGTGGACAATTGATTAACTGAGAGGTGTTTGTGAAAGTATGAATTCAGGAATCAAGGAGGAAAACGAATTCGTATATTCAGAGCCTTTGATGAAGATTGCGGAAGAAGAAGAAAAAATGAATAGAAGTGAACGCTTAACCTAATTACAACAAAACTGTAGGTATTTATACCTAATACATAAAAATAACAACAAATAACTAAAGGCCCAATAAAATATAAGATAGGCCCAAAAGGTGTAGAAAAACAGTTCAATGCAAGCCCAGCAGTCCATTGTTTTATTCTTGATATGCCCCCTCAAGATGAGCGTGTATGTCTTGCATGTTCATCTTGACTGCAAATTGACTAAACAAGGGATTTCCAAGTGGTTTTGTGTATATATCTGCAAGTTGAAAACTATTTTTAATATGAAGCAGTGTAATTAATCCAGAATTAATCTTTTCTCTAACTAAATGGCAATCCAATTCTATATGTTTTGTTCTTTGATGTTGTATTGGATTATGAGCAAGATGGTAAGTAGATTTATTGTCAGTATAAATAAGTATAGGTAAAGAAATAGGTATATGTAAATCAGTAAAAATGTAAGATAACCATTGAGCCTCACAAACTGCATTAGCAGCAGCCCTATACTCAGCTTCAGTAGAGGATCTACTGACAACTTGTTGCTTTTTAGATTTCCAGGAAATTAAAGAGTTACCAAGGTAAAAGGCATAACCTGAAACACTTCTCCTAGTATCTATACAAGCAGCCCAGTCAGAATCAGTGTATCCTTGAATGGAAAAGTCAGATGTGCATGGGTAAAATAAACCTTTACCTGGTGAATTTTTAAGGTATCTCAAAATTCTATGAGCTGCACTTAAATGAACATTAGTAGGAGAAACAAGAAATTGACTAAGAACTTGTACACTATAAGCAATATTAGGCCTAGTTACAGTTAAATAAAGCAACTTACCAATTAAAGTTCTATAAATTTTAGGATTTTCTAAAACATTTCCATCAGTTTTAGATAATTTTATTTTTGAGTCCATGGGAGTAGTATAAGGTTTAGAATGAAGATATCCATATTCAGTTAGAATGTCTAAAGTGTATTTTCTTTGACACAAATTTATGCCTTTATCAGATCTAGCAATTTCAATTCCTAAAATGTATTTTAATTCACCAATATCTTTAATAGTAAATTTGTTGTTTAAAAAAATTTTTACATTATTGATTTCTTTCATACTGTTTCCAGCAAGAATGATATCATCAACATATATTAAAAGAACAGTAATAGATTTTTTATTAATCTTGATGAATAAAGAGAAATCTGCCTGAGACTGTTTATAACCAAAAGACTTTAAAGAGCCAGAAAGCTTACAAAACCATTGCCTAGAAGCTTGTTTAAGACCATAGAGACTCTTAACAAGCTTGCAAATCCTGTTATCTCCTGGAGGTAAATAACCTGGAGGAGGCTGCATATAAATTTCTTCATTTAAATCACCATGTAAAAAAGCATTGTTTACATCAAGCTGGTGTAAAAACCATTTTTTAGCACTAGCAATAGCCAAAATGATTCTGACAGTGGTTAGTTTAACAACAGGGGAGAAAGTGTCAAAATAATCAAACCCTTCTTCTTGAGTATATCCTTTTGCCACTAATCTGGCTTTATATCTTTCTAAAGATCCATCAGGTTTAAGTTTTGTTTTAAAAACCCATTTACATCCAATAATATTGTGATTAGTAGGAGGAGGAACTAATATCCAAGTTTTGTTATTTTCTAAAGCTTGAATCTCATTAGTCATGGCATTCTGCCATTCAGAAAACTTAGCAGCTTGTTTGTAAGTTTTAGGTTCAATTATTTTGGAAAGAGCAGCAGTAAAACAAGAATGAGAATGTCCTAGTCTATTATAGGTTATATGATTTTGAATAGGATATCTAACAAGATTACAAAAATTAGAAGAAGAGGTACCTGTAATGATGGAGTTAGGTAAGTCATAACTGTAATCTTGAAGATGTATAGGAAGAGATCTTACTCTGGTGGATTTTCGTTGTGATTGATCTTCTGAAACAGTATCATTGTTAGAAGTAAGGTCATTTGTATTCATAGTATTGAATTCTTCATTGACCTGATCTTCTAAATAGTGATTAGAAGGTGTGTGATAATCATAAGTGTAATCATTTGTATTAGAAGAATCTAATACAGAGTCAGAATTAATAGAATTACCATTAGAAGGATCAGCATTACATTTATAAGGAAAAATCATTTCATAGAATTTAACATTTCTGGATATGAAAAATTTGTGATTAGAAATATTATATAGCTTATAACCTTTAGATCCAAGAGGATATCCAATAAAAACACATTTAACAGCCCTTTTTTCAAATTTTGATCTGTTAGAAGATAAGGTAGAAGCATAGACAAGAGAACCAAAAACTCTTAGGTGAGAATAATCAGGTGTTTTACCATATAATAATTCATATGGAGATTTATTATTTAGAACAGCAGTGGGAATTCTATTTATAATATGAACAGCAGTTAGAATGCAATCAGATCAAAATTGGAGAGGTAAACAGGATTGAAATAAAAGAGACCTAGCAATTTGAAGAATATGTTGATGTTTTCTTTCAACCCTAGCATTTTGCTGGGGGGTTTCCACACAAGATAATTGATGAATAATCCCATTATCAGCATAGAAACTAGGAAAAATAAATTCTGTACCATTGTCTGTCCTAATAATTTTAATTTTAGTATGAAATTGGGTGAGAATCAGATTGTAAAACTTTAGCATATAGAATTTGACCTCAGATTTGGTTTTCATCATAAAAATCCAAGTGCATCTAGTATGATCATCAACAATAGTTAGAAAGTATTTGAAACCAGAATAAGATTCTACTTTAAAAGGACCCCAAACATCCATATGCACAAGATCAAAAGCATGTAAAGCATTAGAAGTACTATTTTGAAAAGGTAATCTTTTTTGTTTAGCAAACTGACAAATATCACAAGAAGTGTTTTTATTGATATGATGTTGAATATTACAGTCAACAAGAGAACTGAGTTTATTAAAAGGTAAATGACCAAGTCTATAATGCCAGATATCAGAATTATTAGTTGCAGTTTGAGTATCAACAGTATTAACAACAGAAGTCTTAGTAGGTGTGAGAACAGAATTAGAAGAATTGTAAAGATAAAGTCCATGTTGAAGATCAGCATAGCCAATCATTTGGTTGGTGAGCAGATCCTGCAAAGTAACATGATTAGAAGAGAAGTGAACAGAAATATTTTCATGTAAAACTAAATTACTGATAGAAATAAGATTAAAATTAAACTGTGGGACATATACAACATTGTGGAGAGTGAGATTATCATTTACTTTTATGTCACCAATATGAGTAGCAGTGATAAAGGAACCAGTAGGTAATTGAACATTAATAGAAGTAATTTTAGGTGATGTTGTATATAAACTAAAATTGTGAGTCATATGATCAGAGGCACCAGTATCAAGAATCCAAATAGAAGTAGTGACAGTAGATAGAAAAGCAGAATGAGTACCTAGAAAAGGAGAATCATTAGAAGGTTGATCATGTTGTGGAACAGCCATAGCAACATGAGCAGTAGCAGAATTAGTATTCTGAGTTTTCATAAACTCAAGAAATTTATTGTAGAGTGTAGGATCACAAAGCTCCATGTCATCAGAAGGAGAATCAGTACTTGTGTTGGCTAAATGAGCTTGAGTATTCTTAGTAGTGGATGGCAGTTTGAATCCAGGAGCAATTCTTTATCCTTTAGGTCCTTTCCAGTTAGGGGGGTAGCCAATAACTTGGAAGCATTTGTCAGCATAGTGGCCTTGATAACCACAATGAGTACAAGTGATAGATTTCTTTTTGTAGTTTGGATTTTTGACTAGAAAGGCAGTGGAGTCAGTGGAAGAATCATAGGTATTAGGAGTATCAGAATGGAAAGGAATAGAATGAAGAGGATGTTGAAGTATTCTTTGAGACTCTTCTTGAAGAAAGAAGGAGTAAACAACAGAGAGTGTAGGAAAAGGAGTTTGAAGAAGAATTTGACTTCTTAAAATAGAGTATGACTCATTCAAACCAACAAGAAATTTCTGCACAGATTCTTTCTCAAGTAACAATTGAAATTTTTTATTGAGTTGACAGGTACAAAGACCACAAGAACAGAGAGGAAGAGTTTTAAATTCAACGTATTCGTCCCAAAGTCCTTTGAACATATTGTAATAGGCAGTAATAGTCTGAGTTCCTTGAGAAATATTTCCTAAGGATTTTTCAAGATAGAAAACCCTAGGTCCATTACTTTTACCATACCTAAGCTTAATTTCGTCCCAAAGATCTTTAGCAGAAGTAAAGTATAGAAAAGTGGAACGGATATCAGGAGAAATAGAATAAATCAACCAAGAGAGTAAAAGAGCATTTATACGATACCAAACTGAGTAGGTCACAGAATCATCAGGTTGTGGTTGAGCAATAGAGCCATCAATGAAGACCATTTTGTTCTTCACACTGAACGCCATATCAACAGATTTCTTCCAAGCGTTGTAGTTGTCGCCAGTAAGAGTTTCAGAGATTATTCGCAGCCCGGCATGATCACTAGGATGTAAGTAATATGGAGACGACGGATCCTCAATCGGATTTAAGGAAGAGTTTGATTGATTCATCGCAAAAAAAATTGCGATTAGGGTTTTGGGATCGATATATTGCAGAGGAGAAGAGGAATTCGATTATAGAAATCGAAAGAGAAGAGTAATATCAGTAGGACGAAGAAGGATCGAATCCTAATCTGATACCATGTGAAAGTATGAATTCAGGAATCAAGGAAGAAAACGAATTCGTATATTCAGAACCTTTGATGAAGATTGCGGAAGAAGAAGAAAAAATGAATAGAAGTGAACGCTTAACCTAATTACAACAAAATTGTAGGTATTTATACCTAATACATAAAAATAACAACAAATAACTAAAGGCCCAATAAAATATAAGATAGGCCCAAAAGCTGTAGAAAAACAGTCCAATGCAAGCCCAGCAGTCCATTGTTTTATTCTTGATAGTGTTTGTCATTGATTGTGTTGGGTGATTTGGGTGGGTCTAAAAGAAATTCAGCCACGAGTGTTTGGCAGCCCAATTGTGGTGTTATACTGAACAAAATCCTTTCTTGAATATCACTGGGAAAACTGTGTCTTGTAATTAATTAAGCAATTTCATTTTCTACAAATCTAAGCATTGTGTCTAACACCTAAGCCATGCATTGATAGAATTCTAGTGTATGTCTTCTTAACAATGTATTTATTATGGCATGAAAAAACTAATGAAATAGTAGTTTGGTGAGCAGGCATTTGAGAGGGACTCCCCACTGGCAGTGGATAATGACAGATCGCTTTCTCTGAAGAGCTTCTGGGGGCTGTTTCTAATGTGCGGCATTGCCTGTTTTTTCGCACTTGCAGTGTTCTCTTGCAGGGTGTGCTTGCAGTAGAGGAGGTATACCCCTGAGGAAGTGAGTCAACAACCTGAACCCTCTGCACGCTCCAGTTGCTTTAAAGGCCTTATAGATTTTGTTGATAAAAGGGACGCTGAAATCAAGCATTTGCTCAACCGAAACACCAAACAACTCGAAGATGGGCGTTCCAGGAATTCTTCTGCATTTTAATATTAATAATAATAACGATGATAATATAAACAAGATGAGATTTGTCTTTCCCCTTAATATAAGGTAAGCTCCATAGATGTTTTTCGTGTGTAAATGCCTTTGTACACTTGGTCTATAATTTTAGTCAACTTTTTTATATCCCGTTATTCTTTCATAAGAATGAGTTAACTTGCAATAGGGATGGACTGGGACCGGGTCTGGCCAGGCTGCGGGATGGGACTGGGCGGGCTCGAGCCTAAAAATTTCAAGTCCGGTACCGGGTTTGTACCGGGTCCGGGCCTGGCTGAGCCTAAACAGTACTTGGTCGGGCCGGGCAACGGGACATGAATGGGCAATAAATTAATAAAATAGTGCAATCGGGCCCGGGCCCAAAAAACGAGCTCGAAGCACGCCCTTATAGCCACTGGCCCGAGACCGGGCCGGGACAGGCCTATATATTAGCGGGCCGGGCCTAAAAAGTACAGGGTCCAGGTCGGACCGACCCGTCCCAGTCCATCCCTAACTTGCAATGGGGTGTCAGGGCGACAACCATCAAAGTAGTAACATGAATGGATGTGTTAAAGTATTCCAACGGATTCAAAAACAACTCATACTTTTTGATAGAACAAGCTCCCGATGTACAGAAAATTCACAGAAGATATTAAGCAACACAAATGAAATCTTATTGAAGAAGAACAGTTCCGTAACAATGGCCGAAGCCCCCAATGAGCCGTAGCCCCCCAAAAGAAAGAGAAAGTTCTCGATCTTCCCAAAATACCAGATTAAAATATCTAAACAGCCTCCTGACTTCTCCCTAGTTTAGTCTATTTATACTAACTGATACACTTATTATTATTCTTAGTCTATTAGGCCCAATTCCCAACAGTCTATTAAGCTCTATGTAGCACGGAAACTCTTGGGAAAGAGTACGTTTCCCGTTTCGGAAACTCTCGGAAACTCTTTGGAAACTCTCCAAATAAGCATTTTTTGAGCAAAAGTTGACGTTTCCCGTTTCCCGTTTCCTTATGATTTTCACGTTTCCGTGCAACATAGATTAAGCCCAATTCCTAACACTTTTTAAAGCTTATTTTTAATGTTTGCAGAAAACTTAGGTGTCATTCGGTTCATATACATGAATGGAAGTTTGGGCAGGAAAAAACTCTGTTACCATTAAGCCTTCGATATTCTTCTTTAAAAAACTGACTGTATATTCATGTTAGCTTAAAAACTGTTACAACCACGTCTAGGTAGTTAGTCGTTAGAGTAGTATAAAATGAGCTGTAACTGTACGAAGGGATTAAGCTTGAATGATACTGATCTTCTCTCTCGTTCATTTGTTCTTTCTCTTCTGTCATTACTTCCTACTGTTGTGAATGTTTTCTTCTCTGTTTGCATTCATAACAATTTGGTATCTGATGGAGTATATGGCCCGGGAATCCCCGGCCCACAGACTCCTACTACTCCAGCAAAGGCCAACAGGTCCAGAAAGCTCAACAGGCCCAAATCATAGCGCCCAGAGTACCAATCAGCTCGCACTACGCGTCAGGGGTGCCTTCGGCCCCCTGGCCGAAGGCTCTAAACTCTCATAGAACGGGGTTCTCAAACAAACTAAGAAACTGGGAGAAAACGGCAAAAACAGTAGCCCTCGACACCAGGAGCCCTCGGCACCAGGGTGCCATCGGTTTGAGCAGCCCTCGGCTGCTGCTCTATAGCCGAAGGCACCTCTCCCGACATGATATCCGCCTCACATGCGTACAGATCACCGTACCCTGTACAGACGTCACATCCAACAGCCGCATTAAATGCGGCCACATGCGGCTGCCAACGCCAACCAGTTGAGGTGACCTCTCGGCCAATGGACGCTTGACACGTGTCCCTGTCCGGCATTTATTGCTACTATAAATAGCACCCCATTTCCCCATTTGTAACCACAACATTCAGACTGAATACACTCTCTCTCTTACTTACTTTTGCTCTAACTTCTCTCTGAGTTATTCTCAGCAATAACCCCTCGGATATATACCCCGGGTAGACTATCCATCAGAATCAGAGACACTTTCTCATCCATGGCAAAGATGAGTAATACAGCTCATATTACTCAATTAGAAGCAGACTTGGCCGGTATACGACAGGAGGTTGAAAAGCTCAATGAAGTTCAGAGGACAGATTTCGCAAAGCTCACAGTATTGAATGAGAGACGATTCGAAGAAGTTATAGCAGCAGTCAAAGGAATCAACAGTAACCTCCATCAGGAACATCTCCTTGCAGGCAAGATTCAGGGTTGATTTCTACACCAGGACATCAACGTGGTATTAAACTAGACTTTCCCCATTTTAATGGTGAAAACGCTAGAGGTTGGATCCGAAAATGTGAAAGGTACTTTCTAATCCATAATCCATAGTATGTTTGATTATGAGAAAATTGTGTTGATTGGAATGTATTTTGCATTCGCTTAAGAATCCCGTATTTTGGTAATTTCCTCAAAGAAATATATAATTCATAATGGGTAATAAAAGCACGCTTTGAAGTAAGAGAGTGTTAGGGAGAGAATACACTGAAATAAGTAAAGGTCATATCTATGAATGACATGATTTCATGAATATTGAAGGGAGTCCCAACCTCCTTTACTCTTTCCCGCAGCATTATCTAGATTTACGACGTACGCATATGCATACGCATATGCATATACACACAGCGCCGACACCTCCAGCAGCGACGCCGCTGTAAACTATGTACTTCTGTTTCTTGCATTTCTTTGAGTGTTTGGGTTTGCACTTGGAGAGCGAGGACGATGACTTGGAATTGAGAATGCGGTGAAGTGGGCGGCATTGATGATTTAGTAGGGGCGGGCCACATAGCAAAACGTTCCCTGCAAAAGAGGAAGGAGGAAATCCTGCGAGTGATGTTGGAATGGAGCCACCAAAGTGGTTGTTGCTGAGGTTCAAGTGTCGGAGGTGAGGGAGGTTCAGGTCGGGCGGCAGAGATCCCATTAGAGAGTTATTCTCCAGGTTCAGAGCCCTGAGCGCATCCAGTCGTTCTATGGTGTTTTCCGGCATTTCCCCGCTCAGTCCCATCCCCGGCAGGAGGAGCTCCGCTACACGGCTCCCTTCCGGGTTGCATTTCACGCCCACCCAATAAGACCCGTTACATATTGGGGCCTCCCTGCCGATGCTCCACCTCCGTGTCTCCCCGCCGACTGCGGAAGCGAAGTCTAGAAGGACTTCTCTGTCTGCCTTCAAGTCTGAAACCGCTCCTTGGATGATGATGAGGAGGCAATAAATAACAAGTGTGGGTGATAATGATGGTTCCATTCTTATTTCTTAATCACCTGCATGAATATAATGCATATTATATTCCTACATTAAATTTGAAAATTGTGCTATAACATTTTTTTAAATCGTTTTTGAGATAATTTGAATTCATTCAACAGTCGTATTGACAGCGTCTAACCAGTAATTTTAAAGCTGAAAAGCTGAAGGAAATATTCTCAACAGAGGATTTAAAACATTTTGTAATTCTAAAATAGGACTCTTAGCCATAATTTTATTCTTTTATAAGTAAGACAAATTATAGTCAAAAATTATGGGGTGTATTTATTAATATTAAACATTACAAAATTTAATATATATATATATATATATAGGTTCATGTGAGAAAATCATCTTATGAGAGAAATGAGAATAATTTATAGCCATTGGATCTAGGATTTTCTTAGCACTTCATTAAGGGCAAATAAGAGAAATTGGCAACATATTAAAATCACATGGTTACTTCTCTACAGTCTTGAAATTGTTTCCATAACTAACTCCCTATAATCTTGCATGACCAATCATCCTATTTGCTTTTATTGATTTATGATTCTTAACTGAGTTTTTATCAAATTTCTTTTATCTTATTTGATTCTTCCATACCCTCATCATTCTCAAGTTCGGTGTCACGGAGGAAGATATCCGTTTTTCATTTTTTGTAAAAAAAACTTGATCATTTTATCACTTTATTTAAAATAAATCTTCTACTTTGTTTTACAATGCATTTCCATTTATTATTATGCTTTATATTTTATTTAAAAATTGCATCAACATAACTGTGTATGTTGCACCTCTTTTGTATTATAACTGCACTGCAAAGCCCGTTTAAAATTTTAGAAAATGTGAAACAATAATGCACCCCTCTTTATATTTAAATGCTCGTGTTTAAAGTGCATTTCATTTTGGGTAAAAGTATTATTGTAAAATTTAAGAAAGTTTGGTATACTAGTGCACTTTTGTACACTTAAATGCACATGATAGCATGCTCATGTTTTTTTACACCCGTGTTTATTTATTTTCATTTTTTGAAATCAATTTGATTAGAGAGATGTATGGAAGTGCACAATGGTATGCGTAAAGTGCAGTAACTATCATAGTAAGTGCAAGCCAATGTCATAAATGTGCAATTTAATTACAAAGTGCAAATTAGTACAATAAAGATGCTATTTCTCTTTAAATTTTGTTTGTTGATGAATGGTGTTGATTTTAAAAAAAAGTGCATTTAAAAAAAGTGCTTACAAAGAGTTTTTTCAAAAAAAAAATAAAAAAAATAACTCATTTACATAATATTGCGAATAAAAGTGCAATTATTTAATATTGGAGTGCAAATCAACAAACTCATATTGATTGCACTATGAGAATATTGCATATAAAAATAAACAGATATGACATGAATAATGATGCCCATTTTAAATATATTTTTCCCAATTGACTATTCAAATTATATGAGTGAGAATTAAAAAATGGAAAGAGAATTAAATAATAAAGAAACATTTATAAGAACTAATCTTGCTAATTGTGTGGGAGTTACTTCCGTATTAATGGTTATCCTAAAAAGTAGGATCACTTCCTATTTAGATCACTCGTGCATGATAACTAGTCTAATTAATTTTACCATTGTACCCATTAATTAATACCAAGGGTATCTTGCCTTTTTACAATTTGATTAGTCCGAATTACATGGCTCTTTTTCTACAATTTCTAGGCCATTAGATTGAGAGGATGGAAGGTCATCAGATTTCATTCTCACTTCTCTCCTGGGATTCCATTCTCACCGGAACCCTCCCCTATATATATTATCTCCTGCCCATTCATAACATTGAAACATTTCACATTATCTAGGTAGTTAGAATTAAATTCATATTCAATTATCACTAATTTGAAATGAGAAACAACTCAAACAACCATAGTTTTGCAATTAAAAGTGTAGGTCGATACGCTACCGTAGTGAAGTAGACAACGGAGGGAGAAGAAATAGAAGTAGAGTTAGGATTTTTGAAAAACTAAACATGTTTATTCACTTTTTTTGAAAAAATAAAACTAATCATATTTTATGGCAATCTAAGTTATATTTATACCAATAATCATATACAAAAAAGTTATGTTTAATTTATACCCTTCTTTCCACATGAAACTTATCACGTCTAATACATATCTGGTGCCATGTACGTAGTAGTATATACACTCACACCGCCACATGGTACCCAAAAAGAAGGAAAATGGATCAAATGAGCCCTTCTACTATTGTGAAACCATCATCTAAGCTCATGTACTAAAAAACGATCACATAGATGAAATTTATTGCTTAAAACACATCACATAGACTCCCTGATCAGAAATCAACCTACTATAGCAAGTTTTTTGATATTTTCATGGTTTTCTCTTTTGTTGTTCACCCTTTAGCTATCCCAATGTTTTGTTTTTTTATTCTTTCCCCTTTCTTTCTTTTTTCTCGATCTTTGAAAAATATAGGGGATTGTTATTTTTTTATATTTGGAGAATCACACTTTTAATCCCTAAGTTATTATTTATATTGAAATGTAATTTCCATTTATTTAATCTTTTACTCATTAATATCTACCCCAATTTTTGAGTTTATATAAATGTGATTTTCGCTGTTAAATTTGAACGAACACCGTTTATTTTTAATTTTGTAACTTTGAAACTGTTACATTTGGTAAAAAAGATAACTTTTTATGCACATTTTCAAAATTATTTGCACCTAAAGTTTTTGTCTCTACACTTGGGCCATCGACAAAAAAATTAATCTCAAAAACATATTTTATAGAAAATAATAGTCTCACACATACAAAAATACTTAGGATTAGATAAAATTATATGCTATTTGTTCACATTTTCAAAAACCTTCATACCAAAAATTTTGTCTGCAAAATTGTGCCATATCAACACTATTTATCAGTAGTCTAAATCTATAGATTCCTTTGATGCATAAAATTTGAAAATTTGTAAAAAATACATTTGTTGCCTTGTCACAATTTTTTCCCTTTCCTAGACATTCATTGTCTTTTAATTAGATTTTCCAACCGATATTTATTTTCAATAATAAAACTGAATTTTTTTAACTGACATTTTTTGGTAGGGAAAATTTTTAGAGTATTACTAAAACATGTCTACTTTCCCATAGTATGACTAGAAGTTCATATTTCCAATTATATGACTAGGTATGTATGTATGCTGGTACGGTGAGGTTATAATTTAAAATTGAAAGACAAAATTGCCCTCCTCATTAGTCATAAGTGCAGAATCCAAACTCAAATGGAAATTAAATTTGAACGGAAGGCGACGATTTCTTAGGGAATCAATGCAGAGCATTAATGCTCTAGAGAGCAAGAAGGAAACAACTTCCTTGTACAAAGAAGACGGCTGAATTTTGTGAGTAGGGTTTGAAGTAAAGCAACGGGCGATGACGAAGACGGCCGAATTGGCGCCAGTGAATGACGACAGCATTCAAATGGAGGCAGTGACTGCAAAGGCCGGCACCAATTCTACTTCCGACGCAAATTTAATCACACTCGACAGCGTGGTGAAGGTCATCAGACCTTCGTCGATGGCGAGTAACATTAATACAGTGATCGGGCATTATTAGGGCATTGTGATGTGAATAGATGCAGACTGAAATCAATTGTGAAATATGTAATATCGAACAATAGTCTGTAGTATCCATAGAGTACTTAGGGTTGTAATTTTGTGAATGAATAGAAGGGGTGGAAAGTAGGACATTAAATGATAGCAGTAGTTTAACTTCGGTACGAGAAAGACAATAACTTAGGTAAGGATGGGCAATACATACAAGCAAGAGGTATTAGTTGGGTTTAACGAAGATATTAGATCAGTAAAAGCAATAATGCAGACTAGAAGGGCAGTAATTCGCGCAAGTAGGGGTTTCCAGAATAGAAAAAATGAGGGCAATAATATTGCTTTAAAGTAAAATGGGATAAAAGGCAATAACAAGAGTGTGCTGGAAAAAGGGTGAGGGCAGTAAAAGTCAATGGGTATATACCAGAAAAAGGGATGAAAAAAAAGCCATGACAATGAAACTTGTTAGTGTTCAGAACAGTATGTAACGGCGTCGGAGATAAGAACAAAAATGAGTATAAGAAGGATACGTATATACGTAGTATTTATTTATACATTACTAAAATTAATACTAATAGTTACTCTAAAAAAATAATACTAATAGTAACGATGGAAAGAGTTGCCTTTTTACGTTATTTCCTAGCCTTATTTTAAGGATTCCGATTAATATGCCAATTAAATCTCCGAAATGGTTATCAATTGATCTGATCAACTAATATGCTAATATTCGGTTCTCATGCAATCCGGGCAAAGTAATTAATACATTCCTTAATTTTAGGATCAAATAACTGTTCCACTCATTCGTTATTTAGGAGGGCACTAGTTGAACTAAAATTAATAAAATAGATACGTGTATGGACATGACTTATCCGAATATCATATTGGGAATAAAACATCATGGAGTCATATATCAAGAAAGACATGTTTTTTGGTATGCAGCATACAAGCACCTTGATTCATAGCACGTTAAACAACAAGGAAAGGGCAAAAAAGTACTTACGGAGAAATTTGAATATCCAGAACTAGAATCATGCAAACTAAGAACAACATGAGAAGAGAAATGTACGACATTTTGGAATTAGTCCAGTTTCCATCAATTAATCAGAACTAGAAAGAAACACACGAATTTAGTATTCAATCTATATATGCATAATTAAAGTAGACTATGATTGAATAGCACCTGGAAAAATGCAAGGTAAGCACCACCAAACAGCTAGAGGTGAAGACCAAACAAAGTTATTAGTTTGGGAGCCTGTCGGTCGAGATTTTAAACTACAAAAAGTGAATGCCTAGAGAGGATTTCAAGGACAAAAGTTTTCCTCGTCAAAAGTGAACTCTTCCATAAAACCAATGTAATAATTACCCCTTAATTATGAAGGTGACAACTTCACCGCTACCCATTTAAACAATAGAGTACCGTACCTATCATACACTTGATTGATCCAAATTATTATATTATTTTTAATTTAGATTTAAATAATTCAACTGCATCATTATGATTGATCCACGTGGACAAAGATATGGTACCTTAAGGGTACCATAGAATCTACCATATTTGAATCTACCATCTCATCCATCAATCTACTATTAAGGTACCCCAAAATGGGGTACCCCATTCTTACCCCAGCCTAATGTCTGGCCATAAATGGGGTGACACATTTAAGTGGGGCCACTTAAATGTGTCGCCCCATTTATGGCCAGACATTAGGCTGGGGTAAGAATGGGGTATCCCATTTTGGGGTACCTATAGCATTTCTCTATTAAAATTCATTGTTTAATAATGAACTTTTAAACCATGAGTACTTTGGAGTCCTAATTTGCTCAACGTGGGAGTAATTGAGTGAAGTTAATGACTCAACGTTAATATTATTTAATGTATATAAATGTTATCACCTCCGGCCCTAGTGTGTATATACATGTTTGTGTGGTGCTCGAAGGTAACAGAAGAATCTGTGAAAAATGGGAAGGATGCTCCAAATAGGAGCTCTGACAGGTATATTTATAATAGAATAATAGTTGCCAAAATACACAAGGATTCCTAATTAATATAAACCATTGTTCTATAAGGTGCTAGGCGCTAGTCGGGCGCTAGCCCAGCGCCTAGCGCCTAGGCGGGGACTAGTCGGAGACATAGAAATTTTAGTTTTATTAATATTTTTGCATAAATGTGATTAGTAATGCTGCGTTTGTGTGTGTATAAAAAATATACACACACATATACACATCAACATGCATGAATGGTAGAGTTGCCACATTTAATGATATATTATACCAACTCAGTTACTCACTAGTAGCTTTCTTCATACGTAGCTTTCTTCATGATGTCAATTAGTCGGAGCGCCTAGAAAAAAGTCAGGGCGCCCGGCCACCGCCTAGCGCCTAGGCGGGGACTAGTCGGGTGCCTAGAAAGATTTTTAGAATAGTGATATAAATTATTACACTCCCTCAAGCTGTGCGGGAGATACAACGCGCATGTTGTCTTTTAAAAATTGAAACTGTTGACTAGATAAACTTTTAGTATATATATATCCACGAGCTGGAGATGTATAGGAACATACTTAACTACAAGATCACCATGAGCAACTCTGAACTCTCTCACGAACAAAATGATAATCAATGTGAATATGCTTGCTGCGAGCATGCTGAACTGGATTGGATGTGAGATAGGAGGCAGATATATTATCACATAAGAGCTGTATAGGAACCTGAACAGCAAAACCGAGCTCAAAGAGGACTGATCGGATGTGTAAGGTGTCCTGCACTGTGTAAGAAATAGCCCAATATTCTGCCTCCGTAGAAGACTTAGAGACTGTAGGCTGCTTCTTGGACTTCCAGGACACAAGATTAATTAGGACCCAAGAAACCAGCAAAGCCTGTAGTAGAATGAGAGCTATCCGGACAGCATCGGAGTAGGCCAAAATACATATGGGGCGTGCGGAATTCTGAAGCCATGAGTCCTGATCAATAGTACCCTGTAAATAACAAAATATGTGCTTGATAGCAAGCATGTGAGTAGTATGAGGGGCATGCATAAACTGCGATACTAAATGAACTGCATAAGTAATATCATGCCTTGTCAAAGTTAAATACTGCAATGCACCTACCATACTACGATACTCAGTAGCATCAGCTAGTAATTCGTCATCTGTGAGGGAGAGAGTGGTACGAGTGGCAACCGGTGTACGAACAGACTTAAGAGTGTGTGAGTGAAACCGAAGAAGAAGATCGGACACATATTTTTGCTGAGAGAGGAAAACTCCTTTAGAGTTTCAAACAACTTGTACCCCCAAAAAATAATGGATATCACCCAGATCCTTCATGGAAAAATGAGACGCAATGCGATCAATAAAGGAAGATGCAACATATGGAGAATTACCAGTAATAATAATATCATCAACATATAACAACAAATATATAACAAACTGGTCCTGATGATAAATAAATAAGGAATTATCAGACTTACTACATAGAAAATTATGAGTAAGAAGAAAACTACTGAAATGATGAAACCAAGCCCGTGGGGCCTGCGTAAGACCATAAATGGCTTTTCGCAGACGACATACATGATGAAGAAACTAAGGATGAATAAAGCCCCGCGGTTGACGCATATAAACTTCTTCAGTAAGATGACCAGGAAGGAATGCATTTTTCACATCCAACTGACGCATAACCCACCCAAAAGAAATAGCAAGAGTAAGAACAATACGAACCGTGATAGGTTTAACCACTGGACTAAAGGTTTCAGAAAAATCTACCCCAGCCTGCTGATTAAAATCTTGGGCAACTAAACGCGCTCTATGACGCTCAATAGATCCATCGGAGTGAAATTTAGTTTTATAAATCCACTTAGACCCAACCACATTTTTAGAGTTATCAAATGAAACTAAATCCCAAGTATTATTAGAAATAAGTACATTAAATTCATCTGACATAGCCTCACGCCAAATTAAATATTTATATGCCTCAGAAAAACAAGTCGGATCTACTGAGTTAACAAACGTGTTTAATTTTTGACAACAATTCTTTTTCGGTTAAGGACAAAATTTCGGAGAAGGTCCTTCTTCAAACACCCAGTCATGGTCATCTTTATCCAGTCAACCTCAGCCCACCGCCACAACTTGCTTTGTCTTCTCTCACTTCGTCTGGTCCCATTTGACATCGTAGATTAGTTCACTGTGGCCATTCTGTTTCACATACTTTAAATTGACACGCCTCAGACCTACCCGGACACGTCAACAACCCACCGTACAGTACGAATAGTCAACCATAGTCCAACACATCCATACTATACAAAGCGTCTTGAATACCATTCACACATAGTACATCCATAAACAAACATAATGGAAAACATTCATTTAAAACAGCAGAAGCATTTAATACAAGTGTTTATGCCACACCTTGGCAAACATGGGCATACAAGCCCCAATTAATTATTCAAAAATAATATCCATGAGCATTATCATAATTATTTTGAAAACAGACAGAGGAAGCACGAACCACGTCTTCTCTCTTGAATCTCCCCGAAGCAACGGACGATGGTAGCAAGCTTCAACTCCTACCTGAAACTGTGAGGTGGCCTCCCCCGTGAAGGGGAGGTCAGTACTTGGAAAATTTGACAAGTACAATGACAACTATACCGAGTATAATCAACGCTTTAATTTCTAAGACCCTCAAAATAGGGTGATATCATAATACAAATATTAATTTATATTTCACACTTATTATCTCTATAATAAGTAAATTCATTTATTTGTCGGCACACGGCCCTTATTACATATTCCTTTGCATTTATCATTTGTACAACCCAACCTGTGGGTCTTATTATTTCTACGGGATTTGCTACCGCTGTCCGAGACCTCATAAGGCTCTCGGTTCGGATTTCAACATCCCGCCCCTGGACTCATACCCATCATCCCGTAGGAAGGTAAGGTCCTTCGGGGTCGGAGCCTAGTTAAGTCTCCGTTCGGATTCCACCCTAACCCGTGATCACGATGTAAATCCATGCTATCCAACCCTGCTCTCTAGAGTCGGGAAGGGCCATGGTCCTTACTTATTCCCATAATTCAACCGGCTATCCCCAAGGACTACCGAACACGCCCGTAGGCCAATCCTATACCTAGGATCAATTTATTATTCACTTTATCTTGGGTATCCCTTAAGGCCTACCCATAGCATCACTTAAAGTTCATACATTTCTACCTTAAAACATCTCTTAAGACTACTTAAGGCATACCATTTCACAACCCAACCTTAGGATCAATTTTAGCGACATTTCACTTTAATGCCCAACTAGTATGTTAATACTAGTCACGTTTATTCCAACAACCAAGTTCTCCATTCATAGTCATATAGACAATTCCAAATGAATTTCCATTGAAAATATCATTTATATCAATATACAAAATATCACTTTAACTCACTCATATATTCTTATATGAAGTAAAAAAGTATATTTCAACATATGCTTCGTAGTTAATTCCACTATCAAGTACTCATAATCATGACACATGATCATACACAATTTACTCCTAAATTTGTATATCATGCTCCTTTCCTTATAGACAATAGTCTTCTCATTCTTAGGCATTATTAATCATTAACAATCCATGAAAAACATATTTAATTACTTTAGGAAATCTCATGAAATTAAATCACTAATTATAAGCAATATAGTCAGCCACCCTCACCTCGAATGAGCTTTAAGAAGTTCTACCCTTCTCGGTTGAACTCCGGCGATACTCCGGCGATACTCTGGCGATACTCCGGTGATAGTTAGGAACACCTTAGTCAAGCTCCTTACAAGGTTTTATCATCACAAAACCCATATCAACACAAATAACCTCTAAAAGGTTATTTTCCGGCGAACCGGTCATTTGGATTCTAAGTCCGTTCTTGGACTTAGAACTACCATCCAACCCCTTGTTCTACACTTCTAAACATGTATAACAATCCTAGGGGTCCTTAATATGATATATAAGTCATAAGGTAGATAAGAAGTAGAGGAAAAGTTATTATAAGGTCATTACCTTAATTCTTTACACTTTTCCTATCTTTTTTCTTCCCCAAACTTCTTTCTTTTTCGTGTTTGAGCTTGGTCTCGAGTTGGCTATGGAAGGTGAGGTTTCAGATCTCCTTTGACTTCTTTCCTTGGTGCTGGACGAGTACAATGAGTGGGAGAGGAGAGAGGATGGTATTTTTGTCTTTGGTTGGCAAATGGGTGAGGTTAGGGGTCCCTTAGGTGTCAAAATGGTCTCCCCCATATTTTCAATAGCTTTCAGCCACATTTGCTCTCAAGCAAGCCTCTAAGAGCTGGAAATTTCGTGGGTTGTCCCCCACTTATGTGGGAGGTCACCCCTTTTTATCCATAAGTGTACAATCGGTCTCGAAAGTTGTATTTTTTGGACTGTTTTATTTATAATTTATTTTATCGGACCAAATAAAATATAACACACGTTCCCAATCATTATAGGCCTTTTGAATAGATTTACATTCCCTAACTTTAATTTTAAAGTCTCCGAAATTCATTTCGAGCTGTTATCTGATAAATTACCACTACCGGTAATTGGGCCTCGTTTGACCCACAAGTCAACTCTATGCCCTCTTTATGTCCCAAATAAAATATCCACCATCATATACATATTATCTAAACTAAGATGAATATAATATGTGGTTCTGGAATTATCGGGCGGTTCCCGTCCCGGTGCGGGCCCCACGTGCAATTTACTATTCACGCAAATGAATTAGTAAAAATTTACAACTTCGCAAATTCATGATTCATTCTTCAAGGTTTATTACATAATTTAGTAAAAGTAAATGTTCTAGGGGACGGTGCTACAAGTTCACCCCCCCCCCCCCCTTAACGGGAATTTCGTCCCCGAAATTCACAACGCTGATTCAAACAGAAAAGCATATTGTTCCTTCATCAAGGCCTGCGTTTCCCATGTTTCTTCTTCAACTCGGTCACTTTTCCAAAGGATTTTTACCATTGGAACTTTCTTGCTCCTTAGCTTCTTTACTTGTCTATCAAGTACCTTTACCGGTCGTAAGACATAGTTCAAGTTTTCTCGTATTTCCACGGGTGGTTTCTCTAATACATGAGATGGATCCGGCACATACTTCTTTAGCATAGACACGTGAAATACGTTATGTATCTTCTCCAATTATGGAGTCAACTGCAATCGGTATGCTACGGTCCCAATTCTCTCAGGAATTACAAATGGCCCTAAGTAGCGTGGGTTAAGTTTCCCTCGGCTCTAAAATCAGATGATTCTTTTCCAAGGTGAAACCTTCAAAAATACCTCATCTCCCACCTTAAACTCTAAGGCACTTCGGCGCTTATCGGCATAGCTCTTCTGTCTATCCTGTGCCGCCTTAAGTCTCTCACATGTCATCTTTACCTTTGATTTGGTGATCTCCACCAATTCCGTGCTCTCGAATTTGGCCATGCCAACCTCGTCCCAACACAAAGGTGTACGACACCTCCTCCCATATAATGCCTCGTATGGAGGCATACCAATACTCACCTGATAACTGTTGTTATAGGCAAACTCCACAAGTGCCAAATGGTTGTCCCAAGTTCCTTAGAACTCCAATGCACAAGCTCTCAACATATCCTCTAATATATGTATGACTCTATCAGATTGCCCATCCGTCTGTGGATGAAAAGCCGTGCTAAACTTCAATCTGGTTCCCATAGATTCTTGGAACTTCGGCCAAAATTGTGATGTGAATCGTGGATCTCTATCGGATACAATGGTTATCGGAACCCCATGTAACCTCACGATCTCATCCATATATAACTTGGCCAACCTTTCCAATGCATAGGTGGTGTTGATAGGTAGAAAATGTGCACTCTTCGTGAGCCTATCAACCACAACCCATACGACATCATAGTTCTTAACCATCCGTGGCAGCCCCACCACGAAATCCATAGTCACGTATTCCCACTTCCATTCAGGAATGGAAAGTGGTTGTAATAACCCAGCTGGATGCTGATGTTCTGCCTTAACTTGCTGACAAGTAAGACACATATTGATGTACTCGGCTATTTCTCTCTTCATACCGGACCACCAGTAACTTTCCTTCAAGTCACAATACATTTTTGACCCACCCGGGTGCATGGCATACGCCGATGAATGAGCCTCCTCCAAGATGGACTTTCGGAGCTCATAATCCGCCGATACACACACTCGGTCTCGAAATAATAAGAGACCATCTTCCCTTTCCCTGAAATCCTCCACCGGTCCCTCCAACATGCGTTCACGGACCTTCATAAGTTCCTCGTCAGTTTCTTGACCCTTCTTGATCTCATCAAGTAATGTAGGCCTCACCTCGAATATAGCTAACAAGGAACCATCGCTAGATACCTCCAATTGGGCTCTCAATGCCCTCAAACTAGTCAAGAATGCCCCAGACGAACTCTTTCGGCTCAAGGCATCCGCCACCACGTTGGCTTTACCGGGGTGGTATTCAATAACTAGATGGTAGTCTTTTATCAACTCCATCCACCGCCTCTGTCTCATGTTTAACTCTTTCTAAGTAATCACGTATTTCAAGCTCTTGTGGTCAGTGTATATGTGACACGTCTCCCCGTAGAGATAATGTCTCCATATCTTCAGTGCAAACACCACAACTCCCAACTCTAAATCATGAGTAGGATAATTTACCTCATGCTTCTTCAACTATCGTGAAGCATAGGCAATCACCCTCTCATTTTGCATCAGCACACATTCCAAGCCTGGGATGCTCGCATCGCTATAGACATCGTACCCCATGCCCTGTTTGACCAATGCAAGTACCGGTGCCTCGGTCAATCTCCTCTTTAGCTCTAGCAATCCCTTCTCACATCGGTCATCCCATACAAACTTAGTCCCTTTTCTAGTGAGCTTTGTCAATGATGATGCCAACACTGAGAATTTCTCCACGAACTTTCTATAATATCCCGCCAATCCGAGGAAACTACGAATTTCCTTGACGTTCTTTGGTCTTTCCCATTCGGTGATGGCCTCAATCTTCTTGTTATCAACAGTAATTCTCGATCCCGAAACCACATGCCCGAGAAAGCCAATCTCCTTTAGCCAAAATTTACACTTAGAAAATTTAGCATAGAGTTGCTTCTCTCGTAGTGTCTCAAGAACAAGTACTAAGTGTTCCTCATGCTCCTCCTCACTCTTTGAGTAAATCAAGATGTCATCTATGAACACGATCACAAATCGGTCCAAGTATTTATGAAATACTTGGTTCATCAAGTCCATATATGCCCCAGGGGCATTTGTTAGCCCAAACGACATGACTAGGAACTCGGAGTGACCATACCTTGTGCGGAAAGCACTCTTCGGTATGTCATCCTCTATTTTCAATTGATGGTACCCCGACCTCAAGTCAATCTTTGAAAACAATGTTGCTCCTCGAAACTGATCAAACAAGTCATCAATCCTAGGTAGGGGATACCTATTCTTAATCGTGACTTTGTTTAGTTGACGGTAGTCAATACACATTCGAAGCGTCCCATCTTTCTTTTTCACAAATAGAACTGGTGCTCCCCATGGGGAGTGGCTTGGCCTTATGAAACCGTTATCCAATAGCTCTTGCAATTGGGTTTTCAACTCATTAAGTACTGCGGGTGCCATCCGGTATGGCAGTATAGAGATTGGTTTGTTGCCATGCTCAACCTCAATCATGAACTCAATCTCCCTATCGGGTGGAAGCCCCGGTAAGTCTTTTGGTAAGACATCCGGATACTTGCACACAACTCGCACATCATTGATGTCTGGCTCTTCTTTGGTTTTATCTACCACGTATGCTAGATACGTGTGGCATCCCTTTCTCATCATATTCCTTGCCCTCACGGCGAATATGATACAACTGTTTGATTTGCCCCTATCTCCCTCAAAGCGTAAGGTCAATCCTTCGCCGCTTTCAAGTTCAAGAACCTTCGTGTAACAATCGACCCTAGCATGATGCTTTTCTAGCCAATCCATTCTGAGGATCGCGTCGAACTCAATCATGCACAGCGGTACTAGGTCGCACGTCAAGGTTGGACCCTCCACTTCCACCTCACACGATGGATAGTGGCTATCTCTTTCAATGTCATCCCCCAAAGGTGTGGATAACAATAGGGTTTGGGTCATCGGTACAAGCGGTTCATTGAATCCGCTGGCGAACGCCTCACTCACAAATGATCGTTGTGCCCCGGTATCAATAAGAATCCTTGCGTCTCTACCGTTGATCTTTAATGTTCCTACATTTATACGCCATGTAAGATACACCTTCTAATGTTTTTGGACCCTTTTGGAGGTTATTACATTTACATTAATGTTTGGAATCAAACGGGGATCCAATCGTAGAAGAACGGAGCGGAAAAACCGAGTTTTCGGGCGACGGGGGTCCATGCACGGTCATGCGTGCGTGAAAAACTCAGATCCGGCCACTGCCGGCTACGCACAGTCGTGCGTACCCGGACATGCACGATCGTGCGTCCACGCACGGCGTGCGTACCGGCACGCACGGTCGTGCGTCCTGCGCGAGCAACACCCCGGAGCTACTGCCCCCTACGCACGATCGTGCGTGGGGTTGGACGCACGATCGTGTGTGGGGTTGGACGCATGATCGTGCATCCCTGTTTTCAGTCAGGTTTAGCCCGATTTCCACCGGTTTGACCCCAGGATAGCCCGCACCCAATCCCTATGACTTATATCATCAATTTATGGACTAAACATGGAGGAAAAAATACCATTTTGCAAGACATAATACATGCAACAGAATCCGGGTTAGCTCGAGCATCCGCTTCCGTCATCGCATAAATCTAGCTTGGGTCTTGCCTTGGTTCACAGATGGCGCGTTGCTTTCACTCGCTCCATCGTGCCCCATGCTTGCATTGGGCACTCCCGTTCGGTTCCTGCTCATAGTTGTTGCACTACTCGGCCCGACACCCATGGCCCGCCCGAGTTGTGGGCAGCTCACCTTCAAATGTCCAACCTCCCCGCATTGATAGCATATCGGTGGATCATGACACTTGCCTAGGTGGTTCTTCCTGCAGTTGCTGCACCACTTCATGCCCGAGCCTTGTGACATCGAGCTCTGTCCGCTTGGGCCTTGATTTCCCCTCGCCGGTGGAGCAGGGGTCCTAAAAGATCCGCCTCCCCGGTGGTTTCCCTTTTTGTTAGAACCTTGGGGGCCTTGGTTCTCCCATTTTCTTTTCTTTGCCTCCTCGGCATTTCTTCGTTTTCTTTCTTCCCACTCCTTCTCTCCCTTCAAACCTTGCTCAACCACTTGACTAAACGTCATATTAGGCAATTGTGTTGCCCTCTCACGTATGTCAAGGTCCAAGGCATCCCAGAAGTGGTTCATCATCTGGTTCTCATCACATATGTACTCCGGTATGAACTCGACAAGTTTTCTAAAGTTGTGCTCAAGTTCCTTCACCGTGCATGCACCTCCTTGGGTACGGTTTGTAACTCCCTCCTCTTCATGTTCACCTCGAAATCGGAGTAGTATTGGCTGAAGAACTCCTGCCGAAAATTCTCCCAAGTAACGGCCTCTCCGTACTTTCCTTTAACTCCGTCCCACCATGTGGACGCCATGCCCTCTAGCAATCGTGTTGCCACTCTCATCTTAATACTAGGTGGCAGCTGCATATCAAGAGCCGCTTCATTGAATCTCTTGATCCATTCAGCCGCCATGGAGATGTCTCCCGTTCCATCAAACGGTTTACATCCCAAATCCCTTGCCTCTTTGAGGTACTTCGAGATCCTTATTATAGGGACCTCGCCACCTCGACCTCCTCGGGATTCTGTGCTCCCCCTATGAGTCACACGGCTCCCTCTCCTAGAAGCCCTTTCCAAAGCACGCCTTGCACGGCGCCTTTGGCGATCTTGTTGATATTGGCGAAGTAATTCTTCTATCCTCTCTAGAGCGTCATTATCATCACTCCCTTCACTCACGTCATCATCTTCCCCATCATATGGGGTCTCAACCGGTTCGGTCTCCGGTTGATAGGTTGAATCCTCCTCGGATTCATATAGCTCGCCAATTGTCTCCACATGGCCGTCACTCACCGTCAGTGAGTGGCCTGCACGGCCCTCGAGACACCCTCGATGCCCCTCGAATGCCATGTTGGGACCTCCCCGGTGCTTGGCCAGTCGGGTTCCGTCGAGTAACTTTCCCGATACGTTCCATTTGTGAAAGAAATTGAGAATGAGTCATTAGACTCGTATCAAATGTCAATTGACGGATAGGCACTTAAAGACATCTTTTGGATCAAATCACTGCCATACCAATTGTTAAAGGTACCATCTTAACAATTAGAGACTTTTCAACTCAAGTACTAAAGGTTCCATAAGTACAAAACTTCTTATGCTCATGGTTTTCAAATTCATTTTTTTAAAGAATTTTGAAGCTTCATTATGATGTTTACGGACTAAGGCTCTGATACCAATTAAATTGTCACGCCCCGGACCAACCCGGACGCGTCAACAACCCGCCGTACAGTACGAATAGTCAACCGCAGTCCAACACATCCATACTATACAAGGCGTCTTGAATACCATTCACACATAGTACATCCATAAACAAACATAATGGAAAACATTCATTTAAAACAGCGGAATCATTTAATACAAGTTTTTATGCCACACCTTGGAAAACATGGGCATACAAGCCCCAATTAATTATTCAAAAATAATATCCATGAGCATTATCATAATTATTTTGAACACAGGCAGAGGAAGCACGAACCACATCTTCTCTCTTGAATCTCCCCGAAGCAACGGGCGATGGTAGCAAGCTTCAACTCCTACCTAAAACTGTGAGGTGGCCTCCCCCGTGAAGGGGAGGTCAGTACTTGGAAACATTTGACAAGTACAATGACAATTATACCGAGTATAATCAACGCTTTAATTTCTAAGACCATCAAAATAGGTTGATATCATAATACAAATATTAATTTATATTTCACACTTATTATCTCTATAATAAGTAAATTCATTTATTTGTCGGCACACGGCCCTTATTACATATTCCTTTGCATTTATCATTTGTACAACCCAACCCGTGGGTCTTATTATTTCTACGGGATTCGCTACCGCTGTTCGAGACCTCATAAGGCTCTCGGTTCGGATTTCAACATCCCGCCCCTGGACTCATACCCATCATCCCGTAGGAAGGTAAGGTCCTTCGGGGTCCTATCTTATGTGTTACCGCTGTCGGAGCCTAGTTAGGTCTCCGTTCGAATTCCACTCTAACCCGTGATCATGATGCAAGTCCACGTTATCCAACCCTGCTCTCTAGAGTCAGGAAGGGCCATGGTCCTAACTTATTCCCATAATTCAACCGGCTATCCCCAAGGACTACCGAACATGCCCGTAGGCCAATCCTATACCTAGGATCAATTTATTATTCACTTTATCTTGGGTATCCCTTAAGGCCTACCCATAGCATCACTTTTAGTTCATACATTTCTACATTAAAGCATCTCTTAAGACTACTTAAGGCATAGCATTTCACAATCCAACCTTAGAATCAATTTTAGCGACATTTCACTTTAATGCCCAACTAGTATGTTAATACTAGTAACGTTTATTCCAACAACCAAGTTCTCCATTCATAGTCATATAGACAATTCCAAATGATTTTCCATTGAAAATATCATTTATATCAATATACAAAATATCACTTTAACTCACTCATATATTCTTATATGAAGTAAAAAAGTATATATTTCAACATATGCTTCGTAGTTAATTCCACTATCAAGTACTCATAATCATGGCACATGATCATACACAATTTACTCCTAAATTTGTATATCATGCTCCTTTCCTTATAGACAATAGTCTTCTCATTCTTAGGCATTATTAATCATTAACAATCCATGAAAAACATATTTAATTACCTTAGGAAATCTCATGAAATTAACTCACTAATTATAAGCAATATAGTCAGCCATCCTCACCTCGAATGAGCTTTAAGAAGTTCTACCCTTCTCGGTTGAACTCCGGCGATACTCCGGTGAACTCCGGCGACACTCCGGCGATACTCCGACGATACTCCGGCGATACTCTGGCGATAGTTAGGAACACCTTAGTCAAGCTCTTAACAAGGTTTTATCATCACAAAATCCATATCAACACAAATAACCTCTAAAAGGTTATTTTCCGGCGAACCGGTCATTTGGCTTCTAAGTTCGTTCTTGGACTTAGAACTACCTTCCAACCCCTTGTTCTACACTTCTAAACATGTATAACAATCCTAGGGGTCCTCAATATGATATATAAGTCATAAGGTAGATAAGAACTAGAGGAAAAGTTATTATAAGGTCATTACATTAATTCTTTACACTTTTCCTATCTTTTTTCTTCTCCAAACTTCTTTCTTTTTCTTGTTTGAGCTTGGGCTCTAGTTGGCTATGGAAAGTGAGGTTTCAGAGCTCCTTTGTCTTCTTTCCTTTGTGCTAGATGAGTACAATGAGTGGGAGAGGAGGGAGGATGGTATTTTTGTCTTTGGTTGGCAAATGGGTGAGGTTAGGGGTCCCTTAGGTGTCAAAATGGTCTCCCCCATCTTTTCAATGGCTTTCAGCCACATTTGCTCTCAAGCAAGCCTCCAAGAGGTGGAAATTTCGTGGGTTGTCCCCCACTTATGTGGGAGGTCACCCCTTTTTGTCCAGAAGTGTACAATCGGTCCCGAAAGTTGTACTTTTCAGACTGTTTTATTTATATTTTATTTTATCGGGCCAAATAAAATATAACACACGTTCCTAATCATTATAGGCCTTTTGAATAGATGTACATTCCCCAACTCTAATTTAAAAGTCTCCGAAATTCATTCCGGGCTGTTATCTGATAAATTTTCACTACCGGTAATTGGGCCTCGTTTGACCCACAGGTCAACTCTATGCCCTTTTTATGGCCCAAATAAAATATCCACCATCATATACATATTATCTAAACTAAGATGAATATAATATGTGGTTCTGGAATTATCGGGCGGTCTCTGTCCCGGTGCGGGCCCCACGTGCAATTTACTATTCACGCAAAAGAATTAGTAAAAATTTACAACTTCGCAAATTCATGATTCATTCTTCAAGGTTTATTACATATGATAGACTATAAGTAGAGAGATATGAGAGGTAGAGGGAGAAGTAGTATATTTGCTCTGGTATTAATGAATTCTGAACTCCTATAACTACTCCCAGAGGGAGTATTTATAGGAAAAATTAGGCCTGGGCTCCCAAGTCTTGGGCTTGGGAGGCCCATTTACAATAGGGCCACTATTGGGCTGAGTACAAGATATGTAGAAACGATTAAGTATAAAATCCTATTCTGGAGGCTGCTCGTGGCCGATGAGGGCACGACCGACGAGGGCATGGCCGAGGAAGACCCGGCCGACGAGGTCACCCGATTCTCCTGGCTCCTGGACCGTATTCTGAGTAGACTTCTTTCTGGCCGATGAAGGTCACCTGGCCGACGAGGGTCCCACTAGGTGATCGTTGTACCTTCTGTTCTTCCGAGTATGTGGGTCATGGGGTCCGGGCCCATATACTCCATCAGGAGTCCCCCACTCTCTGAGCTGAGACATAGACGAAGTGAGGGAGAGTAGATTCCATAGTTTTGACGCTTTCTGGTCGTTGCGGGACCGTTATGGGATTCTTCCTTGTTTTTAGCCGTTATGGGCACCCCTTGACCTGGCTCCTTGTCTTTTGGCCGCCGTGGGTACTCTGCGTCCTGGCCGCTGTGTGGCTTTCGCCGTAGACGAAGAGGGCCCCAGTCATGATGTGTATCTTCTATTTAAGGACGTTGAGTGTCTTTGCTTGGTGGGGACGATGAGCGTCCTCTGTCATGAATGGCCGATGAAGGTCATGTGCATTCCTGATAGTTGATGGCTAAATTTCGCGCTTTGGGCCGAGGAGGCCCTCGTGGTTATCTCTTGTTCGAGGATGATGGGTGTCCTTTTGTTTCCGGGTGGCCGGTGAGGGTGCAGTTTGCCTTGTTTGGCCGCTGAGGCTCTCATTCTGGGCCTTTGGCCGAGGAGTGGTGGTATTCGTAGCTTGGTGTCCATGTTTTTGAGTACGATAGCGGTACTGATCTGGGAGGAGTGTTGTGTATCATGATCTTATGGACGATGGTGATTCAGGAACGTTGAGTTCCTGTTCTTTGATTCCTGACCGAGAGTGGAGTATGTGGTCTCAAAGTCGGTAAGTGCCCTGTGATCTCAAGTGTTGCACTTGGTGGGAATTCTTTGTTCGCTACTTTGCTGCGGCCGATGGTGCACGACAAGGTTATGGACGTTGTGGCGCATATATGATCTGATGCGGTAGTTGTGGACTTGGTTTATTTTTGGGTTTGATTTTGTCCTGACTTTCAAAGGCCGGTGCAGTCCCCCAGTCCCCCACTGCTTCAGGCCGAAGAGTAAGAGAGGGGTGAAGGAGTAAAGGATTTGCCTAGGCCGAAGCGGACTCTTGTGTTCCCCTGAATCCAATTCCTTCACGATTTCCTGACCAAGGTAACCCTGTGGGAGAACCCTTGGATGCAGGTCGCTTTCAAGAAATTATCATCAGGGTTTTACACAAGGCCGATGGCGTGGGGTTTCTTTTTGTTTTTACCGTTGTGGCTGTTGAAAAGGCCATGGAGTTGGCATTCTGTTCAAGCCGATATGGGCACACCTTGGGATGTGACCTACCCTTCTGAAGTTATCTCTGTGTTGAGGCCGATGTAGGCGCGATTTCTTAGTGTGGCCGTTGAGTGGTTGGCATGTTGGCGATGGGCTGGTACTGTGGAAGTGGGCCTGACCCGTCTTTTGAACCGGTGCCAACCCAATGGGCCTTAGGGGTGGTGGCCGTTCATGTGGCCAACAGGAGGTTGCCACGTGTAGTGACCGTTCGGGGAGGTCTATAAATACCCCCTCCCTCCGAAGAGGTTCGTCATTGCATTCCTGAGATAACGAAGTGCTGTCAATTTTTCTGGAGAGATACAACCTTTCCGTGTGTTCTTTCGTTCTTCAAAACTTCAAAGGTCAGTTCGTCGAACTTTTCCCCAATTACTTGTGTACTTTGCTTATTTTAGCTTTTGATCCGCTGTTAGTGGAGAAACACCCTTAGATCCAAAGTAAAAACCCTTAGGCTTTAGTTAGTTGTTATGATGAAGCCCTTGGACGACGAGTACTACCCATATGATGATGAGCCCTCTGTCAAATCCCTTGATTACCGAGTAGTAGAGGAGTGTTGTGAGGAGATAGAGGAGCTGAGCTCCTTCAAATCAGGGGAGCAAGAGGGTAGTGAAGGCGAGGACGAAGAGGCCGCCTTGTCGTCTGACGGTGAGGACGTAGTGGTTTCCCGTTCCGTGGACGGAGCGTCTACCTCGGCTGCAATTCCTTGCCCGAAGCCGGTTTCTGCTGTGAAGGGAGCAGCCCCGACGAGAAGGCGTCGGCCGAAGAGGGGTCCAGGTTACTCCTACCTGGACCTTACAAATCTTTATTTGATCAAGCCGGAGAGCAGCGCGGCCGATTACTTGGTGGCCCAGATGTACGTGGGGCTGTATGGGAGGGTTAGGGCACCCAGGCCGACGGATCATGTGTTGAATCCGCCTCCGGGGTATTTTGGAGTATACCCCATGAGTTTTGCAAAGGGACTTAGGTTTCCCCTCCACCCGTTTATTACGGAGTATCTGGATATGGTGGGTCTCCCTCCGGCCTTGTTGACCCGAACAGCTACTTACTCATCATCGGCTTCCTCCTTCGCTGTGATGAGTTAGACTTTAGGCCGACGACAGCTCTCTTCATGAACTTGTACCAGATCGGCCGAGGGAGCCACAAGAATTGTGCCGGTTATGCTAATCTCCAACAGCTGCCGAAGAAGAGGTCCTTTACTGATCTTCCTACGTCCATTCATGGGTAGAAAGGTAAGTTCGTCTTTGTTTCTTTGGGGGAGGGTGGTACTGAGTTTCCCTGCGTCGGCCATGACGGTAGATTCAACCTCCATGACGTGCCGAGGAGCAGCATCTTGGATGCTCAGGTGGCTTCATTTCTGAAAGGAGGGCCGAGGAGCGTAAAAGAGTACATAACGGAGTATAAGTTGACCGCCCTCGGCTTCTTCAGGTACTTCGTTTATGGTGATAAGGAAAGTGACACTGAGCTGTGGCCGAAGATGACCACCACTTTTGAGGAGGCCGATGGCCCGGATATGGGCGTGCCTGGTGACGCCGATGGTAATACCCTCCCTGGTGTCTTGGTCCATATTTACTTTTGTTTTTGCTAACTGTCTTTGTTTTTCTCGTTGTGCAGACTTCACTATGGATCGCAGATCCGTCATGGCCCTAGCCAAAGCTAAGGCAAAGGAGGAGATGGCCGCAAAAGAGGCCGCAAAGATGGCCGCTGCGAGTGGTGCCCAGCCGAGCTCTGACGCAGTGAAGAAACCACCCACGCAGCCGAAGAAGAAACGACCCGTGGATGACGGCCAGAGAAAGCTCACTGAGGCCGGTATGCAGTCCAAGAAGCCGAAGAGGGCTTCCCCTCTGGCCGATGCTGGTGTCGGTGGTCTGACCGTACCGGATGATGATGTCGGGGGCTCAAATGCCGTTGCCGTTGTTGATGCGGTTTCGGTCCCCTCGTCAACGGCTCTGTCCCAGCCGCCGCCCGTTAACCAAGAGCCCCGTAAATAGAGGGCCGACAAGGAGCTGGCCGTTGGAACATATAAACTCGAGGTCGAGTACCCCGTGAAGGGTGGCGTCTTCAATGACGCCGTTGACGGCCATGATGTTCTGGCCCAAGCTGTCCCGGTTGAGGATCGGGCTTACTTGAAGAAGTTAGGCCCCGTCAGGATCTATGACGGCAGGATGGACCTCATCGTCCAAGTAAGTTCCTTGCATTTCACATCCCTTTGTGTCACGAGTTTTGCGTCGTCCTAACTCTTCTTTTTTCCTTTTTTGTTGCAGGGTGCTCTTATGCTGATGGAGAGCCATAAACGACAAGACAAGAGATTGCCCGCCTAAAGGAGGCCGAGAAAAAGGCTGCTTCGGCCGAGGAGGCCATGGCCTGCCTGGATTGGCTCCGGGAGGAGGTGAAGGCCCTGCAGAAGGGTGTTGATGAGGCCGACGTGGCCTACCGGCAAGTGGCGGCCGACAGGGACGACGCTTTGAGGGCCAGGGATGAAGCCCTAAGAAGCCGTGATGAGGCCCTGCTTCGGGCCGAGGACACCGCGAGGGCTCAGGCTGACTCTGAGAGGGCCGTTGAGAAGGCCGTTGATGACGCTATCGAGAGGTTCCTTGCCGAAGGCTGGAAGGCCGAGGACCGCCGGCCCTGGTGCTACGAGGTTGTGGCAGACCGGCTTGAAGACTGGGGCCAAAATTGCCCTGCTGGTCAGGAATACTTTGCCCGTGAAATGGCTGTTTACTACGAAATGGGCCAGCAGAGGATGCAACGGTTGATATACCGGAGGTTGCATCGGGCTTTCAAGAAGTTGAAACTCACCCAGAAATGGGCTAAGAAGAATCTGAAGCTCCCGAGGTTGATGAAAGACCCGGAGGCTGAAGCGAAGCTACCCCCGTCCGAGAGGCAAGATCCGGTACTTAGTTCCTCCATCGGTGAGCCTGATTGGTCCGATGATGACGCCTTAGCCGACACCGCCGTCTCCTCAGCAGCTGAGGCGAGTGGAGGTGCAAGGACGGAGGAGGGTAACGGAGTTGCATCTGGGCAAGCTGATGCGGGGCTAGCTGCCGATGAAACTGCCCCCGAGAGTTGATCGGCTGACTTCTCATGTAGTTTAGTAAGGCAGGTGTTTGTAATGCCTTTTTTGTAATGGCCGTCGAGCCCCCTGATGTAATGACTTTCCATATGAATGAAATGTCCATTGTTTTCGGCTTTATTGTGTGTCCTCCTCGTCTTTTTTTTATCTTTTGCGTTTGTTCTCAAGCTTTACAAATTTTTCTAAGTGTTGAAATTGGGACTCAGGTAACTGTCGTCTTCGGTTGTTCCATGGCTCCGGCCAAAGCGGGTAGCTTAGGTGAGTACGTTTTGTCTATGCGGAATACCCCTTGCACTTAGCAGAAACTTTAGGATTTTTTCCTAAGTACCAAGACTTCAAATGAGTGAGTGTCCGCGTCGTCTTGGCATTACGCCCCCCCTTTTTTTTCTTTATACCTTGGAAAATTTTCTAAGTGTTGAACTAGATGTCACACTTGGAGAATTTTCCAAGTGTCAAACTAAGTAGTTCCTTCATCGGCCAATACGGCCAGTGTGGAATAGCTTCCCATGCCAAGGTGTTCTCATCAGTCCTGTGTTCTTTTCGGCCATTTTTCCTCATGCCTCTTGTTTCACTTTCCGTTTTCATGCCTCGTGTTTCAACCTGATTTCTGTAGTTGTAGCCGATGAGAGGACCTGTCCTTTGCTCGGCTGAGGGGAAATGTCCGCTTCGTCTTTGTGACGCTTGACGTCACACTAAGTGTTTGGATAGACCGGACCCTTGTCCTTGTCGGCCGCTCTGGATGCTACTCAGGAATTTCTCCAAATACTTAGAAATTTTTCTATGTATTTGAACATACTTGGGTGATTGCTTTCTTTATGAGTGGCTGATGACGGCTTACCGCTAGGGGTCTGTCTTGGTATTTGTCCAAGTTTTTCGCCCCCCTTCTTTTTTTAGAGTGCTTTCGTCCGTAATGCGTAATGTTTTCCTGATATGTACTTAGACAATTTTGGGGATTTTATTTTTTATTGCTCGAGGCCGGCGAGTGCGCGGCTCATCGGCTTCCCTCTTTTATTTTTTGGGGATATCGCTTCAGGCTGGCAATTGCGCGGTCCTTCGGTTGTCCCTCTTTTACTTTTGGGGATATCGCTTCAGGCCGGCAAGTGTGTGGCTCTTCGGTTGTCCATCTTTTATTTTGGGGATATCGCTTCAGGCCGGCAAGTGCGCGGCTCATCGGCTGTCCCTCTTTTGTCTTGGGGATATCACTTCAGGCCGGCAAGTGCACGGCTCATCGGTTGTCCCTCTTTTATCTTGGGGATATCGCTTCAGGCCGGCAAGTGCGCGGCTCATTGGTTGTCCCTCTTTTATCTTGGGGATATCGCTTCAGGCCGGCAATTGCGCGGCTCATCGGTTGTCCCTCTTTTATCTTGGGGATATCGCTTCAGGCTGACAACTGCGCGGCTCATCGGTTGTCCCTCTTTTATCTTGGGGATATCGCTTCAGGCCGGCAAATGCGCGGCTCATCAGCTGTCCCTATTTTATTTTCTTCCTCTTTACTCATTTGAGCGAGGAGTGGGTGTCCTTTTTTCAGGCTTTGGCCAGGGGGTCGATAGTCCCTTGGCCGGTAAGGAGTCCTACTGGATCGTCCTGGGATCTCAAGGAGGTCCCGTCGCCTATTTATGATGCGGGCTAAGGCTTTTGGTCGGTTACCGACGACTGCCGTTTCTCATCCTTGAGTTTGGGGATTTTTGTCACCTAGGCCATGATTTCAGACCTGTCGTCCTGCTGATTTCGCGGATAGACGACGCGGTGAGCTTCCCATTTCAAGACCTGGGCTCTTTGCGGGCCCTTCGTCCTGGGGACACCGTCGGCCTTTCCTAAGCATTTTCGCTTTGAGGGGCCGGAACGATGTGCTCTGTTGACCTTTCCCGAGCATCTTCGCCCTGAGGGGTCAGTGTAGTACAGTACGTTTCTGATCTTTAGAGAAGTAAGAAACAACTTTTATTGATAAGTGGCTCGAGGTCGAGGGTGGCGTTCGACCAACGATCCGTGAGAAGGTGAGGGCTTTGCCGGCTGCACCATCCCCGGATTATTGATAGAATTTCACCAAGTGATGTACATTCCACATTCGTGGTATATTAGACTCATTTGGGTGCTTTAACTTGTAGGTGCCGGACTTGATTACGGCACTGATGAGGTAGGGGCCCTCGTACTTGAGTGCCAATTTGCCACCTTCTGTCGGCTTGCTCGCCTCTCTTTGGCGAAGGACGTAGTCCCCCACCTGAAATTCCCGGGAACGTACCTTGGTGTCATAGTATGATTTTACTTGACGCCGGTAGTTCTCTGCCCGGATGAAGGCCTGCTCTCATCTTTCTTCGATCAGGTGGAGGTCGATCTTCATGTTTTCTTCATTGGCCTCAGGCTCGTAGTGCTCCACCCGTCGGTTAGGTATGGTGACCTCTGTGGGGGCCTTTGCTTCAAAGCCATAGCAAAGGGCAAAAGGTGTTTCGCCTGTCGCCCTCCTCGGCGTAGTACGGTAACACCACAGGATGTTGGGGAGCTCATCGGCCGAGCTACCTTCTGCGTCCTGGAGCTTCTTCTTCAGGCCCTCCAGAATGGTTCTGTTGGCATTCTCAACCTGCCCGTTGCCTTGAGGATAGGCAACAGAGGAGAAACGGTGTGTGATTCCCCATTCTCTGAGGAGCTCTTGGAAAGGTGCGGCCTGAACTGGGTGCCGTTGTCGGATATTATCTCCTGCGGGACGCCGAAGCGGGTGAGAATATTCTTGTGGACGAACCTCTGGCATCTGACCCCTGTAATGCTGGCCAAGGGTTCCGCTTCGACCCACTTGGTGAAGTAGTCCACGGCGACGATGATGTAGCAGTTGTTGCCTGCGGCTCTGGGGAGGGGGCCGACCAAGTCAATACCCCATCTTGAGAATGGGATTGCCGTGCTGACCGGGGCGTAGTTGACGGCTGGCCGACCAGGAGCCTTCTGAAGGACCTGGCATGCAGTACACTTCCTCGCAAGATCAGCGCAATCCCGCGCCATCGTCGGCCAGAAGTAGCCCTGGACGACGAGACGTCGGGACATGCTAAAAGGGCCCTGATGAGAGGAGCAGACGCCGCAGTGGACCTCTTCCATGGCTACTTCGGCCTCGTTTGGGTGCAGGAAACGAAGGAGAGTGCCGTTGTAAGATCTCTTGTAAAGTTTCCCATCCTCGATGGTGTAGCTTGGGGCCCTGAGCTTGGCTAGCTTGGATCTCTCCTTGTCCGGGGGCAATTCCCCCGAGGTGATGAAGGTCATGATATCGGTGATCCAGTCCTCCGGCCGATGTTGGATGCACATGATCGGGTTGGTGTGGATGTTGGACATGCTTAGCTCTTCGACCTTGGCTATCTTGGAGATGTGCTCTGGAGTGTCTGCGCTGAACTTGGAGAGGATGTCGGCCTCAGCATTCTCCGCCCTCGGGATCTGGGTGATCTCGTGGGTTTCAAATGCCTTGAGCAACTCCTCGGCCATCTGTTTGTATTGCTTCATCCTCCCTTCTTTAGCCTCGTATGAGCCCTCAATTTGTCCCACCACCAGCTTGGAGTCGCATCTGATCCTGATGTGTCGTGCTTTGAGGCCGGTGGCGAGTCTGAGGCCGCTGAGGAGGGCCTCGTACTCGGCCTCGTTGTTGGATACCCTGAAGTTGAAGCGGATGACATAGTAGACCCTGAATCCTTCAGGGGAGATGAGGACGACACCGCCACCACAAGCTTTGGTGGCCGATGAACCGTCAGTGAAGAGAGTCCATGCTTCGTCTGGCTCTGGCCCTGGTGTGGTAGCGGCCGTCTCTCTGGCTGTGCATTCGATGACGAAATCGGCCAAGGCCTGCCCCTTGATGGATGGCCTTGACTTAATCTCTATCTAGAATTGGCTGAGGAAGATCACGCATTTCACCATCCGTGAGGAACTGGTGGGGCTCCGCATGAGTGCGCCGAGGGGTTGCTGAGTTAAGACGTGGACGGTGTGGGCCTGAAAGTAGTGCCCTAGTATCTTCACTGTATGGATGATGGTCAGTACCGTCTTCTCAATGGGAGAGTACCTGAGCTCGGCCTCTCGCAACGTCTTACTTGTGTAGAAGATTGCCTTCTGTACCTCCTTGTCCTCACGGATGAGTACGGAACTGACGGCCGAAGTGCTCACCCCCAAGTACAGGAAGAGGGTTTCATCGGCCTTAGGTTTGGAAAGCACGGACGGGGACGATAAGTACCGCTTCAGTTCCTCAAACGCTTGCTGGCACTCCGTCGTCCATCTGAAGCCATTTTCTTGCGCATGATCTGAAAGAAAGGGAAAGACCTTTCAGCCGATTTTGAGAGGAAACGGTTCAGGGCCGCAAGGCGTCCCGTCAGTCGTTGTACCTCCTTCACGTTTCACGGTGGCTCCATGTTGACAATAACCTGTATCTTCTCTGGGTTGATCTCAATGCCCCTTCGGCTGACCATGTAACCGAGGAACTTACCCCCCTAGACGCCGAAGGTGCACTTCTTCAGATTTAGGCGGAGCTCGAACTTCTTCAGTATCTCAAAAATTTCCCGGAGGTCGTCGGCGTGGCTAACGGATTGTCTGCTCTTGACGATCATGTCGTCGACATATGCCTCCATCGTCCGGTCGAGGACTGCTCTGAAGACCTTGGCTACCATTCTGGTGTATGTGGCGCCTGAGTTCTTGAGCCCAAAGGCCATGACGAGGTAGCAGAAAATTCCCTCCGGGGTCATGAAGGCCGTCTTCTCGGCGTCATCTTCATGCATGAATATCTGGTGGTACCCCTTGAAGGCGTCATGGAATGACATCAACTCACACCCCGCCGTCTCGTCCACCAGTTGATCAATGTTGGGGAGAGGGAACGGGTCCATGGGGCACGCCTTGTTCAGGTCAGTGTAATCAACGCACATTCTGAACGTCGGCGGCTTCTGTGCGAGGACGACGTTGGCCAACCAGGTGGGGTATCACCTCCTTAATGTGGTTGATGGAGAGGAGCATGGTAACTTCCCCCTTGACGAAGTCACGTCTGTCGGCCGAGAGGTAGCGCCGCTTTTGCTTGATCGACGTGGAGGCGGGATCGACTGACAGCCGGTGAGTGATCACTTTTCGGCTGATGCCAGGCATGTCGTCCGCCCCCCACGCAAAAATGATGGCAATTGACCGCAGGACGCTGAGGATGCCTTCGCGTTGATCCTGAGGGAGTTGTTTCCCAATTTTCAGGACCCGCTCCGGCCGGGAGCTATCCAGGGGGACCTCCTCGACCTCTTCGGCTGGTTCAGCGTGCGGCCTTTCCTCGTCCTTGGAGACTGCGACAATGATGGTGTCAATTCTCTGCCCGGCGCTAGCTTCCGGCTTGGTCAGCTTTAGGTAGCACGCCCGGGCTATCTTCTAGTTCCCTCGGGCGTAGCCGATGCCGCCACTGGTGGGAAACTTCAGGCATAGATGCTTCATGGATATGATGGCCTCCAGGTCCTCTAGTGCTGGCCGCCCCCACACGCGGTCTTTGTTCTTCCCGCTCCCCCCGTGGCGGCCTTGTCCTCCCTGACCTCGGTCACCGGCCGAGGGCGTGCCTGCAGCTGGCGCGACATTTGTCTTCTTGGAGGGGAGCCCTCCGACTTTCTTGTGGCTGTGGAGTTCGTCGGCGTCAGCGTACAAGTTTCCTCGCTGAAGCGCGTTTAGATAAGACCTCGGAGGGTCAGTGATGAGGCTCCTCGCGTATGGGGTGCTGCGGAGGGCACCCTGGAAAAGAACAAGGAGGGTGCGCTCATCGGCCCCCTCGACCTCATCGGTCTCCCTCGTCCACCAGTCAATGAAGGACCGGAGTGATTCGTCGTGCTGCTGCTTGACGGAGAGGAGATGGGTGAAGTATTTCTTGGCGCGTTTCCTCCCGGCAAAATGAGTGAGGAAGCGCTGGGCAAGGTCTTGCCATGAATCTATGCTCCCTTCGGGAAGCGCGTTGAACCACTCGTACGATGGCCCTTCAAGTGTAGAAAGGAACCAACGGCAGAGGTATTCATCTGACGCGTTCACCATCAGCATATTGTTCTGGTAGCGGCTGAAGTGCTCCTGGGGGTCGGAGCGGCCGTCATTCGGCTTGATGGCGTTTCCCCGGTATTTCTCGGGAATGGGGGCCGATAGTACCCTGGCGGTGAAGGGAGTCCTCGTCCTGATCTGGATGACGGGGTCTCCTCGACCTTAGGCCAACTCCCTCTCAAGGATAGTGACCTTGTTTAGGAGGGCGTTGAAGCCGGGATCCCTGGACGAGTTGCTGGTGGCCGTGGCGGCCAGCTGCTTGGCCTCCATCTGGGCAAGCCTTCGCTCGAGTTGGGCGATCACCTCGTCCCTGGGGTCTTTGGCGGCCATGGTGGCGCCCTGAGTTTTCAAGCGGGCTGCATGAGCCGTGTTGATCTGGTGACGGGCATCGTCCTCGTGCAGTTTCCCCTTTCCTTTGTCCAGGCGGGGCTGATCCGCTGTCTGGGATACTGACCCCAAGCTTTCCCTGGGTGAGCCAGGTTCACACAGACCAATCCGTCCGGCCATCCTCTCTGAAGCAGGCCGACGGCACGTGTCACCCAGCCTGTTAAAGGCTGAGGCTTTTCCACGCGCTGGGGCCGGTCCAGCTCGGAGAGGGGAAGCACGGTGGGAATGGGACAACGTTGTGTCCTGGGGCACCACTCCCTCATCGTTGTCTAGCCTAACGGCCAGTGGCTGGGGTTGAGGAGGTGCGTTGTGTTCTCCCCCGTCCTTGGCATGAGTGCGCTGAGGACGGTGGGATTCTGGGCCAGACTGGCGATGATGGCCGAGAGTGCGGCCTGAAGTTGAGGGTCAACCGCAGGTGAGGCCGGTTGCGCCGAGACGTTCTCCTTTTCCGCGCGCTTTTTGTCCAGGCTGAGGCGAGCGTCCGGAGCGCCGCCGTTAAGCTTGTTGCGCAGGTCTCCCGCAAGGTCGATGGCTTCCTGGAAGACATCTCCCTCGGCGGCCTTGTCGGCCGTTGCGTCCTCCTCGTGTTCCTGGTGCTCTTGGGCCTCAGGGATAGCCTTGCCAAGGAGATTGCGGTTTGACATAGTTCTTCCCATGATCAGTTAGTTGTGCTTGGTAGCGACGAAGGAGGCTAACCTGATTGTTCTAGCTCTCAACGAGAGCACCAAATGATAGACTATAAGTAGAGAGAAGTGAGAGTTAGAGAGAGAAGTAGTATATTTGCTCTGGTATTAATGAATTCTGAACTCCTATAACTACTCCCAGAGGGAGTATTTATAGGAAAAATTAGGGCTGGGCTCCCAAATCTTGGGCTTGGGAGGCCCATTTACAATAGGGCCACTATTGGGCTGAGTACAAGAGATGTAGAAACAATTAAGTATAAAATCCTATTCTGGAGGCTGCTCGTGGCCGATGAGGGCACGGCCGACGAGGGCATGGCCGAGGAAAACCCGGCCGACGAGGTCACCCGGTTCTCCTGGCTCCTGGACCGTATTCTGAGTAGACTTCTTTCTGGCCGATGGAGGTCACCTGGTCGACGGGGGTCCCACTAGGTGATCGTGGTACCTTCTGTTCTTCCGAGTATGTGGGTCATGGGGTCTGGGCCCATATACTCCATCAACATAATTTACTAAAAATAAATGTGCTCGAGGACGGTGCTACATAAATAGCCAAAACCATATAAGTAGTAGTTCTAGTTTTCAAAAAATAAAACTAATCATATTTTATTGCAATCCAAGTTATATTTATACCAATCATATATAAAAAAGTTATGTTTATACTCTTCTTTCTACATCAAACTTATCATGTCTAATACATATCTGGTACTATGTAGTATATATACACTCGATCACATAGTCACATGGTACCCAAAAAGAAGGAAAAGAGATCAAATGAGTCATTCTACTATTGTGAAACCATCCTCTAAGCCCATGTACTAAAAAACGATCACATAGATGAATTTATTGTTTAAAACACATCACATAGACTCCCTGATCGGAAATCAAACTACTACAGCAGGTTTTTTGATATTTTCTTGTTTTTCTCTTTTCTATTTTCACCCTTTAGCTATCCCAATGTTTTGTTTTTTTATTCTTTCTCCTTTCTTTCTTTTTTCTCAATCTTTGAAAAATAAAGGGGATTGTTTTTTTTATATTTGGAGAATCACACTTTAATCCCTAAGTTATTATTTATATTGAAATGTAATTTCCATTTATTTAATCTTTTACTCATTAATATCATCCCCAGTTTTTTGAGTTTTAAAAATGTGTTTTTCGCTGTTCAACTTGAACGAACACCGTTAATTTTTAATTTTGTACTCTTCCTCCAACTCGTTGGCATCTTGTTGTTTCTCCAAATCATGTTGAAGAAACTTGTTAACCACTCGACGCTTCTCTCTCCCAAACTTCTCCAAGCCTCGATCGGTATGCCATCTGGCCCCGTTGCTCTTTTCCGACCCATCTTCCTCAGAGCTTCTTTAACTTCCGTTGTTTGGATCCTTCTCACAAAATCACGGTTTACCATACAATCTGGTATGGACAAATCGCCGATATCTTGCGTTTTGTTCCCGTTGAATAGTGTATCAAAGTATGACCTCCACCTCTCTTTTATCTCTCCGTCGTCCATTAATATCCTCTAATCAACATCCTTCACACACTTAACTTTTGCAATATCTTGAGTTCTGCGATCACGAAGACGATCAAGTCTATAAATATCTAGTTCTCCTTCCTTAGAGTCCAACTTTTCATACAACTCCTTGTTCACTTTCCCTCTTGCTTCCCTTACGGCTTTCTTTGCTTGTCTTTTAGCCTCCCTGTATGCTTCTATGTTCTCATCACTCCAATTTGTCCCCAACTTTTTGTAGCAATCTCTTTTGTTACTTATGGCTTGTTTCACCTCATCATTCCACCAAGATGTGTCCTTTTTAGGTGGCCAACATCCTTTAGATTCTCCAAGTACCTCCTTTACCACTTTGTTAATGGTCAACTCCATTGATAACCACACATCATCCACATGTGTTTCATTATCAATACGCCATACATCTTCACCGACCATTTTGTGTGTAAAGCTTTGTTGAAGATCTCCCTCAAGCCTCCACCACTTTATCTTTGGCTCCACTTGTTGTTTAACTTGTCTTCTATGGTTCTTACCTCGAAAGTCAAGCACAAGCATCCTATGCTGAGTGACAACACTCTCACCTGGAATAACCTTACAATCAGTGTAGCTTGTTCTCCAAGTGGTCCGTACTAAGAAGTAGTCAATTTGGGTACTATTAGCTCCACTTTTATAGGTTACAAGGTGAGAGTCTCTTTTCTTAAACTAATTGTTCATTATAGCCAACTCATACGTCAAGGCAAAATCAAAAATGTTCTTTCCCGCCTCATTCCTAGTGCCAAAACCATGTCCGCCATGAATATTCTCAAAGCCATCATGACTCGAGCCCACATGCCCGTTGAGGTCACCTCCTATGATCAACTTCTCTCCCCTTGGCACTCGTCGCACCACGTCTTCAAGATCTTCCCAGAATTGTTGAGTTGTAGATGCATCCAATCCCACTTGTGGTGCATAGACACTTACCACAGACACAATCTCACCTCTTATCACCAATTTAATGCTCATGATGCGATCGTTCTTCCAGAAGACTTCTACCACATCCTCAACATCGTCACGCGCCACAATAATGCCTACCTCATTTCTAGTCTTATCTCTCCCCGAATACCACAACTTAAAACCTCCGAGATTAATCTCGCGTGCTTTTTCTCCAACCCATTTAGTTTCTTGCTAACACATAATGCTGATATTCCTTCTGCTCATAACCTCGACTACCTCGGAAGATTTGCCTGTAAGAGACCCCAAAAAAAATTCCTTCTGATATTCCTTATGCTCATAATGCTGATATTCCTTCTGCTCATAACATTCCTTCTTAGTCCATATGCACAACAACAACAAAAATTGTCCATTAACAGCTCATTTAAAATAATCCAACACTATTGAAATATAGCCTATCACATATCCTTAATGGACTCAATAACATAAACGAACTATGATGGTATACTAAAATATTCTCCATCGGCCCAATCCAATGCATTTTTGTTGCTCCAAATTCATCAAGCTGGTATAGCCACTCATTCTCGCATCTAGAACGGCGCAATCGCGGGAAGGTGGGTGTAGTCCAATGGACGACCATCCACCCCTAAGTCTCTCCTTTGTGGGAGGTCTTGGGTTCAATTCCCACCAAGGGGAGATGAGGGAGATCTTGCTCCCAATGATTCTTCCTACCTTCACGGAGTTGCTCAGCGGCTGAGAAGGGAGAGGATGATAATGAAGGTAGCGGGTTCGTGTGGTGGGAGGAGCAGCCTGAAAGGTGATGTAAGTCCTGCTGGATTCGTCCTTTGGAGCCAGTACTGACGAGGCTGACTGTGATCAGATCCAGATTTAACTGTCTAGGGGCTTTGGAGGGTAGTTCATAGACTCCAGGATTATGGGAGCGTAAGCCCTGACACCTGGATTATCAAAAAAAATAGAACGACGCAATCGCTTTAGCTCCTGAGATAGCCGATTCATCTGTCGCACGTTCAATTTGTTTATATACACGGACATGTACGACAAAGTGTGAACATAGAGCAGACTTGCATTAAATGCTTTCGTGGGGGAACCAAACATCAGCTGTTGCTCAACCAAAATAGCCAATCAGAAATCTTCTCTTAGAATTCTGTTTACCGAGTCATGTTTTATGAAATTTCAGTTTGTAAATTAATTAAAAAACTATTTTCTTGTAAAAGTGACATCATAATTCTAGAAGCTACTATCTTTGGGCGGGAACTGCCTCACGAAGTTTTCTTTTGTTTTTATATTAAGATAGATTCATTGTTCACTTTCTAGTTTCTACCCAAATTTTAAATGAGAATGATAAAGTTTTCTTTCTCTTTCAGAAATGTGTCTCTTGTCTTTTATGTGTACTAGTATTCTTACCCGTGCCATGCACGGTTGAAAAATTTAACCCAAATATTATGATCATAGAGTATTATGTAAAGGCAAAAAATGAAATATATATATGAACATTAAAACATCTATTTTTGAAGTTTCATATCCTAAAATAACATACTATGAAATTGATATAAAAACGTTGAAATATCTATTTAGGAAGTTTAATATCCTAAAATAACATTGTACAAAAATCTATAGATTTTGAAATATTCTCACACATTCGATGTACCACTGAAATATTTAAATCAATGATTATAAATCAAATTGTAATATATAAATGTGTAATTAATACACGCTGTAGAGTTTCAAAACTTAAAATATAACCTATAAAAATTTAGATTTGAAACAAATCTTTATAAGAAAACTTTGTTGTCTCATTGGTGACCTCAGAAACAGCAAATTAAAGTTATCCATGACTGGACACTCTTTCATCAAGAATAATCGGACATGAGAAATATTGTTTTCTTTTAATCTTGAAAAGAAGTCTAAGCCAGACACGATTAATGATAACTCTTGAATTAACATTGACTAACCCATAATTTTACGAGTAGCAACCTTTGCTTCTAAAATTCAGAAGAATTTTCACCTTCAAATCTCAATAATTCTCTTTCACTCTGAAATGTAATAAAAAAACTATTAAACAACTTAAGAATACACTGAGACATATTAAAAAAATGAATTTGAAATAAAAAGAATTCAAATATTTGGAAAATTAACTTAGTTAAAAGACAATGATATGATATCATTTGTAATAACTGAAAATAATAAAGTCTGCTGATGGAATTGGCTATGCAATTTTGGTGATGGAAGATTCAAAATGAAGATCATCACCATGTTCACCTCTCAAATTTTCTATATCAGATAGAGAGACCATTAAAAAGACTCACCATATATAAAAAAGCTCCAAGAAGTGTAATATTCATATGTAGTCCAAAAACCACATCACTCAAAATGTTTGACATATTATTTATTTATTTAGAAATAAAAATCAAATATATAAAGAAGTGTGCATCCAACTAATTAAAAGTACTACGCAACATATTTTTCGTTAGCTCTCTTTTAAATTAAAAGCTGCTAAAAAAACATTCTTAGTCCATATGCAACAACAACAACAACATCCAAGCCTTAGTCCCAAAAGATATTGGGGTCGGCTAACATGAATCGATACATGATATCACAACCAAAAGGAAAAGAAGGAATAAAGATAAAAAGATAAGCTATTATAAAAAGATAATATAAAAAAAGATGAATATATATAAAAATGATAAAATAAAAAGGCTGCAAATAATGCTTATATATATAAGGATAAAAAAAACTAGGAAAGAAAAGATGAGGGAAAAAGATTATCAAGATCACTCCGTCACGTGAATACACGCCCTCCACTTAGTTCTCTCCAAAGTCATGCTCTCATCCAACCCCAGAAGAAGCATATCACTTCGAACTCCCCTAACCCACGTCTGTTTGGGTCTTCCTCTCCCTCTATTCCCTGCCTCTTCTCCACACATCTCAACTCGCCTAACAGGTGCATCACTCGGTCTTCTACGCACATGACCAAACCACCGTAGGCGCGACTCCCGCATCTTGTCTTCAATTGGTGCTACTCCTACCCTTTGTCTGATTGTCTCATTCCTCACGCGGTCCTTCCTAGTATGCCCACACATCCAACGCAGCATTCGCATCTCTGTCACACTCATCTTTTGAATGTGACATTGTTTCACTGCCCAACACTCTACGCCATACAGTAATGCAGGCCTAATTGCTGTCCTATAAAATTTACCCTTCAGTCTAGTCGGCATATCTCGGTCGCATAGAAATCCTGACGCACTCTTCCACTTCATCCACCCTGTTCTGATTCTATGGGATACATCTCCATCTAACTCACCGTCCTTCTGAATTATGGAGCCCAAGTAACGGAACATATCGCCGACTGGTATCTCCTTACCATCCAGAGTAATTCCGCTATTACCACTACTTCTACCTCCACCAAACTTGCACTCCATGTACTCTGTCTTGCTCCGACTTAGTTTGAAGCCCTTATTCTCCAATGTTTGTCGCCATACTTCTAACTTTCCTTTAAGACCTGATTGCGTCTCATCAATCAATACAATATCATCGGCAAACATCATGCACCACGGTATATCATCTTGAATTGACTTCGTAAGTTCATCCGTGACTACGGCAAATAAGAAAGGACTCAAGGCCGATCCTTGGTGCACTCCGATAGTAATAGGGAACTCTTCAGTCCTCACTACACTAGTACGAACACTTGTAGTACAATCCTCATACATATCCATGATGATGCTGATATACTTGCGTGATATGCCTTTCCTAGTTAAGGCCCACCAAAGAACTTCTCGAGGTACCCTATCATATGCCTTTCTAAGTCAATGAACATCAAATGCAGATCCTTATGAGCATCTCTATACTTCTCCATAAGTTGCCGAAGAAGGTGAATGGCCTCAGTTGTTGAGCGACCAGGCATAAAACCGAATTGATTCTCTGAAATCTTCACAGTCCTTCGAAGTCTTTGCTCAATCACTCGCTCCCAAAGTTTCACGGTGTGACTCATAAGCTTAATCCCTCGATAGTTGGCACATTCTTGTACATCACCTTTATTCTTAAATAAAGGGATAAGAGTACTCTTCCTCCAACTCGTTGGCATCTTGTTGTTTCTCCAAATCATGTTGAAGAAACTTGTTAACCACTCGACGCTTCTCTCTCCCAAACTTCTCCAAGCCTCGATCGGTATGCCATCTGGCCCCGTTGCTCTTTTCCGACCCATCTTCCTCAGAGCTTCTTTAACTTCCGTTGTTTGGATCCTTCTCACAAAATCACGGTTTACCATACAATCCGGTATGGACAAATCGCCGATATCTTGCGTTTTGTTCCCGTTGAATAGTGTATCAAAGTATGACCTCCACCTCTCTTTTATCTCTCCGTCGTCCATTAATATCCTCTGATCAACATCCTTCACACACTTAACTTTTGCAATATCTTGAGTTCTGCGATCACGAAGACGATCAAGTCTATAAATATCTAGTTCTCCTTCCTTAGAGTCCAACTTTTCATACAACTCCTTGTTCACTTTCCCTCGTGCTTCCCTTACGGCTTTCTTTGCTTGTCTTTTAGCCTCCCTGTATGCTTCTATGTTCTCATCACTCCAATTTGTCCCCAACTTTTTGTAGCAATCTCTTTTGTTACTTATGGCTTGTTTCACCTCATCATTCCACCAAGATGTGTCCTTTTTAGGTGGCCAACATCCTTTAGATTCTCCAAGTACCTCCTTTACCACTTTGTTAATGGTCAACTCCATTGATAACCACACATCATCCACATGTGTTTCATTATCAATACGCCATACATCTTCACCGACCATTTTGTGTGTAAAGCTTTGTTGAAGATCTCCCTCAAGCCTCCACCACTTTATCTTTGGCTCCACTTGTTGTTTAACTTGTCTTCTATGGTTCTTACCTCGAAAGTCAAGCACAAGCATCCTATGCTGAGTGACAACACTCTCACCTGGAATAACCTTACAATCAGTGTAGCTTGTTCTCCAAGTGGTCCGTACTAAGAAGTAGTCAATTTGGGTACTATTAGCTCCACTTTTATAGGTTACAAGGTGAGAGTCTCTTTTCTTAAACTAATTGTTCATTATAGCCAACTCATACGTCAAGGCAAAATCAAAAATGTTCTTTCCCGCCTCATTCCTAGTGCCAAAACCATGTCCGCCATGAATATTCTCAAAGCCATCATGACTCGAGCCCACATGCCCGTTGAGGTCACCTCCTATGATCAACTTCTCTCCCCTTGGCACTCGTCGCACCACGTCTTCAAGATCTTCCCAGAATTGTTGAGTTGTAGATGCATCCAATCCCACTTGTGGTGCATAGACACTTACCACAGACACAATCTCACCTCTTATCACCAATTTAATGCTCATGATGCGATCGTTCTTCCAGAAGACTTCTACCACATCCTCAACATCGTCACGCGCCACAATAATGCCTACCTCATTTCTAGTCTTATCTCTCCCCGAATACCACAACTTAAAACCTCCGAGATTAATCTCGCGTGCTTTTTCTCCAACCCATTTAGTTTCTTGCTAACACATAATGCTGATATTCCTTCTGCTCATAACCTCGACTACCTCGGAAGATTTGCCTGTAAGAGACCCAAAAAAAATTCCTTCTGATATTCCTTATGCTCATAATGCTGATATTCCTTCTGCTCATAACATTCCTTCTTAGTCCATATGCACAACAACAACAAAAATTGTCCATTAACAGCTCATTTAAAATAATCCAACACTATTGAAATATAGCCTATCACATATCCTTAATGGACTCAATAACATAAACGAACTATGATGGTATACTAAAATATTCTCCATCGGCCCAATCCAATGCATTTTTGTTGCTCCAAATTCATCAAGCTGGTATAGCCACTCATTCTCGCATCTAGAACGGCGCAATCGCGGGAAGGTGGGTGTAGTCCAATGGACGACCATCCACCCCTAAGTCTCTCCTTTGTGGGAGGTCTTGGGTTCAATTCCCACCAAGGGGAGATGAGGGAGATCTTGCTCCCAATGATTCTTCCTACCTTCACGGAGTTGCTCAGCGGCTGAGAAGGGAGAGGATGATAATGAAGGTAGCGGGTTCGTGTGGTGGGAGGAGCAGCCTGAAAGGTGATGTAAGTCCTGCTGGATTCGTCCTTTGGAGCCAGTACTGACGAGGCTGACTGTGATCAGATCCAGATTTAACTGTCTAGGGGCTTTGGAGGGTAGTTCATAGACTCCAGGATTATGGGAGCGTAAGCCCTGACACCTGGATTATCAAAAAAAATAGAACGACGCAATCGCTTTAGCTCCTGAGATAGCCGATTCATCTGTCGCACGTTCAATTTGTTTATATACACGGACATGTACGACAAAGTGTGAACATAGAGCAGACTTGCATTAAATGCTTTCGTGGGGGAACCAAACATCAGCTGTTGCTCAACCAAAATAGCCAATCAGAAATCTTCTCTTAGAATTCTGTTTACCGAGTCATGTTTTATGAAATTTCAGTTTGTAAATTAATTAAAAAACTATTTTCTTGTAAAAGTGACATCATAATTCTAGAAGCTACTATCTTTGGGCGGGAACTGCCTCACGAAGTTTTCTTTTGTTTTTATATTAAGATAGATTCATTGTTCACTTTCTAGTTTCTACCCAAATTTTAAATGAGAATGATAAAGTTTTCTTTCTCTTTCAGAAATGTGTCTCTTGGCTTTGAAAACTATTACCATTTCCAATTTAGTTGATACTAATTTTAATTAAGAAAATAGTGTATAATGGCCACCTATTACTATTAGTCGTGTTCATCCATCCCTGTTTTGCCTATAAAGAAAAATATGGCACTTGGCGGTTCTACATGGACTATCACGCCCTTACGGCAAAGGACCAGTTCCTAATCCCAACCATATAGAACACAAATTCTGGGGCGGATCCAAAAAGTCCCAATGGGATGGGTTCGGAAAAAAATTGAAATACACATACATAATAATAAGTCAAGTCGTCAACACTTTATATATTTATCAAAACATCATTTAAGTTGTGCCCTACGTGTCTTCAAAGTATAAATTCATCAATAATAGAATCTACATCTATATTTTTGACAAAGTTTCGTTCAATGTAGATCATCGATGAATCGTAGGTATAAGTTCAGAATTCCCTTCACCAGTTTCATGATTCACTTTTGGAAAGAATGATGAAATCAACTTCTTCCCTTTATTGACAATGTGTTCATTATCCATTGTAAAAAACATTTCCAATATTGGTATAAATTAAAATACTTATATAAAAAATATAACTAATAAGGAAAAACAAACACTCGACACTTGTACATAAAAGTAATAAGTATTCTCAATTTTCAATTGTATAATAACTAGATCATTTTCTACTCTTTAATTCTGTATTTAATCATTCTAAATTTATAATGAATTAAACACTATTTAATTATGTACTGAAAAATTCAATTAATAATCATAATGATTCTCTAATCCTTAAACTCTAAAATGCTAAAAATAATACTCCGTAATAGATTAAGAATGTTTTTACTTGGATTGTAATTCGTCCCAGACCAGACCAGACCAGATCAGACCAAACCAGACCAAACCAGACCAGACCAGACTTGGATAGTTATAAAAATACAAAGAAACCAAACCAGACTAGACCAGACCAGTTCAGACCAGACCAGACCAGACCAGTTCAGACCAGACCAGACCAGACCAACAAATTACAGTCCAAGTAAAATCATCCTAATACACAAATACACAATAACTTATAACACATTCAAGTCGGCAATTGGAGTTTAGAAGTAGAATTTGGAGAATAACACATTCACAATCTAACAACAACAAAAATCTAAAATCTAAGACATAAATTGAATTTGGATTACCCGGAGGGAGGCGCAGAGCCGCAGAGGGCCAGAGGTGGAATATAAAAAACGAAATTAGGCAATATGAAATTTAATTAGGCAAATAATAATATTTAAAAAATAATACTTATTATTTTTAAAAGAAAATACACAAAAGTCAAAAATCAAAAAATCAAAAAATGTGTAAAACTCAAAATTAAAACGTGTGGATTGAATTATAAAAATGAAAATAGAGATTCTAATTTTAAAAATGTATTAGAAAATATAAATGTATAGAGAAGTTAAAAGTACACAACTTGAAAATGAAAATCTCAATAAATACCAAACAAATTATTCGTAATGATTTTTCGATATATTTTATATAAGAATTATAAAACTCACAAAATATTGAAAATCGAAACTTAATAGTAGGAAATATGAAATCTAAATATTATGAACAAAATATGTAAACTGAGATAATGTTTTGAAACTGTTAAAAAATATAAAAGTAACTAGATTTTTTATGGAAGAGTATTTTTATTAAACCAAAATATATACATAAATAAAAAAATAAAAATTTAAACTAAAAATATACATTTGAAAAAATTTAAAAACTGGAAAATATTTTTTTATATGAAAAAAAAATAGAGAATAAATTCTTTGAAATTTTAGAACCAAAAAATTAAAGAAACTAAAAAGCAAGTGCAGTATAATTGCAAAATAAAAGTATGAAACTTAAGGTAATGAGATGTTAAAAAGTAAACATTATGCAAATTTTGAAAATCTATTCCTTTTGAAATTCATTGTTTTTAAAATTTGTTACAAAATTTAATTACTATCATCATCATCATTTTAATTATACTTTTTGTTGCATATAATCCCTCCGGTTCCAAAAGATCTTGACACTTTGACTTCACAGTTTTTAAGGAAATAAATTTGACTTTACTGTAGAGTACACTGTTTGGCACTGTTTGACACTGTTTAGCACTGTTTGACACTATTTTGTGTAGATTTATTTGTCAAATAAGGCAAATAAGGAAGTGTAAAGATAATTGTGGTACTGATAAAATGGAAAGTGTAAAGATCTTTCAGAACCGGAGGGAGTAGTTTCTTTGTGTTTATTTTTGTTTCTAACTTTGAAACTTTTGTTTTTTATTGGTTCGCCTTGTTTGTCATTGTTGTTGATATTCATAAAGTCAATATTATCATATTACATGATTGTATATATATATCTATTTTTTTATTCCAAAGAAGTAGCATAGGTCAATGGAAACATAAACAAACAATAAATTAAAAATCAAATCCACAATAAACAATAAAAAGTCACACCTACGATGCAACAAAAAGAAAAGCCATGCAACAAACAGCAACACGATGCAACAAAAAGCAACACACACAATGCAACAAATAGAAACAAAAAATCACTAACAAAAGTATCACAACAGATATATAATTCAAGCTATTATTTCAATGCTAATAAAAGTAAACATGTGGTGACAGTGCCAAAAGAGAATTGATTGTTCCAAGTGTACATCAGCAACAAATAAGCAATCAGCATGCTATTGAGATGTCGCCACATTTTAAGCTTCAAGGGCAACAAAAAATGCTTCCAAATAAAGAAGTCTACATTGCAAGAGAATATACTTTAGTGTGAGCATCATAATGTTAAGTTTCAAGTAGAAAAAAGAGCATCATAATGTCAAGTTTTCATGTTTAGAACAGAGCGGGCACATAAACTTGACTTGAAACATGAAGGGCCAATATGATAAATATAGATCCATATATTGGGTTCTGTCATTGAATAACTATAGCAGATGGTAAATTTCCAAATGAAGTCACTTTAATTTATAGGGGAATGACATGCTGAGGAACAAAAAAATAGTGATTGCCTTTCTGCAACAAATCCTCACATGTTGGTATTCCAAACATTTGTTTTAAGATGTTTTCAGTAACCTTACCAATGTCATGCCACTAATCTGTAAAAAGGTTTTCCAATCCAAAGAATATAGTTTTTTTTTCAAAAACCTAACAGCCAAATCAATTTGCTATAAGTATAAACTATACAATCGTACCTTCCTAATAGAAAGTGTGGAGATAAACATCATAATAGCATTACGACCATTAGGCAAAACGAATTGTTCATTAGGTTTGTTGATATCCGAAAAAAACTGGTAACAAAAAAGACATTATATTGCAAGACAAATTGATGTACTTAAATTTGTAGACAAAGAAAATGCATTGTAGGTCCATAGTTGCTGCCCCCCCCCCCCCCCCCCCCCCCCAAGATACCTTAGAATGTAAGCGATTTGGAGCTACACTACTCGCACTATAAGTGAGGCAGGTCTCACTGTGAACACTTTTTCTCAGCTATTTAGCCACCTAATAATGCAAGTACCACAACCATCAATGATCTGCAATGAAACTCAATCTTACTTACTGATGGAGTTATGGGACTAGGCCCAGAGCCTAATCGGCCCAAACCCCGAACTTGGACCCGTGGATCCAGGTCCACAACCTAGAGCCTGCCTACCATCACAACGGAGAGCCTGCCAGTTCGACCGACCTGCCAGCCAGGAAAGTAACAGTCAAGCAATTAATGCACGTTTAATTATGTATTTAATTCCGTATTAATGTTGTAATTAATTAGTCATTATTATCGGTAAAGGTTACGATTTGTATATGCCTATAAAAGGCGAGTTATAATTCAAATTAGGGGAAGCAACTTCTATACGCTATTTCTGGCAACTAAACACTTTTAGCTTCTTTCCTTATTTGCATTATTTTCCTGATTTCCTGCTTGAGTGTTGTATGTAGCTTTCCTAAAAGCCTACGAACGTCCTATTTTGGACCAACATTGGTGCTTTCATTGAGAGCCTCTATTGATTTCTCACATCACTTTAGTAGGAAAAAATTCAAGAAATTCATCCCAGTCCAAGGTGCTACAGTTCCACTTCCTCTTGTTCTCTTCGCCAATCACAGCTCGATGCCGCGTGCCGACGTCGGTGCTGGTCTTCCTCATCGCCACGCTTATTCATGAGATAGGCCTTCAAATGTGCGCCCACCTAATTCCTAAGGAGCAAGAGTCTGCTCTGCGGTAAAGTGAATGGACCAAGATTACACTAAGACCAAATTTGATTCTCCTCAAGGATGATGACGGGCTGCATTTTCAGCAACTCATTCGGGCCCGTTTGGTTCTAAAGCTAAGTTTCCAAAAATCCTCTATATTTGATACCAAAAAAATCATAAATTGAAACATTTGAAAAGATATTTTAAGTGATATGATTGCTTTTACTCTTGTTAATTGTGTGTAATTTTAACATTGAACAACAGACTTATGAATCTGATCACTCAAGTACACCGGGCGAGCACACATACTCGTACACTGGCCGAGCACACACACTCGCACCACCGGATCACGTCAAATGGGTGTGACGATTAATAAGCTCCAATATAAATGTTAATACCGCACACTCTTGACTTCAAACGAGTTCTTGCGTGCTCTTACCTCTTCATAGTGCATCACACTCCAACCTCGGGGGACGAGTCACCCGTTCAAAAGTCTTTACTTGCGGGTTCGAACTACTAACCTCGGGCGGCGAGTTAAACTCTTGTTAGGGGCCTAGGGCCACGCTTTTCCGAGCAATTTTGTCACTTAATTGACATTCACATTTCCCGAAAAGGTTGATATACTTTAGTTCACTGAGGTTGGATTATCCGTTCGAATGGTGACTCCGAGTCACTTACTCCCGGATTCAATCTTCCTTTCGGAGACTGGGTTGAGGCCTAACTTGGGAACTTGATGTCACTCTTTTCGAGTAGTGAGTCTGACTCGCTTACTCACAGAACCATGGTTCAGAACCGGGTCAGATGCTCTATTCTACATTTATTGCTTTATGTGTAGGTACAACTGAACGAAGACGAGCCTGATGAGTCCGAGCCCGATGAGAAGAACGGTTCTAGCCATCCTCTTTGCTGATGGTGACCATTGCAATAAAGGCTGAAGATTTCACCCTTTGTTTCATCTTGGGGGCATCAGGTGTACTCTTTTTCCCTTCATTAGGATTTTTTCCCATCGGGTTTTTTCCTAATGAAGGTTTTTAATGAAGCATCTCCCCAACATGGACAAGGGCAGATATCTTCCAGACTCGAAGAAGGGCAGCTGACTTGGACTACTCCCTCTTAGCCGAGTCTACTACTCGACTAAGGGAGTGGGGGACTCGTGATGGAGTTATGGGACTAGGCCCAGAGCCTAATCGGCCCAAGCCCCGAACTTGGACCCGTGGATCCAGGTCCACAACCTAGAGTCTGCCTACCATCCCAACGGGGAGCCTGCCAGTTCGGCCGACCTGCCAGCCAGAAAAGTAACAGTCAAGCAATTAATGCACGTTTAATTATGTATTTAATACCGTATTAATGTTGTAATTAATTAGTCATTATTATCGATAAAGGTTACAATTTGTATACGCCTCTAAAAGGCGGGTTGTAATTCAGATTAGGGGAAGCAACTTCTATACGCTATTTCTGGCAACTAAACACTTTTAGCTTCTTTCCTTATTTACATTATTTTCCTGATTTCCTGCTTGAGTGTTGTACGTAGCTTTCCTAAAAGCCTACGAACGTGCTATTTTGGACCAACACATACTATAAAAAAAACATATTAACTGGAGTTAAGGTGAGGTTTGAGATTTTAATAGGAAATTGTGTTTTTTGTTTCTTATTGTTTACTTATGTTTCTTTTTGTTTTCTTTCAAAAACAAAAAAAAATGTTTATTTGTGTTCTTTTTTATTAACTTTCATAAATATAAATTTATCGTTTATCATTATATTTATACAAAGCTAGTTTATACCAACTAGGAAAAATAAATGGAGAGTTGAAAAGAAACACCACAACAAAAAATACTAACATGATACAATGAAAGGCAACAACATGCAACAAAATTCAACAACATACAATAAAAAGAAACAAAGTAAATAAATACAGCATATGCAAGTTTAAATGAATACATAATTAAATTTATGATCAGAATTACAATTACAATCTACCCTCCTTCATTGTACATGGTGTTTTAAACATAGTAGAGTTTGTTTTAAACCCACATCTTCACCTGCAGTTCTCTTATCTCTACAAATCTTTGTTATATCTAGGTACAACTATGAGATGGATTTCATATATACATACCATATGCAAATCAAAATTAGACATGAAAATGGGGCCTTGTAAGCAAAAGAAACAGACTATATTGTCAATCCACTGTAATGATTGTACTTACGAGCCTACCACAGTAATAACCAACAAATCAAACTATTGAAAGTTTATCAGCAATATAATTGGTTAAAACTTTAAATAATCCAATAGTCTCTTCACTAATGCAAAATATTGAAATTAGAGGTAGTTCCAGAGTGGGGACGAATATGCTAAAGTTTCTCTAGTATTGATCATACTACAAAGCACATTCTAGGATCGGGAAATTGGTTTTCAAACCTACCAATGCTCATACTGTAAATTACTTTCCAAACATTACAATATAACCTTCCATAGATCAGAAGTTTACTATCAAGCAATCAAACTAGAAAACTTCCTAGGAATACAAACTAATTCAAAACATTATTCTTAGTGAAGGCCAGCCTTAATAGAACTTACATAAGAGAGAAAATTGAAACATCTAGATAGCTTGTGAGTTTCTTCATTTAAGATCAGGATGAACAGCTTTTTAATTACCTATGATTTTAGTACTTAATCCATGAATATCTGTGGATTCTAGCCCCCAAGATTACCGACAAACTGCCTCCGCCTCCCATGAATTACGGAGTCACCTAGAGTGTGCGATTGAACCCACAAATTCCGCCTATCGATCGTGTGATTTAGTGCCGAATGATCGTTGTGATAAGGGATCGATCAATCCAAGGAAGTGTGTGGCGACATGTGAACTCAAAGCTCCGACAGCAACCCGTCCAAGATGAGATGTGACTCCCGTTTCTTCAGATGTTGCATCGCCCGTTCCACTGAAACAATTTGGAAGATCACTGTGAGAAAAACTCCATGAATTCAGTTACTCCGAGATGTGGAGGTCGACGCTTTTGTTCGATGTGTGGGATGTGGCGAGCTGTGAAGGGAGATGGAAGTCAGGAGTGGGAGAGGATGGTGAAGATTTAAAATGAATGTACAGAAAGAGGTCGGCTGAGCTGAAGATTTAAATTGAATTTACATAAATGAAATATTGCATATAATAATGAACTAAGCGGGTAATTACCACTATAATATATACCTATACTAACTAAAAAAAATTGGGCTGGGCTGAAGCCCACCCCTGCCGGGCTGCCCTCAAGTACATCCGCCCCTGAACACAATAGATGAACTCCATAGAGCAACTTACTTCAAACATTTGGATCTGTGCTCAAGGTACCATCAAGTCCATATGCTTCCTAAAATGGCTTACCGCGCACACAAAGGTCATTATGAGTATCACATCATGTCATTTGGGATTTGTAATGCTGCGTCCAGTTTGCAATCACTTATGAACAATATCTTTCTGTCTTATATATATAAATGCATTCTGGTATTCTTCAATGACATACTCATCTATAGTCCAACTAGTGAAACTCACTTGGAGCGTGCGTGTCTAAAAAGCGTTTTTAGTTCTCAGAAGTTCCTGGAGTGTATTCTATGTTAAAATTTTCAATTGTGCTTTCAGAACGCATTAGGTACTTGACACACCTGATAGGGTGTGTGACCAAATCAATTTTTCTTCTTTCATTGTCTGCCATGAAGCTTCCTTATGCTCACAAGTGATTTCCTCATCCTTTTTCATCACGTTTCTTGCTTATATGTATAATTTCTATTTTAGAAAATAAAAATACATCGTAATTGTACAAAAGCTAAGTACATACAATGTAAAATCATTCTAAAATGTGGTGTTTATACGCTACTAATTAGCAAATATTAGAACCTACTCCTACACTCACACATCTTAGAGTCTTGTAAGAGACCAGTAAATTAAAGGATAGTATTTTCTAGATACTTAAAATATTCCTAATCAAGCGGCTACCAAATAATATACCTAGAGATCTGCATCTACCAATAACAACAACATACACCCTCCGTCCCGAAAAGGTTGGTCAAATTCACTTTTTTGGTCAATTATAGTCAACTTTGACCAATGATATTTTTCAATACGAAAATATTTTGAATATGAAATTATTTGAAATTATTCCTTTTAAAAATATTTTCGTAAAAGTATAAAATTTAAAAATTATATGCAAATATAATGATTAAACTTATTGTCTAATGTTTGTCATAAATAGCCAAGAAATGTCAATATGAAAAACGTTTTTGGGACGAAGGTAATAATTAACTATAGTTAACATATCTAGAGAATAAACACAGTTACTCCTATTTGTACATTTTGTTAATATTTTATTCCTATTTGAAGTAATTTTCTGAAAAATAAAAAAGATATCAAATTAAGTGGATACAACTTCTTTGAAATATTCTAAACAGTATTGCATTCGTCCCGATGGACTTTGCCAACTTAGAATTAGGTGAGAAATAACAAACGTTTTTTTCCGAAAATGATACTATAATAAATCCTATGGACAAAAATAGGACTACTTTAAACAAACTCCAAAAATGAGACTAAACTACTACTAGTGACCATGACCAGTTCGACTAGTGACCAATTCGACAGTGATCAACTCGATAGTGACCAATAACTCAATCAGTGACCATGACCAACCTGATCAGTGACCAACCGAACCAGTCACCAATTACCCAATCAGTGATCATAACCAATCCGATCAGGGACCTATTATCATATCAATGATCATGACCATGACCAATCTGACTAATGACCAACCCGACTATTGATCAATTATCCAATCAGTGACCATGAGCAATCTGACCCATGACCAATTACCCAATTAGGACCATGATCAATCCGACAAGTGACCACGCCGACCAACGACCAACCCGACCATGCCAACACCAGTCCCATTCTCTGCCTCGCTCTCGCTCCCCTTCCCGACCCCCTTCCCAACCTCCTCCCATTCCCAGAGTCAGCCTCCCTTCTCAAACCCCTCCTAAATTGCTCAAACCCCTCAAAAATTTCAGATCTGTGCACCCTAATGTCAACAGCAGATTCACTCAGACCCAAGGTGGAAGACAGATTTGCCAAAGCTTCCAAAGTCGTCGTCACCTACCGGATTTGGCCCAACCACCAAAGCTCATCGTCGGATGGTTGAAGCTTGCAAATGGAAGACGAAGCTAGAACCACCACTATGAGAGCTGATGTCGCTAGCTATTGATGGCAGAGGACCAGTGGGGTGGATGCATTGGCACCAAAGTTCTATCTGTTAAGGTCTGTTGCAGATGGCTGGAGATGCTCCTTCATCTTTTGTCGCACAAACTGACAGAGAAATGGAGAATGATAGATTTAGCGCTAGGTTTTTTTTTCTATGTTGTAAAAACTAGACCGGAAAATGATCCGGCCGAACGATCGAGACACGGGTCATCCGGACCCGGCGGGTCTACCCGTTCAACGCCGAAAAACCCGGTCAACAAAGAAATAGAATTTATTTTAAAATATACAATTTTTAACAAAATATGAAATGTATATTAAACTAGCTATGGCACGCCCCATGGGTGAGGAGGGGTTGGTGCCCAATTAAAGCACAAATGTAAAACATACAGCGTATAAACATACAATACATATCATTTTCGGTAAGCTCTTGCAAAGAAAGCTAAGCACATCCATGAACAGAAAACTAAACTGTACATATAAGAGTGTGAAACAAATATTAAGTATTTACTTAAAATTGATCGGAAATAATAATATATGAGAATATTGGGTACAATCTCTAAATATGAATCTTCTGATTCTTCACTTGCAATTTGAAATAAATATAATTAAAGAATTTAATTCAAAATTTTAATCATTCAAGTTTGCCTGAATTAAATATTTTCAGTGGGTTCAGGCAAGTTTGCAACAGTGGGTGACTTCGACGAACAGGGGCAAGCCACGGTCAGCGACGACGAGCAACAACAAGCGGCGGCAAGCGGTGAAGGTGTGGCAACGAGCGGCAGCAAGTGGCAAGTGGTGAAGGAGCGGAGGCGAGCGTTGAGCAATGGCCGACGACGAGCTCATGTTTAGACCTGTTTTGGAATTCAGGCTCGTTGTTCCCCTATCTTGCTTCTTCTTCGTCTTCCACAATCACTCCTCTGTATTCCATATGATCTTCCTCATTTGCTTTATTTTTTAAAAAATGCCAAATTTTATTTTAAAATGCCATTAAAATGGAATTTTTACTCTTCAAAAATGCCCATCTTCTAAGTGCCCTCCTTTTGTTTCACATTTTTGTCACACGATCAAAGCTCTGTTTTATATTTGGTGGTTCAAAAATTTCAACTTTATTCTGAAATGCCATAAAAGTGGCATTTTTACTCTTCAAAAATTTCATATTTTCCTCTCAAAATGCCATTTAGATGGCATTCTCGACTCATGATGGCAATCTGATAAAATCTTTGGCATAAGGTCGGATCTGCAACGGTGGACGCTGGTTATGCAGCAACGGAGGTTGGATCTGCAGCGACGGAGGCCGGATCTGTAGGGACGGAGGCCGGGGGTCGGAGGTGGCCAGATCTGGCCAGATCTACGGTGGCGGCGGACAGATCTATGGTGACAATGGCCGGATTTGTAGCGGTGACCGGTTCTGCGGCGGCGGTTGCCAAAAACCGGCGGCGGCGGCCAGAAACCGGCGGTCCGGCGGCAGTCCGAGCTTCTGTTGGGGGCAATTGGTTTTGCTAAGTTTGAGGGCATTTCTGTCTGGCTACAAATAATAACTCCTATTTGGGGAAATTTTCAAATTTAGTCCTCTTTTAGCAATTGATGATTTATTTACTCCCATTTAGGTAAATCCCTCTTTGTTTTAATTTGATCTATTGTAATTGTGTCGGCATGTTCGCCTGTTCGGTATCTTGAAATAAACTTTTAATATTCAAAAAAAAGTTGTATCAACATATTTGGCTAATTCAATAAACTTTTGATCGTTGTTATATTTAATTCTCTATTAGTAAAAAAAAATAAAAATCATATTATGAAAATTTGACTAACTAATTGACTAAGATGAATAGAACCAAACCGAAATTGAATCTGCCAAATTCAATGAAATCAGCACAACTTCATTAAATAAATTTCACTAAAATAGAATTAAGTTAATTGAATTGTCCCGATTTAATATTTTAAGAAAACAATTTTATTTTAAATAGAAATAAGAAAGCTTTACATTTTTAAATAAAGACATTATGTTTTTATTTGCTAAATAGGAGCAAACTTTAGCTTAAAAAGCATTGTCGACTATAGTAGTACACCGTCACTTTTAAATATACTTTTGTCTAGAAGTGCTATAAATTTCATAGATTAGAGTGTGTTGCCGCCATGTTAAAAATGTATTGCTATGTTTTGACATTGTTAGACTTTGAACGTGACAATATAAAGTTTACGAACTCAATACTGCCTCCATTCTACTAAAATTAGGACACGAGAAAGTGATGCAGTTATTAAGAAAAGTGAGTTTATGTGGTTAAAATTGAATTATTATTAAAGTAAAACTAAAAGTAAGATTGATTAAAAATCAAATAAACTTTACCAAAATTGATATTAGACAATCTTAGTAGGACATATACAATGGAAAAATGGTCAATCTTAGAATGACATAGATAGTAGGGAAAATTTTACAAATAGGAGCAAATCGTACTCATTTTCTAAAACTAAGATCGAAGATTAGCGTAAGATTCAACTAAACCTGCATTGACCATAATACTCTTACATTGGGAACGTACATCCCCTGAAGTAGGGGGAAAGCGTCTTCAGTTGGGGACATACGTCCCCTGAAGTAGGAGGAAAGTGTTTCCAGTTGGGGACGTACGTCCCCAGAACTGGGAAATTTCAAACTCAATTTACTCAAGCTAAAGGGGCAAATTTGGAAACTAATAATTGAGTTTTTTAAAATAGGAGTACATGTGTCACACGGATGAAAGAAACATTAGTCAGTCCTAATTTTGTAAAATTATTATGATTTGGTCCTACCGGCGACAATTTTTTGTAATAATTAATCCTATTTATGATATACATGTACACTAATACAATAGTCTTATTTTAAAATTGCGAAATGTTTGTACTGTTACAAATTTTGTAAATCATAACCAACATACCTAATAGATGGTACTCCCTCCGTCCCATTTTACATAGCCAAACTTGATTTTTCAAGGCAATGAAGTCTAACTTTGACCGATTATATGTTTATATAGAGAAAGTATTAATAATATGAAAATGATATGAAAATGTTCTTTGTTAAAAATACTATCATAAAAGTATAAAATTATTAAATTTTGCATAAATATATTACTCCCCAGTCTCGAAAAGGTTGGCCAAATTTGACTTTCACGTGGAATAATAAGTAAAAACTGTGTGGTTGAAATTTGTGCAGAGGAGAGAGAATTAGTTTTAGCCACATATTTCTTACTTTAAATGGAAATGACAAATCTTTTTTGGACATCCAAATAAGGAAACTTGGCTAACCTTTTCGGGACGGAAGGAGTAGTTTAAATAATTGGTCAAAATTTACCATCTTTGACTGCAAATTGGGACGGAGGGAGTATCAATTAGGAATAATATAATATTCAAAACAAAACGTGTAATTAAGACTGAAATGCTATATGCAGAGTATTTGTTACTCCCCCGTCCCTTAAAACTTTGTAAAGTTTGACTGGCACGAGGATTAATAAAGTAAAAACTGTGTGATTGAGGTTTATGCAGATGAAAGATAATTAAGTGAAACCACAAATTCTTTATTTAAAAGGAAAAGTGACAAAATTAATGAAACATTCAAAATTGGAAAGCTCCCAAAGTTTGGAGGGAGGGAGTATATTCCATAACAGAGAAGTTATTAGTAGAGAGACTTTGATTTGCCATCGAGAACAGCGGTCAACCGCGTGCAATGCCCACGGCCACCATAACTTTCCGTTTCATAATTTGAGCATTAAATGGCGCTGATGAAAATGTATTCAAATATATTCTCTGCAAAAAATGAGAGATCCATTCCCATTACTTTCATGGCCAACAACCCCTCGAAGAGGTTTCTGGGGAGGACCCCATTGCCGTACACTTCATTACTCTTTTTCCCGTTCCAAATCTGATCTTCTCCATCGCTACGTTACATAATAAGCTGGTGAAGGAAAAAATGGGCCGGGTGAAGAGGAAATTTCTACTGAGAACCGCAATCCTTCAGACGTACCTGACTCGCCTTTGGCACCAAATCTTGGCTCGCCGCGTTCACAGCAGGGCCGCCGTCAAGTACCGCCAGCTTCCGCGCTGCTCATCCACCGCTTCCACCTCCTTTCCCTCCTCCGCCGTATCTCTTCTGCCACCCGATCTCGACGTCGATTGTAGTTTCGCCGTCGGCACCTCGGCGCCGCCGTGTTTCGATCTCCACAAGGACGCGTCCGATTTGGTCTCCTTGAAGATTAGCCTCTTAGGCGATAACCAAATCGGCAAGACCAGTTTTCTGGTAAGTCTATTTTAACTCTTGTAGCATCTAATTGGATTTCTCGCGCTCAATTAGTCCGTAATATAGTTTGAATTTGATGAAAAGTTTATAATTGATTGATTTGTGTGTATGTATGGAAGACCAAATACGTGGGGAAAGAGAGAGCGAAATTGTGGTCTTCAGGAACGGGACTCAATCAGATGGACAAGACAATCAATGTGAAAGGGGCTCAGATTTCATACAACATTTGGGAAGTGGAAGGTATTTTATACGGAGTAAAAAATTTGTTAGATTTTGGAATTATAACTTGTATAATTGTTTTTAATGAACACAAATGATTTGAAGCCAAAATGAATACAAAATAGTGCAGGCACAGATTTTTCTTCACAGTATCACATCCATGCTGCCTGTAATGACTCTGTGGCCATGTTATTCATGTTTGATCTCACCAGTAGATGCACCCTGAATAGGTACCCCTGCAATTCCTCTTAATGCAAAACTGGGATTTTCTTCGATTTGATCTAAACTGATCGGTTATGAATTATCAAATTGTTGTTTTATGTTGGTGTAGTGTTCTGGGGTGGTACCAACAAGCCAGAAAATGGAATCAGGTATGTAGATTAAAACAATTGTGGTTTTGTGGTTGTATATGAAGGTTGAAGCCGATAGATCAATTTAAATATGTAACTAAATCTTGGTTAATTAACTTAATGTAATTCATCAGGCAGCAATTCCTGTTATTATTGGGACAAAGTTCGATGATTTTGTTGAACTGCCTTTGGATTTGCAATGGACAATTGCTAGTGAGGTACAATATATATTCTCATTGGACTCTTTTTAATAAAATAAAAAATAAAAGTGAAAATTGTGTAATTAGAAATGAAAATTGTGTTTGTGTGTGTGTATAATTAGCTATAAATTAATTACATGAATGAAATTAAAGATGAAATAAATGAGCAGGCAAGAGCATATGCAAGGGCACTGAATGCAACACTTTTCTTCTCAAGTGCAACATACAACATCAATGTGAATAAGGTCTTCAAGTTCGTCACAGCAAAGCTCTTCAACTTGCCATGGAAGGTGGAAAGAAACCTGACTGTGGGAGAACCCATGATTGATTACTAAAGTATATACACACACATTCAGAGTAGGACACCTCCATCCACAAATATTGTACATTGGATTCATTTAGGACATATGTATAGTTTGATTAGCTTCCCAGCAGATTCATAGTGCGTATAATTTACACAAGTCAACCGGTTGCTAGATTATCAGTTGTTATACTATTGATGTAGAATGTATATAAATATATCAAGTGACTCGGGTTGTTTTCATTTTCAATCTAGCATTCTTGTTTGGCGAGATTACATTGGAGGGAGATTTGTAATTTTAGTTTTGTAACTTTTGATTGTTTTTATTATTAATTATGCAAGACTTTACTCACTTGTAAATTTAATCCTTTAATCAATAAATCTTTACAATTTAAAGAATTCCCCTAAAAAGTACTCCATCATTTTTTTTGGAGAAAAGTATGCATTGGGAAACAGGATATTTTGGACTCATAAGTTCCTACCTCGGAAAACTATATAAGGGTTAAAAGTGGAGAGCGGGGGTTTGGACTTCAGAGTAGGGTTGGACTCGGGCCGGGTGGCCCGACCCGGAACCGGCCCGGGACTGGTACTGTTTCGGCCCGGCCCGAACCGGTGGCCCGGTCAGTGACCGGTCCGGGTAGGCCCGACCCGGTGGGTTTCCGGTCCGGGCTCGGGTCACCCATAACAACGCCCGGCCCGGCCGGGCCCGGGCCCGATTCGGGCCAAATTTATTTATTTTTTGGTTTTTTTCATTTGTTTGGGCTCCACCGGGTTGGGCTTGATGTTTAGAAGGGGTTTGGGGGGTGGGGGTGAGGGGGGGGGGGGGGTCAGGGATGGGTAGCTAAGCAAAAAAAAAAAAAAAAAACCCAAGGCCCGGTCCGGCCCGGCCCGGACCCGACCCGGACCCGGTGGCTACCCGGGCCAGTCCCGGGTCCAGCTATATAGAACCGCCGGCCCGACCGGGCCTAGGCCCGGCCCGAGTCCAACCCTACTTCAGAGGCTTTTCTGAGGTAAATTATATCCTACATCTAGTTGTACCTTGAGTATGGTACAGTCGGGTATTTTTGTAATATATTTGAAGTCCAAGCTTTTTTTTGGATAAAATGTAAATATATATATCCAAAGTAATCTTGTACAACATATACAAAATTGTAGGCTATCCCAAGTAAGGATGCCCTATCACCTCCAAAAAGATAAAGATCTAATATCTATGAAGCCCATAGCAAAAACTAGGTGACGACTATAGTTTCAACAAGTAATCATGTGGTATGTATACATGGAATATAGCACTTTATGCACCATAAATTTAATATGAGTGATCATATCTTCCACATTGTACGTAGTTCCATCAAAGCGTAGAGAGTTCCTTATCCTCCATATCCAATATGCACTAAAACAGAATGCTATCCGTATGGCTTTAGCTCTAATATGTGCTCCCTTGCATTCCTTTTGAATCCACTTTACAACACTCTTTAGCGAAGACATTTGCCTTGTCATTCCTAGTTATTCTCTTATAGTTTTCCAAACTTGACCTATAATTGAACATTCAAAAAATAGGTGTGGTACTGTTTCTGAACCACCCTTGTAAAATAGCAAACATTAGGCAAGTCAAGATATCCCAAGTTATCAGAAGTTGCTAGCCTATTCCGAAAGACAAGCCACATGATAAACGAGAACTTGGAAGGGATATACGGTTTCCAGATAAATGGCATCCAATCATGAGTTGTCCCTTTTATTCTTAATAGATCATATACCTTAGAAGGAGAGATTTTTCCATTGAAAGAGCATTTTCCAAGGTATTGTGAAGCCTCAGCTAAAGAGGGGAATTTGGAGACAATGGTATCTCTAATCATCACCAACCTTTTCATGAGTTGGGAGTCCCTATTGTGTGGAACAAACATCCACACATCTCTACCATGAAGGTAAACACCGTGAACTCGCCTAACCCAAAGTGTGTCTTGCTTTAGGTGTATATTCCACAATGTTTTAGATAAAAGAGCATTATTCCAAACTTTAGAATCTTTAATTCCTAAGCCCCCTTCTTCTTTAGGTAAACAAATATCTTCTCAGGCCACTTTGGCATGTCCCCCCCCCCCCCCCCCCCCCAATAAAAATACTCGGCATAAGCTCACAATTCTATCTAAAATTGTCCTAGGAATGGGGAAAATACCAAGCCAGAAGGATTGGACACCTTGCATAACTGTTTTTATCAACTCAACCTTTCTTGCATAAGATAAAGTTTTAGTATTACATGCATTAATAAAGTATGTGACCATGTCTATCAAAGGAGAGAATTGAACCACAGACACCTTTAGTGGAGCCAAAGGAAGAATCCCTGGTTAACCTGTTTAAGCATAGTCCCAGAATCAAAAAATTCCCTCACCGCAGCACAAACATCATCCCCAACTATTCCCCAATTAGATTTGAAGAAAGCTGAAGAATAACCATCTGGACCTGAGGCTTTATCATTGCCAATATCAAACAAGGATTGTTTGATCTCCAAATCAATAATAGGCCTAATGAGGTCAGTCACACTTTCCTGGGCCATAAGGTTACCCGAGAGCATGACATTGGCATTAAACCCCACAGATTGTACTTTTGTCCCAAATAAACCTTTAAAGAAAGCTATGAGTTAGTAAGACTCCCATCTTCTAATCGTATAGATGCAATAGAGTTTTGAGCATTCTTTTTCTTCACAATAGAATGGAAGTATTTAGTACATCTATCTAACGGAGTCAAGTGAACAACCTTAGCCTTGTGCTTAAGATAGACTTCCTCGGCCTCTTTAAGAAAAAGTGATCTTTTCTTTGCAATCAAAAGTTCTTCTCTAATAGCATCATCTAAAGGAGATATGAGAACTAACTGGTAGATTCTCTTATACTCCTTCTTTGATTCCTTTGCTCTAGCTGAAATATGACTAAACTCTTCTTGATTTAGTTGTTTAAGAGGCTGTTTTAGAAGTTTAAATTTTCAAGCAAGTCTAAACTGTTCACTTCCAATAACATTCCTATCCCAAACATTCTTTAAGATATTCAAGAATTTATCATGTTTGAGCCACATATTAAAGAACTTAAAAGGTTTTGACCCACCTTTATTTGATTGCCCAATAGTAACTAAGGAGGCAACATGATCAAACTCACTCTCCATTTCTAAAAAATGAGCTCGACATGCTACTCCTTGGCTACTCCAAAAAGAGTTTATAAGCACTTTATCAAGTTTTGCCCATTTCCACCCTCTATTCCAAGTAAAGTACTCCCCGGTAGAAGGAGCATAAAGGAGATCAATCTGAGAAGCCACCTCACTTATAACTTCCTCATCCCAAAGTTGCGTAGGGAGATGGGGAAGTTTTACCCAAATAAGAACTTTTAAAAACTCTTCACTTTGAAATGAGAAGTCCTCGGATAGTGTCTTTAGGTACAAAGACTTTCCAAAAAAAGAGTATGGGCCTTCCATTAGCACTTTTGTTCTATCCTCTTCATTTTGGAACCTGAATATAACCCACCCTCTATCATGTGTCCTCATACGACATTGGACACATCATTTGGATACTAGTTCTTGAATTGGTTTAAAACCGAGATACCTACCGGCAAAGTATCCAACTAGGCAATGACCCCATATTTCCACCATAGATTTCATCACTCCCATAGAAAAATCAACATAATCCCCTACGGGTTCAATATATCTCAATTTCATACCTTTCTCCGGCTCTCTATTGTCTTTGAAAAGGGAAGCAAATGACTTTGTGTTAGATGTCTCGGTGTCCTTCCATGTGAAGGTTTTTCCCAAAGCCGCGACATATAAATCACTAACACTTCCTCCCTGTTGAGTTTGGGGCTCGGTAAGAACCAATGCTTCACCCATGGAAGCCCCTTCATTAATGCCTTTCAAGAGGTTAACCACATGGTCAATAACCTCCTTTCCTTTATCATTAGCTTGCATCACATCGTCCTCCTTTTGAAGAGGTGAAGGATTTGAGTCACCATTGGCCTCTTCTAGAGCTGGCTCGGTTGAAGTATTCTTAGGAGTCTCCTCAGTTTCACTAGCATCTGATTCAATATCAAAATCCGTGTCTCTGATTTGTTCCATAGCCGAGATAGCTTCTTCCATCTCCTTCGCTTGAGCCTTTGCTTTAAGCCTAGAAGATGACTTGGTTGGGTACAGTGCATCTTTGTTTTTGCCCGTAACCTTAGGCATGATGAAAGTTGAGTTAGTACACAACAATTAAGTTCTACACCATGGAAGGGGAAGCTAGGAAAAGCCACCCTCCTCAAGGAAGTACCTTCGTAAGTTTCTTTGTTTTGAGCTTCAAAACCGCAACAATGGAGTCGTTGGTGAATAGTAACAATTTGTACGAACGTGATGGATGATGAAACAAAGTTTGATTTTCTTAATCCCCACACCTAGGAGAGTCCAAATCCACCTTCCAATTGAAATTTGATTGAGAGAAAGGGTGGAAAAAGGTGTTGACCTTCTCGTAGGAACAATGTTTGTCGTGAAGTGAATAGTGGTTTTTCAGCTCAAAAACTTTGAAATCAAGCTTAAAATTTAGAGATACTACACACCGAGAGAGATATGGATGTAATACAACTAAATGTAATACAACGAGGTATTTCCGAGTGGAGAAGAGCCAAAAATGCGAGTTCTTGAGAGAGAGAGCTCTCAACGTCTCCAAACGGAACTAGGTGCTCAACTCCAAGCCTATTATTTATGCAACATGCTCTCAGTACGTCAGTCTTTTTTTTCGCCGTCGTTTTCTGTGCATCTTTTCTCTTCGTTTCTTTTTTTCTTCAGTTGCTTTGACTTGTTGTTTTGCTTCTTTCTTTTTGTTTTTATTATTGTTGGTTTTCGTTTCTAATTTTTTCTTTAACAATCTTTTACTTTATTTTTTATTCAATTATTATGATTATATAAAATATTATTTATTGTTTGAGTTTGTTTTTTCTTTTCTCAATCAACCTTCTAACTTAAATTTTTAAATTTGTGCATTATAAAATTATTAAGAATTAATGTTTTTTTCTATTTTAAATTTTAAAATGAGTATTTATTAGTTTATTAAATATTGTGTGTGAACTACTAACATGAATTTTGTGTTATACAAAATATGAGTATAATTTATAATAAATGTGCATACACAATTGTTAATAACAAATCTACTAGATGTACATATTACAGGATTTATGTTATATTCGAATGAGTATAACGACTAAAAAAAGAGCACACAAAATTGAATATTTGAGCACATTAGATAATCCAAATGAGCTATTAAATTTTTCGATACTCATTCTGTAAATTATGTATCTTCATCTGATACTAGTTTTATGTTACTTTAAAATGTCATATTAATGCATATTTCAAAAGTATCATATTACATTCGCATACGAGTTAGATTATATAATGGGAACAGAGATCATGATATACGAGTTAGATATTCTCAACTAAAAATACTTATGAGTTTCATATAAATGCTCATTTTGTAAATTAGGTACGCTCAACTGCTACTCATGTAATGCTCATTTTTAAAATGTCATAACAATGCATATTTCAAAAGTATCATATTACATGTTGTTGGTCCAAAATAGGACGCTCGTAGGCTTTTAGGAAAGCTACGTACGACACTCAAGCAGGAATTAAGAAAGCAAGAACGAAAATGGAAAGTAGCTATGAAATTTAGTTGCCAGAAATAACATATAGAAATTGCCTCCCATAATCTGAATTACAACTCGCCTTTTATAGGCGTATACAAATCGTAACCGCTACCGATAATAATGACTAATTAATTACAACAGTAATACGGAATTAAATACATAATTAATAGTGTATTAATCGTTTGACCGTTACTCTTCCGGGATGGGAGGTCGACCGGACTGGCAGGCTCCCCGCTGGGCTGGTAGGCAAGCTCCAGGTTGTGGACTTGGATCCACGGGTCCAAGTTCGGGGCATGGGCTGATTAGGCTCCGGGCCTAGTCCCATTACTCCATCACGAGTCCCCCACTCCCTTAGTCGAGTAGTAGACTCGGCTAAGAGGGAGTAGTCCAAGTCAGTTGCTCTTCTCCGAGACTAGAAGATCCCCGCCTTGTCCATGTTGGGGAGATGTCTCATTAAAAACCTTCATTAGGAAAAAACCCGATGGGAAAATATTCTAATGAAGGGAAAAAGAGTACATCTGACGCCCCCATGATGAAGCAAGAGGTAAGATCCTCAACCTTTTATTGCAATGGTCACCATCTGCGAAGAGGATGGCTAGAACTGTTCTTCTCGTTGGGTTCGGACTCATCAGGCTCGTCTTCATTCAGTCATACCTGCACATAAAAGTAACAACTGTAGAATAGAGCATCTGGCCCGGTATCGAACCACGGCTCAGTGTGTAAGTGAGTTGGACTCACCACTTGAAAAGAGTGACACCAAGTTCCCAAGTTAGACCTCAACCCAGTCTCTGAAAGAAAGATTGAATCCGCAAGTAAGTGAGTCGGACTCCTCACTCGAATGGATAATCCGACCCTAACAAGAGTTTAACTCGCCGCCCGAGGTTAGTAGTTCGAACCCGCAAGTAAAAACTTTTGAACGGGTGACTCGTCCCCCGAGGCCGGAGTGTGATGCACTATGAAGAGGTAAGAGCACACGCAAGAACTCGTAAGAAGTCAAGAGTGTGAGGTATTAACATTTAGATTGAAGCTTATTAATCGTCACACCCATATGATGTGACTTGGTGGCGCGAGTGTGTGTGCTCAGCCATTGTACGAGTGTGTGTGCTCGTCCGGCGTACTTGAGTGATCAGATGTCATAAGTCCATTTTTCAATGTTAAAACTACACACGTTTAACAAGAGTAAAAGCAATTAAATCACTTAATCATTTATTAAGTAACTTAGCTTTCTTTTTGAAGTGGGACTATTAGAAGTGGCTCATGCAGGACCACCATTCCATGATTTTGAATCTTTGATACATCCTAACCCTAGTCCCGCTACTGCTAGCGGAAGAGCAACATAGCAACCCACATCAATTAAGGGCCATACTATAGTCTGAGGACGGCGACTCACTGTGAGAAGCGGAACTTCCCGCTTGCTAATTCGATTCGCTGGATAATCGAGGAAAGATCGACAGAGCAGAAGAGTTCTCACCAGCGACTGTGAGAGAGGTCAGTCTGGGTAGGTTAGGCCGGAGATTGGCAGGCCTGGCAGTAGCGCGACGGAGTTGGATTAGCGGACTACTATGGCATCTGAGTTCTTGCCTCGGTGACCGCCGTTCGATGGGGATCCATATTCCAGTTGCTCCGTGATTCCAGACGCAGTGAAGAATTGGTGAGGTCGCAGACCAAGGTGCAAGTAGCGTCTCCCAACATCGGTGGCAAGGACTGAGCCAGCGGTAGGCGCTTCAGCGCACAGCGGCGGTTGGGACGACGGTGACAGATCCGGCTCAGGAAGAATTCAGATTTGGGTCTTCTGGAGCAGTGACATCTTCTTCAGCTGCGACGCTATCGTCTCAGGAGCATATTTTGTAAATTCCATATTTTTTGTGTATTCTCTCATTTTTTCTGAAATTTCCTGATCAATTCCTACTCAAGCGATGTGAGAGACAATAGAGACTCTCAATGAAAGCACCAATGTTGGTAGAAAATAACCTGGGTAGAGAATTCGGCAGCATTTCATTATAGTGAAAATAACTTCCCAGAATACAAAGGGTTGGTGGCCTATTTATAGGCGTTTACAACAGGCCCACCAATTAGATGTTACATGGGCTTGGCCCGATTTATCAACTAATACTAACGCTAATGGGCCAGTCAACTCGATAAGTAATTCGATAATTCCGGACCAGTATCTGCTAGCCGAACTGTGTTCTGAGCTTGGTCAAGCCAAAGCCCAGGGGTAACGGGCCAATATTCTTGGACCTGGCTCATTATCCCAACACATGCATTAGATTGCATATTGAAATTCATAGAAATTGATTATAGATATAATTTAATGAGTTCTTATAAAAGAAAATATAAGAAAAAGAAAGTGAATTACAATATATGAAGTTGATATCACAATACTCATTATTCGACTCTTAATGCTCTGTAGCATACGTCTAATACTCATTAAAAGTGTGATAATGCTCATCTAAAGAAAACCATGATTTTCATTGAATTTATGAAAATACCGCCGTTTTTTAGTTGTGATATCAACTTTCTTGTAATAACACGGTGCTCATTATTAGACTCTTAATACTCATTACAATTGGACTATTGCTCATTAACAGTACACAAATGCTCATTTAGCAGAAATCGTGATTTCACATCAATTGCAAAAATGCCACCGACTGTAAGGTGCTCACCGTACGTACAGCCGATTGTAGGGTGGACAGACTCCTTTTCTGGCCGGACAGTGGACTCCCAAAATCAAGGCCGATGAGAGCAAGAAATAGTGTGCCTGCCGTGGGTCCCAAAAAAACCTTTATTAAAAAAGTGTTATTACTTTTTTATTTATGATTTTTTATAATCTTTTGATACAAATTAATATTGCATATATAAATAAAAACAAAGAAAATTATTAATTTGACCTTTGTACTATCACGAAAAAATAAAATGAAGTCAGTACTGACTTTGTTGACGTGGTGCACACCTAGAAACCTAGTCGGCCATTTATTGATGATGCGGCACACACATGGGCTGCCACATGTGCGCCACGTGTGCGCCACATGTGCGAGTGACTTGCTGACATGGCAGGTAGCTTGCTAATTGACCCTATTGAACATTTTTTAAAAGTTCGGGAACTTAATTGACTTTTTCGTGATATATAGTACGAGGACGAATTTGATAGTTTTTCTATACAAAATTGAAGTTCCAATAGCTGAAGCTTTTAGTTAAAAAACACGAAACAGTAATTTTTAATCCATGGTCCCTCCACAAACAATTGAAATTTACTTGAATTCTTTCAATTTTTTATTAATTGAAAAAGTCTAAAAAATATCCAATTGTTTTTGTTAACATTGAAACATGCATTTTTTATTTCAAAGTTACTAAGAAAATATCAATGAAACTATTGCTTATAATAATTTAAATGATATTATACTAATCTAATATGAAAGAAAATATGTTGAGTGAATTTTATTGATGATGCTGGAATAATTTAATAATCTTAATTTTGAAACACATCCAAAGTGAACAGATCGTGAATTCGAAATCTTAATCACAAGAATAAGGTCATTATCTTAATTTTTAAGTGTATGTCTCCACTAAACAAACATAAATTTTCCGACATATGTAAAGCTCTTCAAGAAGCTATAGGAAAAGAGAAATTTGCTCCTAGTAGGACCAAATCATAGATCTTTTACAAAAATAATACGGAGTACCTACTAATGTTTTTTCCATTCATATTACCTATTTAGTTCTAGAATAGGAAACCTATTTCTAACTTTCCAAATTTGCCCTTCAGGGCTTTGCTCCCAGATTCGCCGATTGAAGTTCAACGCCTCCGCCTTCTTCCTTGTTCGCTGCCCATTTTTGATTTTGCGGCCGTCGTCTTTCTTCACCAATTTCGCCTCCACCATCGCCGGATCTCCTTGCCGATTTCAGATTGTAAAGTGGATAGCAGGTTTTCGATCATCTCTTCTTCTTCCTCCTTCCTCTTATTCTTCTTCTTTTCTTTTCTTTTCTTTTCTTCCTCCTCCAACCAACGACATTCTCCTTATTCCTTTGTTTTCTTCTTCATTTGTTTTTTTCATTTCTATCTACAATCTGAAAACTCAGACCAGGAACTTGTAGGTTTGGTTTTTATTTTTTAATCTGACTTTTGTTTATTTATTGTCTACGTATTGTCTATCTATTGTCTATTTAATGTCTGTTATTTTCTAAAAGTAAGGGTATTGTAGTCAATGCAAGTGTAATTGAGTCTTACGCTAATCTTCTGTCTTAGTTTTGAAAAATCCTTACGTTTTGCTCCTACTTGTTGAAATCTCCCAAAGGAAAGCACATCATTCAATAGAATGGTAAACATGAATATTTTGAGTTAAACTCCATTGACCTAATGCGTAACCGTTTGAAAAGGTTTAATAATAGCTGAAGTGTTTTTAAATCTGATAACATTGCTAATATGTGATTGAAAAAGATGGACCTATATTAATGAACTTCGAAAAAGTTCTGTTTAAGGTAAAAAAAATTAAAAAGTAAAAGAATACTTCAAAAACAATTAAAGTTGTATTTGTCACCAACTTCAGTCAGAGTATCCAATATCCATCACCTCTACAAGTGTTATTATTAATTAACTCAAATACTCAATCAACGTGAATGATTAAGAAATAAAAAACTATTCGTACACATTTTTTATATGCAAAAAATAACTACTCATAGGCATATACATAGTATAAAATAGTGTACAAAAAGTGTGTAGAAGAAGAATTTTGGTTAAGAAATTGATTGAAAATTAATATATAAAAAATTACTCGCCCATACAAATGTCAACGCCTTGTCGACCATTTTCAAGTAGGTTAAAAAAATTCGAGTATGGTTAGTATATAAAAACGATCCGGTAAATTGGTAAAACCCGTAATGTATCCGTGAGATTTTTAACGGTCCGCTACGTTCCGGTTCCAAGGATAGAACCGTTTGGTATCATGTCGTTTAGGAACGGTACAAAATGGTACGGTACAATGTTAAACACATGCTAAATTTTTTGAACAAATCTTGCAATTAGTAGATATCATCACACCAACCAACTCACATGAAATGTTGAAAAAAATACAAGAAACTGCATACCTAGTACTAAAATTCACAAATACACAAATAGTGCAACACAACTAAGAAAAAGTATATCAAAACGATGACGCACGAGATAAATATCATTTTTAATTTACTAAGTTCATGTGAAAATAAAAAAACGAATATAATCAAATTGTTGAATATAATAGAAATCTTCAACGTTCTTCTTCTTCGTTCTATGTTAAATATTACTCCGTAGTTCTAATTTAATTTATAGTTGAACCTTGAGAGCTAAGATTTAAACCATATTAATTAAGTTATAAAAAATGCACAAACATTATACAAAAAAAAGTCATGCACACTACATTACTAGAAATAAATAATCATTAATGATTTCTAAAATTTTAATATTCTTTGAATACATACCAAAATATAACATAGATTATCTAAAAAGAAAAACTAACAATATATATATGTGTGTGTGTGTGTGTGTGTGTGTGTAGGTTTTGGTTCAAATAAGAACATGATCTTAGGAGAGAAATGAGAACGAATATGGACTGTTAGATTTGCTTTAAATGAAATTCAATGTGCATTAGATGAAACTGTAATGTGCATTAGGTGAAATTGAAATATGCAACACAACGCGTATGATACAATATCATTAAGTGAACTGAATTGTGAATTAGATGAAATTGAAATGTGCAGAATAAAAGGTACGATGTGATGTTATTTTTGTACATTTTATTCTGCACATTTCAGTTTCACCTAATGCACAATTGAGTTTAAATTTTTATTCTGCACATTTCAGTATCATGTAATACACATTTCAGTTTCATCAAATGCACATTTCCGTTCCGCATAATACAATCCAACGGTCCAGATTCGTTCTTTTTTCTCTCCTAGGAGTCCGTTTTTACCGGAACCGCTCCACACACACACACACACACACACACACACACACACACAGATATATATATATATATATAAACATATTTTAGATATCTTAGGGACACATGAATACAGACTTGGGGTATAAAATTGTTGGTCTAGATCTATTGATATAAAAAAATATAAAAAATTCAAATGCATTATTTACGAACGGTTCGGTCCGGTATTTTTCGGGTTCTCAAAATCTAGGATCGGTCCCGTACCCGTTTCAAACGGTACGGTTTCGGTACAGGATAAAAATCTATATATAGAACCGTTTAAATACCGGGTATTCGGTTCGGTACCATTACGGGATGGTTCAGTACCGGTTTGGTTCGGGTTTTATGCTCACCCCTAAGTATATTAGAAATTGCTCTAAATAGGACCAAAAACGTTTTGAAATTACAAAATAGGAATATCATGTTTTTTATTCCCTGAATAGGAGTAATCTGCCAGGTTTGAGAAAAAATGCCATGTTTTAAGCCTAGTAATGCCAAACTTGGCAGAAATTTACTCCTATTTAAAGAATAAAAAACATGATACTCCTATTTTGGAATTTCAAAATTGTTTTACTTCTATTTAGGGAATTCTGTCTAAGTATATTAATTAAACTACCTACAAAGCAAATATATCAAATAATCGTAGGCTATAGCAATGTTCTACGTTTGTTGTACTCAAAAGGCGTAATTAATTGGAAAAATAGCCTCAATGTTACCATTCATATTTAGATTTCCAAAAATATAACAACTCGTTTTCTAATTGAAAGAGACCTTTTACCTATTTCACCATAGTGGCTCCTCCTCCATTTTTCTTCTTTTGGATTTTTATGTATTAATTTCAAATAGATTGTTTTTCAACATTCAGAGTATTTTTTTATCATTTGAATATGAAAATGCGATTATTGTTAGTGTTTAATTAACATTATATTGAAAATAATGCTCCTTTTATGGCATTAAATTTGTAGTGTTATCTAAGGAATTTTCTTTCTTTCTCCATTTCTTGAAACTTTGTTAACCTTTTTTAGGTTGTCCGATTAACTTTGTCAATTTGCTTTTTAATTAAAGAATTTGTGGTTTCAATAATCATATCTTCTCTGCACAAATATCAATCACACGATTTTTACTCTATTAATACGGTGGAGGTTAAACTTGGCTAAGTTTTAAGAGGTAAATAGTATGGTGTTGTAAATTTGTAATTTCCATACACCAATTCATTTGAGCAGAGAGACATGAGCACTTTGATTCGATCTTGAATTGAAATACCACAATGTTGAAGGAAACAAACATAGTCACTCTTTTTCATAAAGAAAAGGGAAAGTTCCCGAAATAGGACTAAAATTGTTTCAAAATTCCAAAATAGGACTGTCATGTTTTTTATTCCCAAAATAGGACTAATTACTGTCATGTTTAGAAAATAGTGACATGTTTGAAGTCTGGTACTGCCAAAACATGACAATCCTATTTGGAAATTTTCAAACTGTTTTAATCCTGTTTCGGATAATATCTCTGAACAAAACAAAGGTTTACCGTACCATTAATATAAGTAATTATTTGCAAATTATTACTGCTAAATGAGTGAGTCATTTTTTATTTTTTCCACTTAAATTCGTCCTTCCGAATATCACAGTTTTACGCGCGCGAGTGATATCAACGGGACCCACAGCCAAGCCTAGGCGGCATCCTATTGGCTGGTGGAGTATGTTGAATTCCAATACTTCTCAATCTCCTCAGCATTTCTTCCAGGGATTCTCCCTGCAATTAGTGGCCACCTATTGTTACGAGCCATGAGGATATACCGTGTTAGAATACTAAATATTAATTGCATTTTTCGCAAATAACATTGAAAAGCTTTTTGTAAAACATTTCTTTCCGGTGATAACGTTTTTATATGTAAGCCCACATATTTAGCTAATTGGGGTTATTCTTCTGAGGAAAAAGGGACAAATAAGTCCACATACTAATCAAAAAAGGTTAAATAAGCTCTTATATTGGAGGCTATATCCGGCATTCGTCATTTGGGGCGGTTCCCGGCAGAAATTTTTGATGCAATTTTTTGAGCATATTATTCATTAAGTCTAGTTTACTCATACCAAATTTAAGCTAAAACTTCAATGGTAAGGAATTCAAATGAATTCTTGAAGATAAGTGTGCAGTTAAAAGCGTAGTTATCTTCAAAAATTTATCTGAATGTTTTCCCAATTTAATTGTTAGCTGAAATTTGATATGAGTAGACTAGAATTAATGAATAAAATTCTCAAAAAGTTTCATCAAAAAATTCCATCAGGAACTACCCCAAATGGCGACGGCCAGACAGAGCCTCCTATATAAGGGCTTATTTGACTTTTTTTCGTTTAGTACGTGGGCTTATTTGCCCCTTTTTCCTTCTTCTAATTGTGGTACAACTTCTTATAAAATGTAACCACCTTAAGGAGAATAAGTATGTTATGGGAAAACCCAAACACATTTTGCTACTATAATTTATACTCCCTCCGTATTTTAATGTTTACTACACTTTTCTTTTTTTGGATGTATTTAAAAATTTCCTACATGTTTTTTGGTAAGTTTTTCCTTTAAAAAAATTCAAGTGCCCTTACTTAAATTACTTTTGAGTTAATTCCCTAAATAGAACTAAAAGATGATTCATGTGCACAAATAGGACCAAAAATGAAACGTATGTGTTCATAGGACTTAAAATCACATACTTGTACAAATATGCCCCTACTCAATTTCTTTTGAATGAATAATTAAAAGAAAAATGTAAAATTAAAATGTTGAAACCCTAAATTTCAATCGTAACAAACAAGCCACCCCCGCCGCCGCACACTACCTCTCTCTTTGGTGCCGCCTGCCGCCACCCTTGCCGGCACTGCCTGCCGCCGCCCTCACCGGCATCGCCTACCACCGCCCTCTCCAGCGCCGCCTGTCGCCTCCGTTGTTGGATCTACCACCATCCTTCGCCACCACCACCATTAAGTTGGCAGGTTTTTAGATCTGCCATAAAGATGGCAGATTTTCGTTGGAAGATTCAAACAAAAATGCCATAAATTTGGCAAAAATATGAATTCAGTATCCAAATATTTGAAAAATAAAAAAAATGGAATAAGCACGTTAACACAATCGGAAATTTAGAAAACGAAGCTAATGACAAAAATTTAGAAAAATCGTTTTACATAAATGAAATTTTTCCATAATCACTTGTCAGTATACATTTTTTTGGCATAAACTTGGCAAAATCTGAAGACATCATCCAAAATTTTGGAAAATTGGCAATTATTTAAAAAATATGAAATCGGAAATTGTAAATAAAAAACAGAAATCCAAAAATTGGCAAAATCAATGTCAACATCCAGAAAAATAGAGAAATAGAAGAAACAAAAAGAAGAAAGAGGAGGAGGAGGAGGAGAAGGAGGCAGAGGAGAATGAAGAGGAGAACCTCAACGACGACGTGAGGGAGAGTGGCGGTAGGCGGTTGCGGTGTCTATGGGAGCGATGTGCAAAGAGGAATCCATTGTTCCTACCGCGGAAGAAGCGGATCTAGTGCGCATCCGATTGATTGTGCGGAAGAAGAGAGTCGAAGGCGACGTGAGAGAGAGGATCGGTCGGATGAAGTTGCTTCTGGTGCATAGGGGAGAAAGCTTCTGGTGCATAGAAGAGAAAGCTTCTGCTGCACAAGTAGATCTGATGCCTGGTACTGGAGGTTGGGAGAGAAATTTGGTCTACGTATGAAAAATAACCGTATGGGCAAAATTGGGATGCAAATTTCTTTATGTTTCGTAATAGGATTAAATTGATCCTATTTGGGGAAAAAAAGATAAGAAGTCTTATTTTTACATTTCAGTCTTGTTTTAGTCCTATATGGGACAATTAGATATTACTTTTTATCTTCTTTATCATACTGTTCCATCATCTCACCTACTTTATCTACGATATTCATTAACCCTATTATTTTATCCTTAAAAAATACACTAAGGTTTATTATAGTGAACATTAAAATACACAGGGATATAGAGTTTCCATCTCTTCAGAAAACTTAATTTTACCGACCTTTCTCCAACCAAGTTGAACATTCTGGCAATCAGGATTTCCTCATCATGTGAGAAGACAAGCTCCTTTTCTGAATCTTTACTGGTGACCTCGGCTGTGAATAACATCATAATTCATAAAAATTTATAGCTGTGCTTCTTGTATACATTTAAAACTTACATGCCTATATACACAATTCTCATAAAAATTCTTGCATCTTTTTAACCAGTTGTTTGCATGTGTATACAGACAATTAGGACCACATGGACATGTATAAAAACGTGTAAAACGCCTATATATAATGCAGAATAAAATAATGCAGGGTACATAATAAATAAAACCAATTCCAAACTGTTACTAAAAACAATGAACGTGTGTAAGTGTGTGTAGATATTAGTAACACTATCACGAACTGTAATAATTATGTTTATGTTCCATTTTACAATATAGTTACAATATATGAAAGTATATACAAACACATATAGTTTCATTAGTTTCAGGTCGTCTAATGAATTCAGAGACCTCGATTTCAAATGTAAAATCATGGCCCCACATTAATATAAAAAAGTAACAAAAAAATTTCAATCTAAATACTTTTTTTAAAATTAATTGATTACTCATTAAATAATGTAATTAAAAATTTCTAAAATTGACTTAATATTTGATTTAAAGCAACCCAACTCATTATTCAAGCAATTTGAGTAAAGAAAACTAAAATGATAAAAAAAAATGGTGAATCTATATTTTTCTTCCTCACAAACTATGTTTTACTGATTAGTATTAATTAATATATGTAGTATAATATTACGGAGTATTATATAATACTAATAAATTTTTAAAATTTTGGGGCCCCATAAATCCGGGAGCCCTGTTCTTCATAACCTATTGAACCCCCTAAAAACAGTGCTGATTAGTTTGTATCTTAATCCACAAGTAGTTTTCTTCATATTCATGGTTAAAGTTTATGGTATAAAAATCTCTTAGAAAAATAAAATCAGTGGCGGATCATTGTGAGGGTAGGGGTGGGCTCAAGCCCATTCCAATTTTTTATTTATATATTAATATAGGTATAAGTTTGATTAGCAGCCCACCCCAAAATTAATTCCCAGCCCAAACCTAATTCAAGTGTCCAATTATTCCACTATTCCACTCACCTGCGGCCTTCTGATCCTTATGCGAAGATTGAAGAACGAAGGTCGAAGCGGAGCCTAGCAGCTTACGACACAAGCTGACCTGCAGCCACCAGCCGCACTGTCGGACGCCGTCGCCCACTCGGCCGTGTTTTCTCTCCGGCTCTCCGCTCTGCCTATAGCTCCTGAGCCCCAGCCTCTAGGTGACCAGGTATACTCTAGCTTTAAATTTCTAATATTCTTTTAGACTTTAATTAATCGGATTTTCAGGGTTATTGTGTATTGTTGTTGTGTATTGTTATTTTCAGGGTAAGAGAATCAATTCGATAATTAATAGAATTTCTCAGTTCATAACAAAATAGTGTTTATTCATTATAAATTTATAATGATTAAAGATAGAATTAAAGATTAGAGAATGATTTATTTATTATACAATTGAAGAATATTGATTGATTTATTCATTGTGTGGACATGTAAAAAAGAATTTAAATTTTCAATTAAATTTTGAAATTGGGAATATTTATTAGTTTTATGTACAACTTTTGTTTTTTCTTATTAGTTTTATAATTTTATAGAAGTGTTTTAATTCATACCAATATTAAAAATGTTTTTTTAGAATGGATAATGATTAATGAACATATTGCTAAGAAAGGAAAGAAGTTAATTTCGTCATTCTTTCCTAAAGTGAATCGTCAAAGTGGTGAAGGAAGTTCTGAACCTGTACCTACGATAATGTAAGATCTACGAAATGAGGTTCCTCCACAAGACTAAATCCCTGAAATCCAAACTATCTCAAATTTGAGACTGCCTCCATCTTTTTGCATTAATAGATGTAGATTCTATATTATTGATGAATTTAATACTTTGAAGTCAAGTATGGCTCAACTTAAATGATGTTTTGATGAATACTTAAAGTGTTGACGACTTTCAGTATTACTATGTGTGTGTCTTCAAATTTTATTTCTCAGCCCATCCCATTGTAGACTTCTGGATCTGCCCCTGAATAAAATAAAAAATAAAAAATGTTTAAGGAACCTAGACTCCCTGGATAGTCGATTAAGAGCTCTGGACGGGCAACTAGATGCCCCAGGCCACCGACTAACTCAGCTAAGTATCAAACCCATTATTCGCGACGCCAAAACAAAAAATCAGGACGTCCAGGGCGGATCTACTAAGCCAAGAGGGGGCAGCTGTCCCTAATAAACCCTTAGTAATTTTTTTAATAAATATTAGAAGCTCAAACTTTTGCCCCCAATAGGAAAAATGAAATACCCCTATAACCCAATTCCTCCAGCAGCTTAGTTACGTAAAGCTGAAATTCATTAAAAGAGATGTGTTTGAAACTGTTACAAATAAAACTATAATGAATCTCTGTCAAAAGATGAAAACTGAGCGCGAACAATTGTGATGTATTTTGTTAAAACTTTTGTTACTGTAATACTACTCACATCCCGTTGAAAGGTCTCATGGCATAACGACACAATTTTTTTACTCCGGGGGGTCTGGGGGAGGGTGCTGAGGGAGAGTGAGTGACAAAACGACACGGTTATTTAAACAATAACTAAATAAGGTTGTTCAAGTATATTTTGAGAAAAAAATCATAGGTATATAATTTAATGGGGTTAGTGTTGATACTGTGATACTATAAATGTGTTACTTTTAATATTTAATGATTAATTTGTCATTTAAGATTAGTAATTATTTCCTAAAATGGAAATTGGAATTAAGAACCTTTATATGGGACGTCCAAAAAAAGAAAGTGAAAACGTTTCTATGGCACTGGGGAGTAAATGAATAATACATTAATAATTTATTACGAGTATTTTTTTCGGATGCAGTTTTTATTTACGTCTACCCGCAACAAATTTTTATCCTGGATCCGCCACAGGGACGTCATGCCACCACCTAACGTCTAGCTAGACGGGAACTAATTGAAAGCCTAGCGTTTATAACATTGTTTCAGCTAATGCTTCTTCCTTAAACTATTTATTATTGACAGTAGAGTCATCTAGCTTGACCTAAAAGTACAAAAAAAGCACCAGATCAGAAAGGCCCTACTAATCGAAGGACTGATTGATTCTAAATCACTTTTGAAGAAATGTTCTTTCCTTGGCAGAATCAAAATTTTGCAGAAAGTGGAAAAACAAGGCTCGAGTAACAATCAAAATTACAAGTTATTCCATACACGTGAAAAAGGAATGAGCTAAAGGTAATACCGGATAGTAAATAAAGTTCATTACCTACAGAATCCACTTGAACTTCAGTTCCACAAGTACTTGAATTACTATCCATGTCGTCCATGAAATTGAGAAAGTAAAAAACACAGATCAGAGAAGGCCCAAGGAAGAAGAAGAGAGATCAGAGGGCGAAAAAAAAGAAGGAAAAAGAACTAATGCAGAGAAAATGGATTTTTTTTTATCAGTTTCTATATATTTATGCAGTGAATTGGGACCTTAGCCTTAGCCTTAAATTGTGGGATGGAGAATGGGAGATGAAAAGAAGCCAAAACCATAGGATGAATGGTAGTTGTAAACGGGCCTGCGCAGCTACTTTATCCTTTTGTATGTGATAGGTTGGTAGTTGGGTGCACATATATATATATATATATATATATCCACTCTATTTTGTGTGGTTGGTCATGAACTCATGACAGGATAAATTAATCTATTTTCGTTCTGTATAGAAATGAATAACATACTCCTCTGTCCCGCTAACAATTGGACAAGATGGAATGACATGCAAATTAATAAAAAGTGGTTTATGTGGTTGATATTGAATTGATAAAGTAAAAATAAAGTAAAACTGATTTAGAGCCACACAAAATTTACCAAATTTGATATGTGACAATCGTAGCTAGAGGGAGGTAGTACTACTTATTAAACATCAGCATAAACCGACCATTTGTCTAATCAATTGGGAGTAATTAATAAAGAATGAAATGTCCCTTTCGTAACATGTGATTTATTAATCACATAAAGTAGTTTTTGTCCTTTCCCTCCTAATTTAATACTCCGTATATATCATCTTAAGCCCGTACGATGCACGGACAGTATGGAATATAGTTAATTTAAAATTTAATTTCTATCGGATCACATATAATGTGATTTAAAAGAAAAATAAACTTAGTCTAATATAGAGTTTGTTTGATAATACTAAAGCAAATAGAATTAACTTATTTTGTTGAAATTGATTGAATTCTGGTTAAATAGGTGAAATCTTCTCAATCATGAAAAATATATGTGAAATATATTCCATTTGTGAAACGAAGAAAAAAATATATGAAAAAAGTTATATTGGTCTTCTACATAAGCATCTCAAGTAAACATAATTGTTATGAACCCAATAATAAAAAAATTCTTTTTTCTTAATTGTTAGATCTTACAGTTTACTCATTAATAAGAACATTTTTAATTGAATTAAAATTTCGGGTTTGATTTGGTATGAATTAATATGGTCTGATGTTAGTCCCATAATTCTTAACAAACAACAAATATAGCAGTTATAGAAGAAGCAGATAGAAAGATATGTAGATATTATACAAATCTGGTATACCGTGTAAACTGTCCGCTGCTCTCCCTGGAGAAGGAGAGCAGCGGCAACCCTACTCTCTATCTTTACGCCTCTAAACTCTAAGCCTCTATCGATCGTTAGGGTTCCCGTAAGTTAGCCTCCTTTTATAGGAGAAGTTAGCTAACTTACGGGTTACAAGGAAGCCCACGGGCTGATACACATTTGTGGCCCGTATTACACGTTTAATTGATAACTACACAAATACAAAGATAACTAACTAGATTGAACACCATAAAATATTCCCAACAATCTCCCCCTTGGTGATCAATCGTGTTGAATCAGCATTGCAGCGCATATATCTTTGTCTTTGTTGTTATTGAGCTTCCTTTGTCTTTGAACTCGACTTCTGAGGAAGGCTATCTGAAGAAATCCTTGCAATCTCCCCTTTGATGTCTTCTTGACAATTTGATCTTTGATGCCGAGGGTTGAGGGACCTTCAGTATCTTGCATGTAGTCCTTGCCTTCCAGAAGTTGCTCTTGATCAGCTTAGATGAAGTCCGGTGACGCCTCTAGAATGAATGTTCTTTGGAGAATAGGAGACGCCCATGGAATTCATCTTCAGGACAGGAGTATTTGACCTCTGTCTCCTCCACAATGTAGTCTTTTTGACTATTTGGAATGAATGCATTTGAGGAGAACTTGTCGGTGGCACAGCGGAACATAATGATCGTTGATTTGTGAGTGTAGCTGACCATTTGATTTGAGTTGCGGAGATAGTAGAGAGGGTGTTGAATTTTGTGATGGAGGAGTGAGTGAAGTGTCCCAGAATGATTTGTTCAGTGTTAACAGCATGTGGACCACTCTCCCCCTCATGACGATCCGATGAATCGGGACGTCATGCTTTTATTCTTTTATTCTGCGGAAATAAAAACATGAAAAACAAGCAGAATCTAAAAAAGATAACGTAGCCCCCCAGGGTCGTGAAGACGCCCGTTATCATCACTATAGAGATAAACTCTAAAGCAATGGCCTGAAAATGTTGGTGATTCTTATGTTGCAACAGCAGGACTTCCTTCCAATTATTGGTCTACATCTGTAATAGATGAGCCCTATGGAAGTTCTCGCAAGTCTTGAAGACTAGCAACTGACTCTAAAATGTGTCTGTGTCCTAGAAAATTTCAAAACATTTGGGAAGTGAGTAACTAGACACGACGTGATCAATGAAAATTCAGTGGCATGGGGCTGAGGCCACTGTAGTCAGTATTACTTGCCTCGGAAGGAGACAGTAATGAGAGGTGCGGTTCCCCGTGAACTATGATTAAACACCTGTCTGTTGGGAGACAAGTGAGTGGTCTAGGGTAGGGTTGTGCATGCGCCGTTTGGACAAAATGCAGCGACTTCTACCCGGGATCTGAATAAATTCAGTCCTGAACCTATGGGGATAGTCCAGAGTATTTTAGTGGCTAGGAGCACATGTTCAATTCATAGCAAGCAATTGAGGTAGCAGACTCATCATTGATAATTGTTTTTCTTCTCACTTGAGCCTTCTGCTTCCTAATGCTCATAATGTTCACTCACTCACTCGCTCACTTACGCACTTACGCTCGGCTTTGTCCCTTGGGTAGGCTTAGTTGGGTTTACTAAGCCATAGGGACATGTTCTCTCATTACTTTCTTCATTTTCTCTCTGTGCTCCCCCTCAACTGGAGCACCCGGTATGCTTTGTCATTGTTAGGCACCGGGGAGGATAACATTGAACACTCCCCCTAGAATGTTGCATCCGTTGAGAGATTCCTTGCTTTGTCGGTGTAAGGCGCCAGGAGGAGAAAACTGAAACTCCCCCTCAGAATGTGCAAGGATTGATTGCTCACAGCTTGTCATACCCGCCATGTGTGTGGAGCAATCTAAACATGTACCACACATGACGGTTTCCCTGAACTCACCATGTAGAATTTCAGCATATTGATGAACACATAATGTTGATGAGTCAGGGGAGGCTTCAGCAGTTGATTGTTGATTGTTGTAAGATGACCGTTGACGCGAGGTTGATTGAATTATCTACGATTTTCGGACCTTTACATTGAAGTTTAGAAAAGTTTTGACCTCAGGGTTGACAATGAAAGAATTTGAACAGATTTGCCTAAGTTTTGACCTGGACATCGGTGATTTACAAAGTTTGTAGGAAAACTCACGTTTTGACCCTCAAAGACTGCGATTGAGGGCGCGTGAAATTAGTTTCTGGGTCATAGCCCCAGAATTAATGTAGATCTTTGCGTTAGCTTTCCAACAAAAAAAAGTTTGCTCAAATCGGATCACCGAGTCAAAAGTTATGGCCAAAACAGTGCGGTGTCGCAGAAAATCTCTAATTTTGAGTTTTTGAGGAAAATCTTCGAGGTTGAGGTTCTCGATGTTGAATTTCGAGAGCAGGTGAATTTAAACAAAATTCTAAGGCAAAAACTCGAAATCCAAATCTGGAGATTTTAATTTCGAGTTTGCCTTGAAGAGTAATGACGAAATCCACCTGCAAAACAGACCTCAGAATAACGGAATCTTCAGAATTTCAAAATGTTTGGAACCTCGAAAACTTTGGAGTTTCGAAAAATCTCATAATCTCGAAAACTTGCTGTTTGAAAAACATCAGAACATCGAAAACTCCTGAAACATTTATATAAGCAGGGAATCATTCAGAGATCCTTATAATGTAAAGCTTCGATGAACTGCAAAGGATGTCAAGATTCGAATTATGAGTTCCAAGAAACTGCAAACTTTGAAAGATTCAAAACATCGAGAAATTCCGAAAATCCTGAAATTTTTTAGAATGTCGAAATCCAAAACATCGAGTTCCTAAAACTCGAAATAAATTCCAAAACTCGCAATTCCAAAATTCTCAAATTTTAAAAACTCGAGGTTTAAAACTCGAGTTCATGACCGCGAGTTTACAAACTCGAGTTCATGACCGAGAGTTTACAAACTCGAGTTCATGACCGCGAGTTTACAAACTCGAGTTCATGACCGCGAGTTTACAAACTCGAGTTCATGACCGCGAGTTTACAAACTCGAGTTCATGACCGCGAGTTTACAAACTCGAGTTCATGACCGCGAGTTTACAAACTCGAGTTCATGACCGCGAGTTTACAAACTCGAGTTCATGACCGCGAGTTTACAAACTCGAGGTCATGACCGCGAGTTTACAAACTCGAGTCCATGACCGCGAGTTTACAAACTCGAGTCCATGACCGCGAGTTTACAAACTCGAGTTCATGACCGCGAGTTTACAAACTCGAGTTCATGACCGCGAGTTTACAAACTCGAGGTCATGACCGCGAGTTTACAAACTCGAGTCCATGAACGCGAGTTTACAAACTTGAGTTCATGACCGCGAGTTTACAAACTCTCGGTTTTAAAAACTGTCGAATTTTGAGAATCTGAAAAATGTTCTGAATAGCCCTGAAGGTCGCGATCCCTCCTGTATCTGTTCCAAGTCAAAATCGTTTCTGCAGGCATATAAAAGCATAAACTCGAGTTTTCAATGAGAGTTTTTCGAAAATGAAAATCTGCAGAAAACGAAAAAGAAGATATGCTGTAGAATCGGTTTTGAGAGGCGATTCCAACAGTATAATTTTTACAGATTTTCGTTCACAAACAAGATTACAGGAGCAAAACTCTATATGAAGAAAAAGAGAAGAAAAGCAGAGCATTCTTCGTTAGATCCAAGAAAATCGCAGATACATTCAACCTGTTTCACGCCTCGGCTCTGATACCAATTGATAATCCCAGAATACTTAACAAACAACAAATATAGCATTTATAGAAGAAGCAGATAGAAAGATATGAAGATATTATACGCGAATCTGGTATACCGTATGAAAACCCGCCGCTGCTCTCCCTGGAGAAGGAGAGCAGCGGCAAACCCTATCTCTCTCTATCTTTACGCCTCTAAACTCTAAGCCTCTATCGATCGTTAGGGTTCCCGTAAGTTAGCCTCCTTTTATAGGAGAAGTTAGCTAACTTACGGGTTACAAGGAAGCCCACGGGCTGATACACATTTGTGGCCCGTATTACACGTTTAATTGATAACTACACAAATACAAAGATAACTAACTAGATTGAACACCATAAAATATTCCCAACATCTGATCTATTAGATGTCTATTTTTTATGTGACTTATTGTTATAAATATTAAAGTTTGATCTGACACTAGTGGAAAAACGTCAAATAGAGGCACTTCGTTTGAGACGCTTTTCAGTACAAGCGCCTCTGTAAGGCAGATATTTTATTTATTTATATTTTTTAAGGCGTGCGGCGCTTATAGGGAAAAAACGCCTCCATTGTATTTCCGGTTTAAAAAAAAATGGTTGACCGTGCGGCGCTTTTGTCACAGAAGCGCCTCCAATTGGCTGCGCGTTTTTTTGAAATTCATTCGACGCGTGCGGCGCTTAGGCAAAGAAGCGCCTTCCGTTTTTTTAAAATTGGTCGATGCATGCGGCGCTTTGGTCAAAGAAGCGCCTCCCATAATTAACCTGATGGAGTATATGGCCCAGGAACCCCCGGCTCATAGACTCCCACTGTTCTAATGGAGGCCCAATAGGCCCAGGAAGCACAGCAGGCCCGAATCACAGCGCCTCAAGTACTGAGCAACCCACGTGGCACACTGGGGGTGCCTTCGGCCCCCTGGTCGAAGGCTCCAAAGTCTCACAGGATGACCAACTCAAGCAAACAAAGTTACTGTGAGAAAACGGCAAAAATCAGTAGCCCTCGGCACTGAGGGTGTTCCCGGTACCCAGAGCCCTCGGCTAATCATCTGCAACCGAGGGCACCTTTCTCAACATAATATCCTCTCCACATGCGCCTGAATCACCGTACCAAGTACGACGTCACATCCACCAGCCGCATTTAATGCGGCCACATGCGGATGCCAGTGCCACCCCGTTGAGGTGACCCCTAGACCACCAGAATGATGACATGTGTCCCTATTTGGCATTTATTACTACTATAAATAGCGCCCCTTTTCTCCATTTGTAATCCAAGCTAAATACGCTCACTACTTTCTGAGCAATATACTCTCTCTCTCTTACTTATGCTCTGACTTCTCTCTAGTTATTTTCCGCTATAACCCTTCGGATACATACCCCCGGGTAGACTATCCATCATTTGGTGCTCTCGTTGAGAGGTCGAATAATCAAGTAAGAAACCCTCCCCCTCGCCAAACACAAAACACCTAGCTAAAATGGTGAGAACAACTCGTGCCAACTTCAAGAACGTTGGGGACAGGAACCTGGCCCTCGGTGAAGTCGACGTCCCCGAAGCCTCTAACAGGGCTCCCGGGGGCGGCGTCATCGCCGGGTTGGACCAAACGGCTGTCGACCTACGCCATCAGATTCAACAGAATGCCCCCGATGCTCGCCTCGGCATCGAGGCCAAGAAGAAGGACCGGAGCGAGAACCAAGTTAGCCCTCCGGTCATCACTATCGACGTACAATCGACATTTTCCGCCTTCATCCAGACGCTCACCCAGAACCCGGGTGCCTTCGGCACTTTGGTTCCCCTCCAACCTCAGGTCGGGGAGAATATCATACCTCCCCCTCGGCCACACCCCCTCGGGATCCCTGTCCTCCGGATTGGGAACGTCGAGGGAGTCGTGGCCCAAGACACGGCCTCCCATGAGGTCTAATCCCGGGACCGCCACAACATGAACAAGGAACAGCCCTGGACCTCTGCCCTCGAAAGACTCGGAGTGGCGCAAGACCGCCGAGGGGTCCAAGACCACCTCGGGGGGAAGGTGCTCCAAAGGCCTCAGGAAAGTGGCGGATCCGTCTCCAGGGCTAATGAAAGACGTCCCCTTCAGGACAAAGGCAAGGCACCTCTCCATGCCGACAACGCCCGTCACCAAATCAACTAGGCCCACTCGGCCCGTGTCAGTTCGCAGGGGGCGGAGGCCCTCCCGAAGGACCCTCGGGACAAAATCATTGCGGCCCTCCAGCGCCGGCTTGACGAGATGGAGGCCACCAAAGCACACCCCACCACTTCTGCCCCTCATACAGACCTCAAGTATGAGGCCATGTTGGCCAAGATGGAGGAGATGCAGAAGAAGATAACCGAGAGCTCTGGGGAACCCACCATACAACTCCGGACCCAGACGCCATTTACCCCAAGGGTATTGGCGGCCCGGATCCCGGAAAAATACCGAGGGCAACTCATCAAGCCCTACGACGGAAAAACTGACCCCCAGGAGCACTACAGCAGGTACCAAAACAGTATGATGATGGTGGGGGCATCAGATGAGTATTTGTGCCGCTGGTTCCTCTCCACCTTAGAGGGGCCGACTTACGAATGGTTCAATCGATTGCCCAAGAGCACTATAGCAGGTACCAAAAGAATGTGGATAATGATTTGTTGGGAAAGGCTCATCTTCTCGTATTGCATCATCTTGAAGTGGTTCATCCTTATGTGCAACAACATATGAATGTCTTGAGATCCCAGTTTCCTTTGAAAAGTGAAATCTGGTTGACTAAAGAACACAACCGAACCTTTGCATCTTGGTTTAGAGATTTAATTTTCAATGACACTGATAATGTGTACTATGATGTTGATGATTATATTAAGTGGTTGGCCTATGGTCCTAAACGACCAATTGATTCTTTTGAAGCATATGATATCAATGGCTACACTTTTTATACTACCAGACAACATGAGAAGTTAGTGTTACAGAATAGTGGTGTGTCTGTGATAGCATCTTCAACTGAATCTGCTAGTGCAAATGATCAAAATTAATTAAATTCAAGGTTATCTTACTATGGAAAAATAGAAGACATTTGGGAGTTAAATTACACAGCTCGATCTTTTGTCATTTTCAAGTGTCAATGGGTTGACATTCGTCGAGGAGTGCAATGTGATGACACTTGTCACACCCCGGACCTACCCGGACACGTCAACAACCCGCCGTACAGTACGAATAGTCAACCGCAGTCCAACTCATCCATATTATACAAGGCGTCTTGAATACCATTCACACATAGTACATCCATAAACAAACATAATGTAAAACATTCATTTAAAACAGCGGAAGCAATTAATACAAGTGTCTATGCCACACTTTGGCAAACATGGGCTTACAAGCCCCCGAATAATTATTCAAAAATACTATCCATGAGCATTATAATAATTGTTTTGAAAATCAGAACACAGAAGAAGCACGAACCACGTCTTCTTCTCCTGATCCTCCCGGTGCAACGGACGATGGTAGCAACCTTCACGTTCTACCTGAAACTGTGAGGTGGCATCCCCCGTGAAGGGGAGGTCAGTACTTGGAAGCATTTGACAAGTACAATGACAACCATATCGAGTATAATCAACGCTTTAATTTCTAAGACCCTCAAATTAGGGTGATATCGTAATATAAATAATAATTTATATTTCCCACTTATCATCTCTATAATAAGTAAATTCATTTATTTGTCGGCACACGGCCCTTCTCATATATTCTTTGCATTTATCATTTGTACAACCCAACCCGTGGGTCTTATTATTTCTACGGGATTTACAACCGCTGTCGGAGACCTCATGAGGTTCTCGGTTCAGATTTCAACATCCCGCCCCTGGACACATACCCATCATCCAGTAGGAAGGTAAGGCCCTTCAGGGTCCTATCTTATGTGTTACCGCTACCGGAGCCTAGTTAGGTCTCCGATTCGGATTCCACCCTAACCCGTGATCACGATGCAAGTCCATGCTATCCAACCCCGCTCTCTAGAGTCGGGAAGGGCCATGGTCCTTACTTATTACCATAATTTAACCGGCTATCCCCAAGGACTACCGAACACACCCGTAGGCCAATCATATATCTAGGATCAATTTATTATTCACTTTATCTAGCATCCCTCAAGGCCTACCCCTAGTATAACTTAAAATTCATACTTATCCACCTTAAAGTATCTCTTAAGAATACTTAAGGTTTAACAATTCACAATCCAACCTTAGGATCAATTCTAGCTTAATTATTTATCCAATTCCCCGACTAGTATCTTAATACTAGTCGGATTAATTCTATCAATCCAAGTTCTCAACTCATAGTCATATAGACAATTCCAAACTGATTTTCCATTGTAAATATCATTTATACCAATATACAAAATATCACTTTGAATCACTCATATATTCTTATATGAAGTAAAAAGCATATTTCAACATGAGTTTATAGTTAATTCCATTTCCATATTCATAAAACACGATCATACACAATTTACTCTTAAATTTGTATATCATGCTCCTTTTCCATATAGACCATAGTCTTCTCATTCTTAGGCATTATTAAACATTAATAATTCATAAAAAACACATTTAACCACCTTAGGCAATCTCATGAAATTAACTCACTAATTATAAGCAATATAGTCAGCCATCCTCACCTTATGAAGTACTGAAATGGTTGCCTTTGTTAAGCCCTTCGATCAATCCTCGTTCTAAATCAATAAGAAGCTAAAACCGGACTGTGTGGGCAAAAGCCGGCCGGATTTGGCAAAAGCCGGGCGATCTTCGTCCTTCTGCAACACGAACAACTTCCTATATGTGGCGGTTTACGGTGATTTCGACTCCTATCGATTCACCAACTCTTCTAAGTTAAATACCAACACTTTATATCAATATTCTACACTTTTAAACGTGTAGAACATCATTTTTTTAATCCATCATATGATTTCCTGAAAATCATACAACATAAACTAGTAAAAGAACACTAGTTGAGTTCTTACCTAAATCTTAGCTCCTTTCTTCTTGGATTTTCTTCCTTCTTGATTCCTCCAAGTTAAAGCTTGGTGAAGACTCTTTTTCCTAGAGCTTCTCTCCCTTGAATTTGTCTTGTGCGGATGAATGGAATGAGAGGTGCATCTTCTCCTCAATCACTCCCATCAAATAAGTGGGATAGGGACATGGGGTGTGGGTTTGTCTCTAGGAGACTTCTCCCATCAATCATCCGTCCCTCCCATGTTTTGATGTCGTTCCAGCTCTCATTTAGTCAACTAGAGCACACAAAAACGTGGGGTGGCCCTCACTTATGTGGGAGGTCATCCCATTATGTCCCGATGTGTACAATCGGTCCCGAAAGTTGTATTTCTCAGACTGTTTTAATTATATTTTATTTTATCGGGCCAAATAAAATATATCACGCGTTCCTAATAATTTTGGGCCTTTTAGAATAGATGTACATTCCCCAACATTAATTTAGGAGTCTCCGAAATTCCTTTCAGGCTGTTATCTGGTAAATTGCCAATACCGGTAATTGGGCCTCGTTTGACCAACAGGTCAACTCCATGCCCTTTCCATGTCCCAACTAAAATATCCATCACCATATACACATTATCTAGATCAAGATGAATATAATATGTGGTTTTGGAATTATCGGGCGGTTCCCGTTCCCGCTGTGGGCCCCACATGCAATTTACTATTCACGTAAAAGAAATAATAAAAATTAACAATTACGCAAATTTATAAATCATCCTTCAAGGTTTATTACTTAATTTACTAAAAGTAAACATGCTTGGGGACGATCTCACAACACTGGAGTCACATTAGTAGATTTTAACTGATCAGGACATCGTGGTGATCCGTTCATACTTGCATCACAGGCCGAACAAGTGTTTTATGTAAAAGATCCTTCAAATGAACGATGGTCCATTTGTTTACCTGGCAAGAAAAAGATTACATGTAATTTTGAGGATAAGGGAGATGATTATGTTGAGGAAATGCACTCATTATCCATCGGGATGCGTGAAACAAACATAAGATATGATCACAATGAGGATGATCTTCCCTTTATCGCACACCATAATGATGGCATTGAAGTGTTAACGGAAAAAGCTAAGTGAGGAGTTGTAAGTTGTTTTGATTTAAGCAATTTAATACTGAATTGTGAGTTATATTTAATATTGAATTATTATTAATCATTATGCATGTTTATGAATTGCAGGTACACACTATGAGTGACGACGACGGAGATGAGCGTGGTCATAATCAGGATCCTCATGGCGGGGGCATCGGTGGCGGTCAAAGAGACATCGAGGGGCGAAAAATAATTGAATTTGCTGATACTGATGCTGTCATCGGTGAGTGGGCTGAAGAGTTTAAATCATTCATGGGGAAGATGGTACGTTTCCGGGTGAGTATAAACATTGATAGTTGGAAGAAAGTTTCAAAAGCGACAAAAGATCAAATCTTTAAAGAGATACATGTACTTACAAAATCTCCAATTCTCTTAGCTGAAATATTTATCTTCATTTCACTATATAATATACGCTAACACTTTATTTTTGATGTTATCGTGTAGAATGACTATGCTGTGGAGGATAATATGAAAAAACCATTATTGAAAAAGTTGGGCAAAATGCACCGAGATTGGAGAAATCGATTGCGATCAGGTTTCATAAATAAGACTCGTCAAGTGGGAAAGGATTGTGGTGAAGCTTTTGAGAAGTATAAAGATCAACTTACCAAAGAAGAGTGGGATAGTTTCGTGGCGAGTTTGTGGTATGTCATAGAATTAAAAATTTTCAATATTTTAATTAAGTAGTTGTTTAATATTTATGAAACATTGAATAGGCTTTGAGCGAGAAGAAAAAACTAGCTGCACTTCAGAATATCTATCCTCATCATATGGGTCGTTCAGAATATGTTCTTTCCATACCCAAATGGAAGGAGCAAGGATTACTAGATCAGTTTCTTACCAGTTCAGAAGTAGATTCAATGAACTCTAGCCCAACTACTTTTGGTGATATTCCAAGACATGTCACTTGCACTAGTAGAAAACTGTCTTATAGTGACACTTCATTAGTGACACTTTCTGATAAAGTGTCACTATTAGACGACATATAATATTAACAATGCATAAGTGTCGCACGTATATGACACAAAAACATCAACAAATAATAATGACACTAAATAAAAAAAGTATTGAATTTTAACCTTAACAAATATTCACTTTTTGTTTCCCTCCCACAAATATACTTCCCGCCATCTATTTTTAGTAACCCCACGCAGCAAATTCTTTGCTTAGCCATACTCCACTTAATTTTTTTGCAGTACTCCTCTACTCTGATCCGTATAACTTAATTAACCCTAGTCATACTCCACTTTCTTTTCTTTCCTTAGTCAAAATAAACCCGCCGTCCTTAGATCTATCGTTCTTCGAAGAAACCCATTAGAGCTTAGAACCCTAGCTAGATACACTGATGGCTCTCGATCGTCACCATCGCCGTAGCTGAAGGTTGCGAAGAACATCACTATCACTGATGGCTCTCGATTGTCAGCTAGCTTGGTAAGAACATCATCGGTATGGTCAATCTCCATCTCCTGCGAAATACACCACGGCTCTCGATCGTGCATTCCATCTGCGCTAAGCCACCTTCGGCAAATACCGTTGTCTCTCGATTGTGTGCGAGGAACGTCAAGCCTAGCCACGAAGCTAGAACACGACGGACTCTCATCCTTCTACCATGAACGCAGCCTGCAGGTTCGTATTATAATTAAACTCCATCTAATTTAATGACATTTGTAGTTCTTGGTACAAAACATCAATTTAATGTGGCAGTTTTAGTAAATAAATCAGCATCTTCATTGTTCTTTTCCGATTTAACTCCTTATGTAGTTATGTGCTTGATTTCAGCATGTTGTATGTATATGTCACTCATTGATTTGAACACACTTTTACTGATTCTTGCTTTAAACTAAGTACGTTATTGCATAATATAGTTTCAATCTTAGGGGGGGTGGATTTAGTACATTATATTGGTTAGTAGTTGTTGCAAGACCAAAGATATGTCCAAATTGAAGAAACTTTTCCCATGTTATTTGTATTGATGTGATATTTCTGCTGTTTGAAAAGTTTCTGTTTTTATGACCTTGTTGACTTGTTTCATTCAAAAAACTTTTTCTCCTTTCCATCAAGTTTTATCATGCTTACGGGAACTATATGGTGCATGCATTTCCGGTTAGCTGAGCTCCTTGATTAATAATTTAAAGCAACTTCAAATGTATTTGACTACTGTATAAATATAAAGCTTATATTTCTAACTTTTTGTAGCATGATGAGCTTAAACCTCTGACTTCTACATTCACAGATTCTTTGAGTGAGCTCGAAATTTTGAAGGTAATTGTATCTCCAGCCTTACACTGATTCCCAATACGATTTAGTTGGAGAAACTTTGTGAAGTTTGTTAGACTAGATAATTAAATAATAAATATGCAATTGGATGTTTACCTGGAGCATCTCCCACAGCAATATAGTGGCTCAGCTCTTACACTAATTGAATCATTGTCCAGGTACATTACCTTTATTTGGACGTGTCTGAGGGAAACATTTGATTCACTTCTTTACAAGCCTACATTGAAAGATTACATCTTTTATTTATTTATTTATTTATTTATTTATTTATTTATTTATTTACATATACTTAAGAATAAAGCCATCAGTATATAGTCTCTATTATCTGTTTTCTTTTTGCACTCTTTTTATTCTGGGTAATGTCACTGAGTTTGAAAGGGCAGTTCTTTGGCTTTCAGAAAATCTATCATTTGACACCGATGCAAGAATAAACCTTTTTGAGGTATAATTTTGTTTTATTTTTTATCATCAAATTGTGTATATTACTAACACGTTAGTATGTGGCTTAACTGATTGATTGAAAGTCTTGTTATTTTCAATATTAATTTCAACGAACTTAATAATCAGCTGACAAAAAAACTTATTTTTGGATTTAAGAATGTCAGGAATTGGATGGTCCCTAATATAGATGAAATTTCATTGTTTTTTCTTTTCAAACACGAAAATGGTGATGTAAGAGGTTTGTTTGATGATGTTTTTTTCCATGGGTAGTGCAACATAAGAGTTCTTGGTGGACTAGTTTCTGCCCATCTTCTTGCAACTGATTCTACAAACATGTTGGTTCAAGGAACTTATAAGAAGCAGCTTCTTGATCTGGCAGAGGATCTGGGAAGACGTTTAGTACCTGCATTTGATACGCCAACAGGACAGCCATATGCTTGGATCAACTTGAAGGTGACCTTTGGATGGTAGAGTATTGGCCGTGAACAACTGTGGAATGGTTGATTTGAAGCCTTCCTGTGCAAGGTAATGGGCGACTGAGTTCGAATGTCTATAGCGGAAGTTAAAATTGATCAGAGTTCACTTTCCAGCTGAATGTCTTCAGCTGAATGCACAAGGGCTGGTTAAAATTGATTCAACATCGGTAAGCGTGAATCAAAGTCCACTTTCCAGCAAACATTTCATGTTAAAATCACCTTGAGATCTTATGTTTCTTGATTTATTCCCGTTTTTTCAGCTCGTGTAGGATCAGGTGACCAAATAAACCCCAGAAGATACTTTTTCAGACAACGGTGAGGTAAGCAATCTTGAGTCTTTCTCGATCCGGTAAGTCATCTCAATCTACTGTCTAACCTTTTGGGATAAGTTGAATAGTCTGTCAGCCTATGTTTTATAAAAATGCAGCTTGTTTCATGTAACTTCTAGCTTAACTACCTGCATTTGTATATAAAATTATCAATTTTCTTACATGGCAGTTCCCATCTCACCAGAAGGATACATCTAATTTTTCATGGAAGTTTCCAGGAGAAATTTTTCAGAATTCTGGTGTTCTTAATTACCCAAAATAATTTTCCTAGTTTACTCTATCTATTGATTAGTTTTACTTCAAAAGATCATATCATTGATTCATTTCTTGTTAAATTAGTGTAGAATAATCTCTTTCCGGTGTAAGTATTAATGTTGTATGGGCTTTTGTGCAAAGATTGCTTAGTACCCAAAAAAAGCAGAGATTGCTTAGTTTTTTTGTAATAATTATAGAGGTTTATTAAAGTTGATAATTTGTTTAATAATTATGCAGCATTATTAAAGTTAATAATAAAAAAATTATATAGTTTTGCATTTCGAATTATGTTATCGAGTAGCTCCTTTGGTTTGTAACATTTTCACTATAATAAACTTGTATAGTTGCTACACAAGAAGGTGGAGCGGACTATAGATATGAAGTGTGTAACACCGCCCCCGAGTATTTGTACTGTACCAAATTATGTATTGAATCCTGAGGAATGAATAAAAGCATTTTTACGTAATTGTAATTTTTTATTATTTCTTTTACGTGAATAGTAAAAATTCACGTGGGGCCCACACAGGAAGTGGGGCCGCCCGATATTATCGGGACCACATATTATATTAATCTTGGACTAGATAATATGTATATGGTGGTGGATATCCTAATTGGGCCATAGCAATGCCACAGGGTTGACCGGTTGGTCAAACGAGGTCAAATTATCATTATCGGCAATTTATCAGATAACAGCCCAAAAAGGATTTTTGGAGACTTCTAAATTAAAGTTGGGGAATGCAGATTCATTCTAAGGTCCAATAAGGTTTGGGAACAAGTGTTATATTTTATTTGACCCGATAAAATAAAAATAGAATTAAAAGAGTCCGGAAAATACAACTTTCGGGACCGATTGTACACTCGGGTACACAAAGGGTTGACCTCCCACATAAGTGGGGGCCAACCCACGTTTTTAGTCCTGCAAATGGCCAGAGGTGCCGCACAAGATCAGGGGGAAACAATAAGGAAATTGATTGGGAGACCACTCAACATGAGGGTGGGTCCTTGGCCAAGATATTATTATGAGAAATGCCAAAAAGGCATTCTCAATCACCCCAACTCCTATAGCTGAGGCCACGCTGGTGGCTGACAGTGTATCCCCTAGCCCTGACACCACGCTCCTTCACTAATCAGGGAGAATCACTCAGGTTATCCGTGGATAGACAGACAACTGAGGAACGAGAAACAACACTCGGAAAGAACAAACTCACTGAACACAGAAAGGTGCAACAGAACCAGCCCCAACCCACTACCCCAAACACACAGAGAGATAGTCAAGAACACAAACCAATCACGGATCTGAACATGTAACAGGCAGATCACCACATGAAAGGAGAGATTCAGTCGACATACCTCGGGTGATGGCGGTCGGGATAAAATCAACCGACGGCCGTGCGGGGAAAGGGGAAGTAAAGTAAACAAAATCCGGAGGCACCCGGTGCACCTAGGGTGTTTCAAGCCAATTTACCTGAGCGATATCTAGGGGGGTTATCCGACTTACCATGCACGAAGAAGAGGAAGCCGACGTCGTTGGAGGTGAGTAGCTGCTGGGTTTCCGGTGGAACTTTTCGGCAAGAGACGACGAGAACCAGGCTCTAATACCACTGTAAGGTTGATAGATCTTCTAGCTCAGGTCTCCAGCCACACGAACCCGGAGGTTCATTAACAACTCACATCCACCACGAAGGACCTACCGGACCGAGAACCACCACCAAAGAGGAACCACAACCCAGACCCAAACCCAGCTACCCTCTCTAACCTCTCCCTAGAACTTTCAGAGCACTCACACACACAAAGAAGATGAAGAGAGGTTCGGAAGAAGGATACAAACTAGAGATAAGTCATAACCTCTCTCTCTCTAACAGGAAGGCTCTAGAACTAGGGTTACGAAATGCGGCTTACTCATCGGGCAAAGACAGATGAATGGAATAAATAGGCGGGTCAAGGGAAAGCCCAACATGGTAAGTAGGTTAAAAGAAGTAAAGGGGCCGAACACAAAGGAATGGGTGAAGTAAGAAAGCAAATGGGATGGGTGATAACCAAATGGTAAAGGCCCAAGTCCCGGGTAATATTGGAGAAGAAGGCCAAGGCCCATAGGGCCAATACCTCTCACAATTCGTTCGAGTGAGGAGTCCGACTCACTTACTCGCGGATTTAATCTTTCTTTCGGAGACTAGGTTGAGGCCTAACTTGGGAACTGGATGTCACTCTTTTCAAGTATTGAGTCCGACTAACTTACACACTGAACCGTGGTTCGACACCAGGCCAAATGCTCTATTCTACACTAATTTTATTTATGTGTAGGTACAACTGAATGAAGTGGGGGACTGAGGGTCTTACTGTCTTCAAGGAAGCAAATGACGAACCTGACGAGTCTGAGCCTAACGAGAAGAACAGTTCTAGCCATCCTATTCGCTGATGGCGACCACTGCAATAAAGACTGAGGATCTCACCTCATGCTTCATCTTGGGGGCGTCAGATGTACTCTTTTTCCCTTCATTAGGATTTTTTTCCCATTGGGTTTTTTCCTAATGAAGGTTTTTAATGAGGCATCTCCCCAACATGGACAACTGACTTGGACTACTCCCTCTTAGCCGAGTCTACTACTCGACTAAGGGAGTGGGGGGGCTCATAATGGAGTTATAGAACTAGGTCCAGAGCCTAATCAGCCCAAGTCCCGAACTTGGACCCGTGGATCCAAGTCCACAACCTGGAGCCTGCTAGCCAGCCCAGAAGGGAGCCTGCCAGTCCGGCCGATCTCCAAGCCCGGAAGAGTAATCGTCAAGCAATTAATGCGCTATTAATTACGTACTTAATTTCGTATTAATGTTGTAGTTAATTAGTCATTATTATTGGTAGCGATTACGATTAATTGTATACACCTATAAAAGGCGGGTTGTAATTCAAATTAGAGGGAGCGATTTTGATATGCTATTTCTGGCTACCAAATTCTCTTTGCAACTTTCCATTCTCGTATTACTTTCTTAATTCCTACTTGAGTGTCGTACGTAGCTTTCCTAAAAGCCTACGAGCATCCTATTTTAGACCAACAAGCACAAATGGGACTACTACTTTTTAAAGGTAGATTCTATGGTACCCATAAGGTACCATACCTTTGTCCACATGGACCAATGAGAATGTAGCAGTTGAATTATTTAAATCTAAATTAAAAATGATAAAATGGTGTGGTCCAATCAAATTAATGGTAGGTACGGTACCCCATTTTTAAGAAAGGTACCAGAGTTGTCACCCTTTTTAAATTCTCCAAATAGGACTAAACATTTATTTTCTACCCTTAATACCCCTAAGGGTATAATTCATAATTAAATGTTTTAATTCATAGTAAAATCATAAAAAATAATAAAAAATCGTACTACCTCTGTGCTAAATTGATTTGCAAATTTGAATTTTTCTTTGCCAAACAGTTTCACTTTATTCACTTAATTAGGATGTCAATTTTTAATTATATTCTAATTTGGGGTTTGCAACTTTGAAGAGATTTTAATGTAATTTCTAAATATGTAAATTTTAATTATTAAAAATTGAATTACTTATCTATATGAACGATTTAACTTTAACATTAGTTGACGAAAAAATGTTGACTTTGGAAATCAATTTGGGACGGAGGGAGTAAAAAATAATAAAAAATCATAATAAAATAATAGAAATTAATAAAAATATTTATAAATAAAAATTTTAAAAACTAATTTTTTTCTAACCTTTGCAAATAATGTTTACGATTTTTATTATTTTTCTTACGATTTTTATTTAAAAAAAAGTAGTTTTTATTTCGTAAATATTTTACTAATTTTGTATTATTTTTTTACGATATTTTTATTTTTTACGATTTTTTATGATTTTATTATAATTAAAACATTTCAAAAGATACAAGGGTATATTTGTCCAAACACTCATAAATAGTCCTATTATGGGACTTTAAAAAATGTAGTCCTCTTTGTCTAATTTGACCATTTTTTAGTCCTATTTAGGTAATTGACTCTATAGTAATCACAACATGTGATCACAACCAAATTTTTTTTACTCCAGGGGACGTCTGAGGGAGGGGGTCTCGGGGTTTGGAGTAATCAGAGCTGAAACTCACTCTATTGAGTTTCAAACCGTTATGTGCCTAGTGGGTTTCGAACTCGATACCTCTTACTAGGTACGATAACCTTACAACAAACTGGGTTGGAATGGTGGATACATATCAATGATCTAAACTAAAGTGCCAAATGCATGCATTAGCCACAGATCGGCCTCATCAGTGACATTATGAATATGAATAACTAAACACTATTTTAATTAGGTTATATAGATAGTAGGGGAAGTGTGGAACATAATTAATTGCATGAGCTAGCCTTCTCCTCTGCTGACGGTTCCCTTGAAAACATAGAGGCACTCCCCATTCTCAACACCATGCCAACGCAGGCTGCAATGCTCCCTCATAATCCTCTGCTTATGAATGAAGATGTACTCATCCTCGGGCAGCGTTTCGCCCGTGATTAGCGTGCGCGTTAACTCCTTAATCGTGCTTAAATCGCTCATCTCCACCGGAATAGTTGCCCCGTTAAGCAACGTCGAGGAAGTCTTCACCGCAAAGCTAATCTTTCTCGACGGGGGCGGGCCGGTCGACACGGACCGTAACGACACGGCCTTTACGCCCACGACGACCTCCGAAAAGGGGCGAACGACACCGCATTCCCCCAAGCTTTGGTCCTCATCTTCGAGCTCTTTCCCGGAGAAGAACAAAGCCATTCTCTTTATTGGAGTGCCGTCTATTATGTGGATTTTCTCCTTTAGGGTTCTGACCGTGTCGTTGACCGTGTCGGCTTCTATGTGTAGCTTTCGGGCAGCGAATTTGAGGGTTATGTTGATCTTAGTACTGTGGAGCTGATGAGGGTCAGGGTCAGGGGCTGGTTGACTTTCAGGTGTTTGACTGATGGTCAGATCAATCTTTGTGCCATGGGAAATGAAGGGGTAATCTTCAATGTCGAGTCCATCCATTAGTTCCCACCCAAAAACTGAGAGGGTTTGGGAAGCCATGGGAACTCCAAGATGGTTTTGGATTCTTTCTTTCATTTGGAGGATGGGTTCTTGAGACCCTACTTCCATGCCAAGCTCATATCCTCCCACCATAACAATGGAGACTTTCATTTTTTCTTTTAATAATAAGTTTAATTAATTGTTTCCTTTTCCATTTATGGGAATGAAGAATCTTCAATTCACGCAGGAATGGTGATTGCATGCATGCATGTAACACGGCTTCTATATATGCTCAGTGTGTATTCATTTTGTGTGTTGGTACTTGTTGTTCAAAGATAGCAAAAGATGCATGAGATGGCGGTTGCACATGAACCATTTGCCTGGCCCCAGCCCTCGGGCCTAGGCCTATAGAAATGAAAGAAGAAGAAAAAGTTCCAACAATTTATCTCTTTAGTAAATGTGTACGTCCTTAGCTTATAAGTTTATATAGCTATGACATACAGTTTTCTTGTTATACTTTTGGACTTCAGATATAGGATTTTTTCCAAAATATTACTGAAATTATAGACAAAATGTGGCATTGAAAGAAAATTCTTTTTTAGACTTCAAATAGTGATGTGACTCATATGAATGAAATATAGTTGTTTCAAAACTCTTAATTACAAAAATGATACGTAGTATTTACAAAGTTTTATTGATGTTTTTGTTTGATTGTTTGTGATAAAATCTTTAGTGCTTATGTATAATTATGAAAAAACATAAAGTTTGGGTATTTTATATAAGAAATAATTACAAAATTATGATGAAAATAAATTTTGTTTATAAAAATGTGACTTTATACAAAAATGAGACCTTTTAATTTATAAATGACCATGACTTTATACCATAGTATAATACTCCGTAATTTTTAGTCATTTTTATAAATAACTTTTATTTCAGTGATATTTTTGAAAAAAAAAACTATTTTTATATACCGTGTATAAAAATTAATGAAAAGGAGATTTGTGAATTTGATAATAATTGGAGATGTATTCCGTTAATAATCCTTTTGAATATGTTACGATATATGTTTATGCTAATTCACTCAAACATAAAGATATAAAAATAAAGAATTGGGTCACGAACAAGAATGGAATAATTATCGACAAATATTCGTAGTATGCGAATATTCAAGTGTATTTTAGTGAGTCATCCCTCAATTACAAACTGATTGATCCCTGTTTAAAATGTGTCAAGACCGGGCGTTCCATTCAAAAGGTCAACTTTATAGCAGAAGTAGTTCAAAGTTTAAATAGTGTTTTGTTGTTTTATAACTTTCCGATGTGAACAATATCGGAGTGTATAAATGGACCATACAGACCCTTAACATGCTACCCGTAATCATGGGTGCTAACAAGCAATCAAATCACAACCAGAATTGGCTCTGATACCATGTCAAGACCCGGGTTCCATCCTAATAGGTCAACCTAATAGGAGGAGTAACTCAAAATCGTATGTAATGTTTTATTGTTTTATAGCTTTCCGGTGTGGGACAAATACTTTAACAAAATGTCATAGGGAATCGATCGTATTTGTGAGTCATTCTTCGGTTCTTCCATTCACTTCCATACAATATTTTTTAGAAATTAGTTCAAATAGGACTAAAACTATGGCAAAAACCTAAAATAGGACTTGCTATGTTTTTATTCCAAAATAGAACCATATGAGCCCTATTGGAAACATACCTATTTTTGCATTCCATTCTTACCCTTCCATTAAATATGAATTAAAAATAGTCAAAAGCCATAATTAAATGTTTAATTCATAATAGATTCAAAAAAAATCAAAAATTCGTAAAAAATATAATTAAAAAATTTATAAAAATTTTATAAAATAAAAAATTCAAAAACTTTTTTTTTAAATAATTTTATTTTTAAAAAAATTAATAAAAAATAGTAAAACTCCGTAAACAAAATTTAAAAAAATATGGATGCCTTTCCCACCGCCTGTACTACCTCCCAGCACCACCACCTCCGGCCGATGAAAAAATGCCATTTTCCCAGAAAAATGCTATTTTTTCTGAAAATGCCAAAAAAATGGCATATTTCTCTTTTCGAATGCCAACATTTTCATTTTTTTCTGCCATAAATATGGCATTCGTAATGAACTTGGCATTTTTTCCCCTGGTGACTGGAGGTGGTGGTGCTGAGGCGGCGGCGATTTTTTTTTTTTTTTGAGTTTTTATTTTTTTAATTTTTTTTAATTTTTTTTAATTTTTTTAATTTTTTGAAAAAAAATAATTAAATTTTTAATATCGAAATGTTTTTCTTAATTTTTTAGTATTTTTTACGAATTTTTATTATTTTTTATTATTTTATTAGGAATTAAAACATTTTAATAGCTATAAGGGTATAATTGTCCAAGGTACACATAATTAGTCCTATGCAAACATAGTTCATTTTTTGGTCCTATTTGTGAAAAGTGAATGACTTTTAGTCCTATTTTGATAATTAGCTCTATTTTTTGGCGAAATTCATACTAATAATTTATACTTTTAACGTTTCTACACTAATAATTGTTACGGAAAAAATCCTACAAATAATCCAAACTTGTAAATAAGTTCACAAAAACGGATTAAACGATGAAACAGAGGTAACGTTTGTTTAATATTATAATCCTTCATCACCCTCACCTCCCCTTCCATTTTTTCTTCTTCTGCATATACATACTCATCCCTGGCCACTCACTCTAACTCCCCCCACCCCCACACTCAACATATTTTTTCCTTCTTAAACAAACGCTTGATAATGTGCTTTATACTCCAATTGGTTGAGCATCAACCTTTTTTTGAGGTTAAAGTACTCCACCTTTTTTTCTTTTCCATAAGGGGGAGCATCAAGAATCTGATCGAGGATAAAATAAATTCGCTCCTCTAAATTTAGTTTTTGGGAGTTGGTGTTTTACTTTTTGGTATTAGGACAAAATAAATTCGCTCCTCTAAATTTAGTTGTTCTTGACCTTTAAATTTAGGGAATTTACCAAGCATACAATTTAATATTTACAAAAGAGAAGAGGAGTATGGCCATATGAGAAAGATTAAAGAGAAGAAGAAGTATACGGCCATATGAAAATGAAAAGGAAAGAGAAATGTGTAAGAATGTGTAAGAATGATTGTGAACCACAAATTCTTTGCTAAAAAAGGAAAGAGGAGATAAATTTGGGACAGACCGAAAAGGAAAGTATGAAGATAATTCCGGGACGGAGGGAGTATATGTTAAAGCATTAGGACAAGGAGGGAAATGATGTAAAAGATTATAACATGATACGGAAAAAAATCAAGCGTTCGACGGATATGGAAACATTGAAAAAACAAAGAAGAGGATAGAGGACAGCCGATGAGGAAGATGACGATTTCCAGAAGAAGCAAGAAAAACGATATATAGGTGAGGTAGATGGGATGAGGATACAAACAGTAACATTACCACCATTTCATGTAATCTATTTATATGAATGTGTTTGAGAGTATATTAATTTCTTTAGTATGAATTATAATTGTAGATCATTTAGATTATTGGTATGAATTCTATGATATTTTTTTAGTGTAATATGCACTATAAAAAACACAAAATTAACAGAAATTTTTGACATTAATTCGTCATATACTGAACCCGTATTTTTTTGGAAAAATTACAAGAATAATCCCACATTTCACTGGTCTTCTCATAATAATCCCACCTTTAAATAATCCCAAAATAATCCCACTTTTGCACCTCTTCTTCTTTCATTGGACCCTGACCATGTTGTTTACTCTTTCTTCGAAAATTATATAAATAATCTCACCTTTCACTTTTTAATCATATCCTTATAAATGTGAGATTATTTATATAAGATTTTTAAAAAAGGTAAAAGAACTTGGTCAAGGTCCATTGAAAGAAGATGAGGTGTAAAGGTGAGATTATTTTGGGATTATTTAAAAGTGGGATTATTATGAGAATACCAGTGAAATGTGGGATTATTCTTGTCAATTTTTCCTTTTTTTTGTAGTGACGTATAGTTTTGACGTATGTTCTCATGTTTAAATAACAAGAAAAATGTAGTGCACTTTTCTCGTTTTATTTAGCATGGTCATTTGTGTTGTTACGCCTCTGTACAAGAAAAATATTGTACTTGTCTATTATTTGATTGTTCCTGTAGAAAAAGAGGCCATTGGCTAGCTAGAAGCATGCGGCACTCTGACGTTCAAGTTAATGAAATTCATTTTTAAAGAATGTCAAATCGCCCTCCTATTATTATATTTGTATTCAGAGTCTTAGGTATGTTTGAGGGAAGAGAGGGGAAGGCTCGAGAGGTATGTCGTTGGAGGGGAAAAGGAGGAGAAAGTGAGAAATTCCTTCTTTGTATTTGAGAGTAATAAATTTGGAAGAAAATAGTTTTTGAATGAATTATAATTAAAATCACTTTGAGATATGTATGACGAATTTTAATAATTGAACTCATATTTATTTTTAATTGAGTTTAAATTACCATTTCATTAATTATTCTTCAAAACCTTCCAAATTGAGGGAATTTAAAATTTGAGCATTTAGAGGGTTTTGGATGGTCATGAAAGCCCTCCAAAACCATTCCCTCCAATTTTATAAACTCCCAAATATGAAAAGGAGGGCTATAAACCCTCATCAACTTTCCCCTCCCCTCCAAAACTCAACTCCCAAACACACCCTTAAGGGTATGTTTGGGAGTTTGGAAGGAAGGAGAGGAGAAGACTTTGGAGGTATGTTGTTGGAGGGAAAGGAAGGAGGGTGAATAAAATTGGAAGAAGAAGGGTTTTGAAGAAATTATAATTAAAATCACTTTAAGATATGACGGATTCAAATCATTGAGCTACTATTTATTTTTAACTTAGCTTAAATTACTATCTTGTTAATTATACTCCAAAACCCTCCAAATTGGGGGAACTTAAAACTTAAGCATTTGGAGGGTTTTGAAGGGTTACGAAACCCTCCAAAACCATCCCCTCCAATTTTTTAAACTCCCAAACATGAAAAGGAGGGATATAAACCCCCATTAACCTTCCCCCTCCCCTCCAAAATCCAACTCCCAAACACACCCTAAGGGTATGTTTGGGAGTTTGAAGGGAATGAGAGGGGAAAGGTTTTGAAGGTTAGTTGTTGGAAGGGAAGAGGAGGGAAAGGGTTGGAAACCCTTCTTCTTGTTTGGGAGTATCAAGTTTGAAATTAAAGATAAAGGTTTTGAATGAATTATAGATAGTAATTAATATCACTTCACATATATGACGAATTCAAAAAATTGAGTTTATGTTTATATATATATATATAAATATATATATATATATATATATATATATATATATATAATTGAGCTAAAGTTGTGATTTAATTAGTTATCCTTCAAAATTCTCCAATTTGAGGAAACTTGAAAATTGCGCATTTGAAGGGTTTTGGAGGATTACAAAACCTCTCCAAAATCATCTCCTTCATATTTTTTAACTTCCAAACATGAAAGAGAGAGTCATAAACACCGGTTAAACATCCCCTCCCCTCCAAAACTCAACTCCCAAACATACCCTAAGAGAATTCCTTTTAGACAATATATTTTGGGCTTGTACACTAATTTATTTATTGTATTATATTTATTGTAATTAGTTGGGCCAAGGCTCTAGTTTAGGAACTCACGTGTGTGTATATTTGCTACCATGGAATGCAAGACAATTAAGGGGATATTTTGACCCTAATTTATCTCATTAAAATCTAATACGATAGTATATACCATATTGATGAAAGTGAATACCTACGTTTGGTCAATATACAATGCACACAAAGACTGGTATACATATCAAGTGAAATATGTTAATAATACAAAATTTGTACCTCTTTTTCATTCTTGTTAACGAATAAAACCGTACATATTTAATCTCGTTTAATTCTCGTACCGTATTTAACCTACTTATGATACAAATCATAATATTTTAAATTAAATATACATTCAAACAATATATAGAATGTCATAAATTTGATAGAATTTGACTTTGTATCACATTTTTTTGGTGATATTTGACTTTATACCTATGTTTTAAAAATGGTTAATGTATGCACCTTATTTCACTCGTAAATCATTTGACTTTGTATCTCACTCCTTCAAAATTTGAATTGATAAGATTCAAACATTAATCGATAAATCTGCTTAAATACGTAAGTTACCATTCTTGCACGGCTCATCCTTACACATGCTTGCAATGCATGCATGCAACATTGTCCTCAGAGTTCATGTCGGATTATTTACGTAAGTACATGCATGTTAATGTGATTATAGCTAACGTCGCTAATTAATTAATTATATCTTCCGCCGCATCTGGTGAACTTGCTGCAGCCGCGGTTGTAGGGGCGAACGGCGGCGTGTGATCGGCAGTTATAATAGGAAGCCCCGCGACGATTGCAGGGGATGCTGTCCTTCTGCATGGCGGCGTAGCTTATGTATCTGCTCTGGGACAAAAATCTCCTTGACACTTCCGATTCCATCATCAATTCCTCCGCCGCATCCTCTATGTCCATCGATCCGCCACTCTCTGCACCGGCAAACGAGCCGGCGACGCTCAGGAAGATTGAGTCTTGTTTTGACTTTACCGATGACGACGCAACTTTATTTTTGGCTAGGATAAGGATGATGACGAGGAGGAGAAGGCCATGTTGCTTACTTGTTATTGCCATATCCGATATAAGGGGAGGGAGGTATGGGGATGATGATGCCGTTTTTAACTTTCAAGATCGCAAATTAAGCTTAATGGTGTTTTTGTTAATGATTGATAGTTTTAAGTTTGTGACATGTGGTTTGACGCAATTTACGAAAAATGTACGGAGTATTTATTACCAAACGCTAATTATTTTGGTTCATATTCTCCACTTCATTTTATTTTCTTTTTATTTTTGTTTTTAAATATTCGGTATAGACATATATATAGTTACTTTATTTTTAATGAGTCAATTCACTAAATAGGACTAAAACGTGGCAAAATTGCACAAATATGACTACATTTTTTAAATTCCCCAAATAGGACTATTTATATGTGTTTACAAAAATACACTCTTGTAGCTTTTGAAATGTTTTAATTCATATTAAAATCATAAAACATAAAAAAACCGTAAAAAAAAGATAAAGATTAATAAAATATTATAAAAAATTAAAAAAAAAATAAAAACTTAAAAAAATGCCGCCTTTGCCACCCCAGTACCACAAGCTCCCATCACCGGAGAAAATTTGCCAACAATTTTGGTATCGCCATAATAATGACAGATTCAATGAAAATGTTGGCACAATGAAGAGTAATAATGTCATTTTCTTGACATTTTCAAAAAAAAATGACATTTTTTTACAAAAGTGGCAGAACTTTCACCGATCTGAGGTGGTGGTGCTGGGAGGCGGTGCGAAAGGTATTCATATTTTTTCATGGGATTTTACTCATTTTTATTATTTTTTTAAAAATATATATATATATTTTTTAAATTTTTATTTGATAAATATTTTATTGATTTTTTATTATTTTTGTACGATTTTTTATTTTTTTTATATGATTTTATTACGAATTAAAACAATTCATTATGAATTATATACACTTAGGGGTATTTAGGGTAAAAAATCAATGTTTATCCCTATTTGGGGATTTTTTTAGAAAATCAATGTTTAACCCTATTTGGGGAACTTAAAAACTAGTAGTCTTATTTGTGAGTTTTAGTTTAGAGACTCATTAGTATAACTAATTTTTAAATCCCATGAAAAATACGTAGTATAACGATAACTAATTAATAAAATACCGAGAGTAGAATTTATGTCCTGTCGTATGGATTATGGTAAGTTGCAGGCCTAAATGAATTCAAATCGAGGTCAATCATACATTGGGCCTTGACTAGTACTCCACGGTGTTATATATGCCCGATCGAGTCTATTATTACATCGTACTGCTTATTTGGTGTTATAGTCTTTTAGCCTTATTCCCTCCACGGTCCAATATGACTTCAAACATACTCGTATGTGAAGACACTGTAAATAGTATTTATATCAAATTTCATTTTAATGTTCAGTCGGAAAGTCAACTCCGCCATGATATCATTTTTTGGTATCATGTGTCCCAAGCCACCAATTAGACTTGTGACACCAATTAGGCTTGCATTACTGTATGACGTAGAGTGTTGGGCGGTGAAACAATGTCACATTCAAAAGATGAGTGTGGCAGAGATGCGCATGCTGCGTTGGATGTGTGGGCATACTAGGAAGGACCGCGTGAGGAATGAGACAATCAGACAAAGGGTGTGAGTATCACCTATTGAAGACAAGATGCGGGAGTCACGCCTGCGGTGGTTTGGTCATGTGCGTAGAAGACCGAGTGATGCACCTGTCAGACGAGTTGAGATGTGTGGAGAAGAGGCAGGGAAGAGAGGGAGAGGAAGACCCAAACATACGTGGGTTAGGGGAGTTCGAAGTGATATGCTTCTTCTGGGGTTGGATGAGGGCATGACTTTGGAGAGAACTAAGTGGAGGGCGGGTATTCGCGTGAAGAAGTGATCTCGTATAATCTTTTTCCCTCATCTTTTTTTCCTTGTTTTTTATCCTTATATATATAAGCATTATTTGTAGCCTTTTTATTTTATCATTTTTATGTATATTCATCTTGTTTTATATTATCTTTTTATAATAGCTTATCTTTTTTATCTTTATTCTTTCTTTTCCTTTTGGTTGTGATATCATGTATCGATTCATGTTAGCCGACCCCAATATCTTTTGGGACTAAGGCTTGGATGTTGTTGTTGTTGTGTGTCTCAAGCCAGGATAAAGGAGGAGGGTGTTGTGGTAGGCGTGTGATGGCCAATAATATGATCATCGCTAATACTAGGTCATCACCCGTAAGTGACGCGTCATCCCTCCGCATGGAGGTGGTGTCAAATATGCAAGGGCGTGTTACACGTCATAGACCTGGGTGTGGTGATAAGAATGCTAAGGTTGCTAGGTCGCAGCCCGGAAGCAGTGCATCATCCCATTGCCCGGGGATGATGTCAAATATGCAAGGGCATGGTGGGGTCCGATATGGGGCTAAGAACAAAAGGTGGCCGGAGTGCTAGATTGCGTTTTAGGACATGGAATGGTGGATCTCTTACAGGCAGATCATCCGAGGTAGTCGAGGTTATGAGGAGAAGAAAAATATCAGCATTATGTGTGTGCAAGAAACTAAATGGGTTGGAGAGAAAACACGCGAGATTAATCCCGGAGGTTTTAAGTTGTGGTATTCAGGGAGAGATAAGACCAGAAATGGGGTAGGCATTATTGTGGCGTGTGACTATGTTGATGATGTGGTAGAAGTCTTCAGGAAGAACGATCGCATCATGAGCATTAAATTGGTGATAAGGGGTGAGAGTGTGTCTGTAGTAAGTGCCTATGCACCACAAGTGGGATTAGATGCATCTACAACTCAACAGTTCTGGGAAGATCTTGAAGATGTGGTGCGACGAGTGTCAAGGGGAGAGAAGTTGATCATAGGAGGTGACCTCAACGGGCATGTGGGCTCGAGTCGTGATGGCTTTGAGAGTATTCATGGCGGACATGGTTTTGGCACTAGGAATGAGGCGAGAAAGAAGATTTTGGATTTTGCTTTGACGTATGAGTTGGCTATAATGAACACTTGGTTTAAGAAAAGAGACTCTAACCTTGTAACCCATAAAAGTGGAGCTAATAGTACCCAAATTGACTACTTCTTAGTACGGACCACTTGGAGAACTAGCCACATTGATTGTAAGGTTATTCCAGGTGAGAGTGTTGTCACTCAGCATAGGATGTTTGTGCTTGACTTTCGAGGTAAGAACCATAGAAGACAAGTTAAACAACAAGTGGAGCCAAAGATAAAGTGGTGGAGGCTTGGGGGAGATCTTCAACAAAGCTTTACACACCAAATGGTCGGTGAAGATGTATGGCGTATTGATAATGAAACACATGTGGATGATGTGTGGTTATCAATGGAGTTGACCATTAACAAAGTGGCAAAGGAGGTACTTGGAGAATCTAAAGGATGTCTTCCCACCTAAAAAGGACACGTCTCGATGGAATGATGAGGTGAAACAAGACATAAGGAACAAAAGAGATTGCTACAAAAAGTTGGAGACAAGTTGGAGTGATGAGAACATAGAAGCATACAAGGAGGCTAAAAGACAAGCAAAGAAAGCCGTAAGGGTAGCACGAGGGAAAGTGAACAAGGAGTTGTGTGAAAAGTTGGACTTTAAGGAAGGAGAGCAAGATATTTATAGACTTGCTCGTCTTCGTGATCGCAGGACTCAAGATATTGCAAAAGTTAAATGTGTGAAGGATGTCGATCAGAGGATATTAATGGACGATGGAGAGATAAAAGAGAGGTGGAGGTCATACTTTGATACACTATTCAACGGGAACAAAACGCTAGATATCGGTGATTTGTCCGATATCTAGGTGAGAGTGTTGACCATTAACAAAGTGGCTTGTGAGAGAATTGTCACTCAGCATAGGGCGTTTGTGCTCTACTTTCGAGGTAAGAACCATAGAAGACAAGTTAAACAACAAGTGGAGCCAAAGATAAAGTGGTGGAGGCTTAAGGGAGATCTTCCACAAAGGTTTACACACAAAATGATCGGTGAAGATGTAAGGCATATTGATAATGAAACACATGTGGATCATGTGTGGTTATCAATGGAGTTGACCATTAACAAAGTGGCAAAGGAGGTACTTGGAGAATCTAAAGGATGTCTGCCACCTAAAAAGGACACGTCTTGGTGGAATGATGAGGTGAAACAAAGCATAAAGAACAAAAGAGATTGCTACAAAAAGTTGGGGACACGTTGGAGTGATGAGAACATCGAAGCATACAAGGAGGTTAAAAGACAAGCAAAGAAATCTGTAAGGAAAGCACGATGGAAAGTGAACAAGGAGTTCTAAGAAGGAGGTCATACTTTGATACACTTTTATAGACTTGCTCGTCTTCGTGATCACGGGATTCAAGATATTGCAAAAGTTAAGTGTGTGAAGGATGTTGATCAGAGGATATTAATGGACGACAAAGAGATAACAGAGAGGTGGAGGTCATACTTTGATACACTATTCAACGGGAACAAAACGCAAGATATCGGTGATTTGTCCATACCAGGTTGTATGGTAAATCGTGATTTTGTGAGAAGGATCCAAACAACGGAAGTTAAAGAAGCTCTGAGGACGATGGGACGGAAGATATCAGTGGGTCTAGATGGCATACCGATCGAGGATTGGAGAAGTTTGGGAGAGAGAGGCGTCGAGTGGTTAAGAAGTTTCTTCAACATGATTTGGAGAAATAACAAGATGCTAATGAGTTGGAGGAAGAGTACTCTTATCCCCTTATTTAAGAATAAAGGTGATGTACAAGAATGTGCCAACTATCGAGGGATTAAGCTTATGAGTCACACCATGAAACTTTGGGAGCGAGTGATTGAGCAAAGACTTCAAAGAACTGTGAAGATTTCAGAGAATCAATTCAGTTTTATGCATGTCGCTCAACAACTGAGGCCATTCACCTTCTTCGGCAACTTATGGAGATGTATAGAGACGCTCATAAGGATCTGCATTTGGTGTTCATTGACTTAAGAAAGGCATATGATAGGGTACCTCGAGACGTTCTTTGGTGGGCTTTAACTAGGAAAGGCATATCACGCAAGTATATCAACATCATCATGGATATGTATGAGGATTGTATTAGAAGTGTCCGTACTAGTGTAGGGAGGACTGAAGAGTTTCCTATTACTATCGGAGTGCACCAAGGATCGGCTCCGAGCCCTTTCTTATTTGTCATAATCATGGATGAACTTACGAAGTCAATTCAAGATTATATACTGTGGTGTATGATGTTTTTCGACGATATTGTATTGATTGATGAGACGCAATCAAGTCTTAAAGCAAAGATGGAAGTATGGCGACAGACATTGGAGAATAAGGGTTTCAAACTAAGTCGGAGCAAGACAGAGTACATGGAGTGCAAGTTTGGTGGAGGTAGAAGCAGTGGTAATACCAGAATTACTCTGGATGGTAAGGAGATACCAGTCAGTGATATGTTTCGTTACTTGGGCTCCATAATTCAGAAGGACGGTGAGTTAGATGGAGATGTATCCCATAGAATCAGAACATGGTGGATGAAGTGGAAGAGTGCGTCAGGATTTCTATGTGATCGAGGTATGCCGACTAAACTGAAGGTTAAATTTTATAGGACAACAATTACGCCTGCATTACTGTATGGCGTGGTGTGTTGGGCGGTGAAACAATGTCACATTCAAAAGATGAGTATGACAGAGATGCGCATGCTGCGTTGGATGTGTGGGCATAGTAAGAAGGACCACGTGAGGAATCACTACAAGAAATTCAACATAATGTGACAATTTTTTTCGTCACGTAAAATTAAATTTTTGTCACAAAAACTTTTATATGACGAATTATGAGCGTCACAGTGATTGTCATCGTAGCTCCGTGGTATTAGATGTATGTGATAAATTTTTAATTCGTCACCAAATAAGTAACATTTGATGACGTTTTAACACTTTGTCACCATTATTAATCACTTTTCGTGACGCCAAATGTGTCATATTTAAATCGATCTTTTTGTCATCTAAATATGAATTTTGTCACCAATATTTCACAAAATCAATGACAAAATCATAAATTGTCAATAAAATATAACTTTCCATGACAATTCTCATTATAATCTTACAGAAGTGGTGACAACACAGATACTAAATGTCACCATTAAGTTACTTGTTTCATCATATTTCTAAATATTTCGTCTTAAATAATAAGATTTTGGTGACACTTTAATTGTTTGTCACCATTACTGATGAGTTTTTGTGACAACGAAACCGTCACTTTTTTATTAATAGTTTTGTCATTGAAGTATGAATTTTGCCATGCTAATAGAACACATTTTTTAGTGACAAGTCACATGTTAGACACTGATTCAATTAATTCTAGTGGCGAAAAAGTAAGCATAGATAACTTAATTACTTCGTCGTACTAACTAGTAACTACAATGTCAAATGTCAATGGGATACTTTATTACTTTATTTGATGCGAAAGACATCACACACGACAAGAGTAAAAAAGTACTTTAATTTATGTACTACATTACAATTATAACAATCCCTCATTCAAAATATGACGGGTAAGAATGCATAATATTTACTAGTTCCTATTTTACCAGATCAGATCTTATCAAAAAAATTATCACTCGCACACTTTTCCAATCTTATTCCTATTTCCCCAACTCAATCTTGGCAAACTTCAACCGTTGAATGAAGCAAAAATATTTTTACCAAATACTAAAATTATGACGCATTTGCATTTATCGTCAACAAAAAGGAAAATCAATGACGAAATAATATTGTCACTATTTCATACAAATAATTAATGACGAAATATGATTTTGTCATTATAATTAAAACATATGTGACACAAGTCATCGTCATTAATTTTATTAATTTTGTCGCCAAAAAAAATCCCTCCAAAAATTTGACGTCATATTTTGGCACTCAAAGTTTAGGTGACAAAGAAGAGTTTATTGTCATATTTTATATCAAATAGTGACGAAAAGTGATACAATAAATGACAATATATGGCATTGTCATAAAAAGTCATTTTATAGTGATGAATTTGAGATTTGTAACAATAATTCAATAATATGTGACAATTTTTTGTGTGTCACACAAATTTTCGTCACAAAATGTATGATTTCTTGTAGTGAATGAGACAATTAGACAAAGGGTGGGAGTAGCACCTATTGAAGATAAGATGCGGGAGTCGCGCCTACGGTGGTTTGGTCATGTGCGTAGAAGACCGAGTGATGCACCTGTCAGACGAGTTGAGATGTGTGGAGAAGAGACAGGGAAGAGAGGAAGAGGAAGTCCCAAAAAGACGTGGGTTAGGGGAGTTCGAAGTGATATGCTTCTTTTGGGGTTGGATGAGGGCATGACTTTGGAGAGAACTAAGTGGAGGATGGGTATTCGTGTGGAAGAGTGATCTCGTATTATCTCGTATTATCTCTTTTTATATTATCTTTTTATAATAGCTTATCTTTTTTATCTTTATTTTCTTTCTTTTCCTTTTGGTGGTGATATCATGTATCGATTCATGTTAGCCGACTTCAATATCTTTTGGGACTAAGGCTTGGATGTTGTTGTTGTTGTTCAATCGGAAAGTCATATAAATAAAATATTGAAAAACACTGCGCAAAAATATATATAAAAAATGCAGTGTTTTTCCATAATTTATTTAGTTGACTTCCTGATTGAACTTTAAACTGAAATGTGATGTATATAATCTACAATACATGAAAAACACGCATATAAAATTTCATAAAAAAATTCTACCCGAAAGTATCTCAAGTAGAGGCTTCTATCAGGTAGTTCTGATCTAATCTTTTTTTATTATTTCATATTTAATACTCCCACCGTCCCGAAAAGGTTGGCCAAAGTTGACTTTCACGTTGATTAATAAAGTAAATATTGTGTGGTTGAAATTTGTGTAGAGGAGAAAGAATTAACTTTAGGCACATATTCATTACATTAGATGGAAATGACAAATCTTTTTAGGACATCCAAAAACGGAAATTTGACCGAACTTTTCGGGACGGAGATTTTTTATCAGTACTAGTAAAAAAAAAATAAAAAAAAAAGTTGGGGGCCAAGCCCCTTACCCCTATACCTACCTTCGTCCCTGCCTATGGCATACTACTCATAGATTCAAACGACCCAAGCAATAAATCTGGACTCTCTCACGTGGACCCCTCATTCAGACGAGGACCCATGTAGAAAAAGCATATCATCCTCCTGAATCATGATTCATGAAAGAAGAATGTTGATTTACTCTTATGTTGTGGATGAAGCTAAGGCACCCATGGGTTGTGACCGAGGAAGAACACCAGAATCCTGGCTTGAGAATTTGCTACAATTAAGCTATAGTGGCGAAGACTACTACGGCGCGCCGGTCCCTGCAAAGAGGGAAATGACCATGAAAAATGTGTAAACGAATCAAGAAGAGAACATAAATCATATGGAGAAGTTGTCTACAAAAATTGTTAAAACTATATTGTTACATCTTTCAACTACCACATACATGGGTGGATCTAGGGGCAACCTAGGCACCCACTCACTCCAAATATAGAAAAAAACTACAATTTTAAAGTAAAATATTGCGTGTAAAATTGTTTTTAAAAAAAATCTTTATACGAATTGAGTACACTGGTTCCGCCCATAATCATATAGTAAGAAAATATCAACTTTATACTTTTTCCCAAATAAATAATTATATATTCTCTCTGTCCCATTAGACTTTTCCAATAAAGTAACTAATTTGTGATTCTTCTCATTTCTCTCATCTGTACAAATCCCAATTATATTGTTTTTACTTCTTATTTCACATCTAATTTAAAGAGTGCAAATCTATTGGACCAAAGGTAGTATTAAAATATGATGTTTCAGTTTAAAAGATCAAACTGATAACAATATCTTACAATCCTACAATCTTATTATATGATTTACTTTTTGTACTAAAGTAATGAGAGGAAAATAGGACCTCTCACCGGTGGGCGTAGCTCAACTGGTAGCAAGGGAGTGCCACAAGGGTTAGGTCCCGGGTTAGAATCCCGACAACTGCGATGAGGGGTTACTATGCTAAAAATGCATAGGATTTCTGCAAGTACCGGCCTATCGAGGACAAAGCCCCACTCTCTATCTGTCAGATTGGGATTACAGTCCAATTTACATCCTCTCAGCGTACCGTCTGGTTGGGGTTGGGGGGCCCTCAGGGATGGGTTGTCATCCTTTTTTTAGGAAAATAGGACCTCTCAATCAAAATCTTAAATCCGGTTGAGCAATTCTCCGTTGGAAAATGAGTCAATAAGGATGTTTTTACTTGGACTGAAATTTGCTGGTCTGGACTAGTCTGGTTTGTTTAAGTCTGGTAAATGCCTGATCTCTGTATATACTTTATAACTACGAAAGTCTAGTCTGGTTTGGTCTGACCTAGTTTTGTCTGTTTAAGTTTGGTCCGGTCTAGACTTGGAAAACTTTCTAAGTAAAAACATTCTATGACTCTACATATGATGCCATAAATCAGGTGTGCGAAATAAATCAGAATTAGACTTAAATGTCAATGGATAAAAGAATTAACTCAAAATCCTACCAAACCATTTAAGAGTATGAGAGAAATAATTGGACATTATAATGCTAACTAATAATAAGAGTCATGTCTTAACAAATACAGAGTATACGTGTAGGTGAGTAGAAAAGTATAATTTGAAGTGTGTTGCATGCTCAAAGGGAGCCTCACCATTTCATGAACTCCAACCGTATAAATAAATGCCATCCTCAGCTCTTTATATTCCTCCCAATTCAATACTACGTTCAAGAATATGTGCAAGGGGAAATCATCAACAGAAGAGAGGGGGATAGCAGCCCCTTGTTTGACTGTTCCAAGTGTTTCATGCGAGCTGTGTGAATCGGCAGCCTCCCTCTACTGTAAGGCCGACGACGCCTTTCTTTGCCGGAAATGCGACCGGTTGGTTCACTCCGCCAATTTCCTTGTCCGGCGACATGTTAGGTGCCTTCTCTGCACCGTCTGCCGGGGCCTCACACAACTCTGTCTCATCGGAACATCCACCCAGGCGGCCAGGGCAGCAACTGCGGCAGCTTCACTAAAGCTAGCTAGAAAGTTTTTCATTTCTTAGCTCGTTTAATTATGGGGAAGGGATATATATACCCTTGGTATATATCGTTATTCTATTTTTTAGAACAAAAAACTTCTACCAGTGATATTTGGGTTCTGATCTAGCCACTTTGTCCACAACTTTAAGTTTTCTAGTTACTCTAATATCTCGTCTTCTGTTACATTTTGATTCTAAAAGCATAGCAAGTCCCTAATATATACTCCACTATGAAGGAAATCAAGGAATGCACAAAATTGTTAAACCTTGAAGATTTTGTAATCTGAATTACTACGGTGCGCTAGACCTTGGTCCAAAAATTAACTTCCCAAAAGTTCATTTTGGGACGGAGGGAGTACTTGGTTGATGGATTGTCGACCCTGGGCTAGTCGGAATCCCAAAAGTAGGAGAGATCAAAAAGTGCTAAGTAAGATCATGTAGAAATTTTGACAGAGTAACAACAAGATCATTGCACAGAGAATTTCGGATCTTTTTTCCACAAATTGGAAGGTGATATTTATACTGGAGAAGAAAATATTTGGCAACAATTGTACTAGTGTAATAAGAAGGTGACACACGTCAAAGGTGATTGAAGAGATTACTTGGACAACTGGTTGATTGGCGCTGTGCATAACTGAATTTGTCCTTTGCATACCAGAACACAAGTGTGCGCCACACGCGTGCCATCCAGAATATTTCTTATTCCCAACTGTTGGAGTGATGTGGTGTTTGCATAGCGTTGGTGACATGGTTGTAGCCCGAGCTCCGTGAGGTCAGAGCTCAGGTATAGTGAACTTGCATGTAATGGGGAACTCATTTCTGGTCTCTGGTTTGTGCTGTAGCGGTTATTCTTTCGTTCCTATTGACTTTCTTTGACTTAGTGATCGTATACAAGGTCAGATCGAGTACTGACCTCGCTGTGCTAGAGGTCGGCCTCAAATTTAGCCTTATCTCGATGATCTGGGAGATTGATGTTGCGCCGACCTCGGGGGTCGAGATCCGCCTCGATCGTGGTTCCATACTTTGTCGATTTGTGGTCTTTTGTCGTGACCCGACTTCATGCGTCGAGGTCGGCCATGGTTGGAACTTCTTATTGGATGTCAGTATAACCTGAAGTCTCTTTCCGTTGATTACGATACTCCTGGGGTATATGGGAATGTACTCTATCGTCCGTATTTTTTAGATCTTAAAAATGATACAATATTTCCAATAATATGCTAATCAACTGATTTTTAATGATAATAATGATAGAGCTGAGGTATGTGTGTTGAATATAAGCTACGTAGTACTACGTACTACTTAGGGCAATGTCTTGGTATTAATCATTGTCTGGTTTGTACTTAAGTGAGTTGATAATTGATGCTATGCTCAATAGAAGATATGGGAGAAAATATAATGAAGAAAATCATCATTTCTACTGCCCCAATTAAAACACGAGATTTTGCCGCAAGAGTAAACAACCTATTCTAGATAATTGTATGTCGCTATTAGAAAAGGAAGAAGACGCCTAATGATCTAGAAGTTCAAGACAAAAATATCGGATAATTGGAACCTGTTTATTACTTATGATTTTTTGTCATACGGAGCAACTTTTTTCAACTTGTGGTCTTAGGTCTTCTTGAAAAACGGGTAATATTAAGATGTAGAAGACACGAAATTACAGAACTATTTTATTATCCCAAGTTTTTGCCTCATAGAGGGTATATTTGAATCTAAATTTAAGCTTTTTAGGTTTTTGTTCCAAAAAAAAGAACAATGACATATTAGCTCTCAAAAAAAATACCTACTCCCTCTGTTCTCTAATAGATGGGAGTATAGTCTTTGCACAAGATTTAAGAAGGAATTAATAGGGGTATGATAAAAGGTGTAGTGGGTTGTGTGTAAAGGTAAAAGTAGGAAAGAGAATGAAAAAGTATGAAAGAGAATGAGGGTAAATGAGTATATTTATTGAAAAAACTTATCAAAAGTGAAAATAGAGACAACTAATAGAGAACATCCCAAAATGGAAAGAGGGCCAAGTATTCGAGAAAGGAGGGAGTATATTATTGTTTAATAAAGAACGAGAGTATTATTTAATTGGAGTTCCTAGGTTTAACATCAAACATCTTAAGAAGTTTATATATTTTTATTTTACTGATGAAATGTTCTTCTTAAGTTTTTAGTGAGGGTAAATAGAACTCATTAACTCCCAGATTTGGAACATTTTATGCTTTGAAAGAAACATCAGAACCAATTCAAATGACTCCTAAATGTTTGTAAATAAGACATAACCATTCTTATTTAGGCAATTTGTGTATGTTTTACTTATAGCTATTTCTTATATACCACGTAATTATTACTATATAGAAATAATTCTTAGGTCTGGTATGTTTTTAATTGGAGTGAATTTTTTTATTTGGTCTGATATGTTTAACTCTAGTCTGATTTGAACTAGTTTGGTCTGGTTTTGTAGATGTTTGGTCTATGTTTATTTTATAACTGTGGAAGTGTGGTCTATCTAATCTTTTTAAGGAAAGTTCCCGAAATAGGACTAAAACAGTTTCAAAATTCCAAAATAGGACTGTCATTTTTTTTATTCTCAAAATAAGACTAATTACTGTCATGTTTAGAAAATACTGACATGTTTGAAGTCTGGTACTGCCAAAACATGGCAGTAATTAGTCCTATTTGTGGAATAAAAATATGGCAGTCCTAATTTGGAAATTTCTAACTGTTTTAGTCCTATTTTGGGTAATATCTCATCTTTTTAAGGTAGTGTTTGCGAAAAAATAAAAAAGTGTTTTTCAGCTTTTGGCTTTAAAAAGTTGAACCGAACGTTTCCAAGGGATAGCTTATGCTTAAATTAAACACTTAAAAGATGGAAGCAATTGAAGGGGTGTTTGTAAATTGCTTTTCATTTTTTCCATTACACAGCATAAAAATCACTTATTTTATTAAACACTATCAAATTTTAATTTTTCATAAATATTTTTCTCATACACTATATCAACTTTTACTATTAAGCACTTTCTAAAAAATCACTTTAAAAACCATTTTCTTTTTATAGTAGAAGCAACCGTAGTTTTACTTTCTATTTCCCACTTTTTCATTACTTTACTTTTGTAAATATCCTATGGGGAGGTTGGTAAATGGCATTTCAGCCGAAAAATGTCAGTTTGATAAATAGTTGTTTTGTGCGGAAACGCTGAAACGGAAACACTGCAAATAGGAGAGTTTTGAGTTAGAGTTTTGAAATATGACGTTGGGGGTGTTTGGAAAATGGTGATTCAGCCAAAAAATGGTGGTTTGACCCACTTTAGCGTTTTCAATAAACAAAAACATTGTTTGGTAAATAGTTGTTCAGCCTAGCATTTTTGGACAGAACCGTTGAAATGAAAACGCTGCAAATAGGAGAGTTTTGGATTAGCGTTTTGAAAAAGGATGTTTTCTACTAATTTTTATGGCCAAACAACTAAATTACCAAACATCTTCTGGCAACCCGTCAACTTATTCCGCTAGTCAAACTCACTGACTAAATTCCTTGTTGACAACTCGCTAACATAATCCACTATCCACTAACCGCTAAATGTCAAACACGCTTGTTTTCTACCTTTTTATCGCCAAACAGCTAAATTATCAACATCTTCCGACAAATCGCCAACTTATTCCGCTAGTCAAACCTGCTTACTGAATATGTTATTGACAATCCGCTAATATAATCCGCTATCCGTTTTCACTTATCGAAAACGCTAAAAGTGATCGAAGCGTCATTTTTGCCATTTACTAAACACCCTAAAACAACGAAAAATCTAGGGGACTACTAATTAATGTAGTACTCCGGAATAACTCATATTCGTTTTCACGTCTTTTCCAACTTAAAAACAATTAGTTTCAGCACGGTATAGCGGTAATAGCGCACAGTTTTCTGTTGTTGCAATTCTTCATGCTTCTCCTACTCTCTTTTTCCTTGAAAAAGCTAAAGCTTTTCAATTATTGATAGAGTTGTAACAGCGTGTTTGAATGGTTTGATTAATTATTGTGAAGCTTTGATGAATGTAACGACAACTTTGAATGGTTGGGTTGATAATTGTTCTAAAGTTCAATCTTGATTTAGGTTGCTAATATGGAAAGGGAAGCAATAGATTGTTAAAATCGAAATAGACTAGGTTCACTGATCACCATTCGTGGTTGCCATGCCCCTACGAGAAGGGAAAGAAAGGTGTGATTACTTTTTGTAGAATTGTAGAGCACAAAAATAACAATTTTGCCTACACAAATGATGGACATGCATTTGGTTGTCCAATTGAAACGTGTTACCATTCTCCCTGACTTGCATAAGATGTTGCATCATAATCATCGACCAATCTAGCTTATTGATTTGGAGTGTTCAAATTAAAGTCACTTGTAAACAAATTTTCAATTTTTTTTATCCAAATTATCGGGGCTTACGCTCCTATAATTCTGGAGTTTATAACTATCTTCCAACGCCTCTAGACAGTTAAATCCAGATCTGATCACAGTCAACCTCGTCCGTGAAGGTATTCTTACAAAGGACGAATGTAGCAGGACTTACATCATCTGTCCCATCCTTCCAGGCCACTACTCCCACCACACGAACTCGCTGCCTTCTTTACCATCCTCTCTCTTCTTAACCGATGAGCAACTCCGTGAACATAGGAAGAATTATTGGGAGCACGACCTCCCTTATCTTCCATTGGTGAGAATTGAAATCAAGACCTCTCACAAAGAAGACGCTTGAGGGGTGGACGATCATCCATTGGACTACACCCACCTTAAAAAAAGTATTGAGTGATGAAACAGATCTACATATCTTATTTCTCAACAAAAAAGCCTATAATATGATTTTAGAGCTTGTTTAGTAACACTAATATATGTTAAATCGGTAAAATGTGCTAAAATTGATGAAATCTGTAGATAGACTGTTCACTTTTTGTTGGTTACTTTTTTTCTTGTAGGACTCTTGGATTATGATTGAGTCATGGAAAGCCCGCTTTTGCAAGTCGTTGGCTCATTTATGCCATTATAGGATCATCGAGTCGTATTTATTTTTTGAAGGTGATTGATTCTAAGTCTGGTTCAAGAACTGACAGTTGTTTGTGGTCCTTCTGTCATTTTAATCCCTATATGAATGTTATGACGTCAATTTAAGTCTCCTTCTTCCAAAAAATTACTACCTACTCTCCTACTTCTTATCCATGAGATAGAGGCATAAAAGTATTAGAACTTTTTATAAACATACTCCCTCTTCCTTTAAAACTTTGTCATCTTTCCTTTTTGGGACGTCCCAAAAAACTTGCCACTTTCCCTTTTAATCAATTATTTTGTGGTTTTTGTTATTTCTCTCTCCTCTGCACGAACCTCAACCACACAGTTTTTACTTTATTATTCCCGTGCCGGTCAACTTTGACAAAGTTTTAAGAGACGGAGGTAGTATTACGGAGTATTATTGATGTTATACATGCAGTGTGAGAGAATTACTCAGCCAGAATTAGTGTCATGATCCTGAACACTTGATCACTTTAATTAGGTTAGGTGTACGTTACATATAGCCTTAATCCTATAGTATCAACTACTCCCTCGTCCGTATTTTGCCAATTTTCTTTTTCTTGTTGTCCCAAAAACTTTGACAATTTCCTATTAAAACATCTTGATGGATAGTCTACCCGGGGGTATATATCCGAAGGGTTATTACGGGGAATAACTTAGAGAGAAGTCAGAGCAAACGAGTAAGAGAGAGAGTGTATATTCGATATGTATTAAGCGTGGTTACAAATGAGGAAATGGGGTGCTATTTATAGCAGCAATAAATGCCGGGCAGGGACATGTGTCAAGCGCTCATTGGCCGAGGGGTCACCTCAACCGGTTGGCGCTGGCAGCCGCATGTGGCCGCATTTAATGCGGCTGTTGGATGGGACGTCTGTGCAGAGTACGGTGATCTGTACGCATGTGAGGCGGATATCTTGTCGAGTGAGATGCCTTCGGCTATAGAGCAGTAGCCGAGGGCTCTTCCACCCGATGGCACCCTGGTGCCGAGGGCTCACAGTGCCGAGGGCTACTGTTTTCGCCGTTTTCTCCCAGTTTCTTAGTTTGCTTGAGAAACCCGTTCTGTGAGAATTTGGAGCCTTCGGCCAGGGGGCCGAAGGCACCCCTGGCGCGTAGTGCGGGCTGCTTGGTACTCTGGGTGCTGTGATTTGGGCCTGTTGGGCCTTTTGGGCCTGTTGGGCCTTCGCTGGGGTAGTAGGAGTCTGTGGGCCGGGGGTTTCCGGGCCATATACTCCATCAGGAGTCCCTCACTCCTTTTGCCGAAAGGTATTTGAGGGAAGAGGAGTAATTTGTGCTTGCCCTTTGATGTTGTCCCGTCGTGATCTCTGAAGTTGGTGAGGAATTGTTGCTTTTATGTCCCTGCCGAAGGCAGTCCCTCAGTTACCCACATGTCGGGACTTGAGGGCTTGCTTTGTTGTTTGTTGGAATTTCACAGATTTTGTAATTTAATGATTTTCCCGAAGGGGTCCTCCAGTCCCCCACTCCTTGAGGCACTTGTGAAGTGGTGAAAAGGAGTAAAGTAGTTACGTTGTTGTTGTGGGCCGAAGGCTTACGCTTTTCGTTTCATTTTGGGGGGATGCCTCGTTAAAAACCTCAGTAGGAAAAACCCTTTGGGAAAAAATCCTAATGAGGGAAAAAGAGTGCACCGAATTCCCCCAATGATGAATCGAAAATGTCAAACCTTGGTAAAAAATGGAGAATGGCGGGAATGCCGAAGGCTCTCTCTTCTGAGGGCTCCTGTGTTGATTAGCCGAAGGCTGGCTGTTGATGTCCTGGTGGCGCCGAAGGGGAGCCCCTCAATTCAGGGATCGAGGGCCTGCCAGATGAGGGCAGCAGTGAAGCTGTTACCGGGGGGTCCACTGTTTGTTGATGAAGTGGTGATGAAGATACCCGAGGGCCATGGGCCATCCGTCAATGAGGCACTCCCCGGGGGCTACCCGGTTTTGCGGTGCTGAGGGGAAAACCCCGAGGGGTACCCTGACATGCAGCCCTAGGGATCTGAAGAAGTGATCCCGAAGGCGTGTGTAATGTGCGGTGTGGGGCACAACCCGGGGGCACTTCTGGGTGAGTGCACCCGGAGGCTATCCTGGATGAAGTGGAGTGAAGTAGAAAACCCGGGGGTTCCCAAAATATAGCCGTTGAAAATATAGCCGTTGGAATATGTAACGACAGGATATAGCCGTTGGGGGGGTGGCACACGTGGCGTGTGATGGCTGGTTGTTCGTGGGCGGCGTCACCGGTTGGGTGAAACGGCGGTGTGTAATGATGGCGTCCATCCGGAGGCCCGGAATGCAGGCCCAAGCCCGGATTCATCGCCTATAAATACCCCAAGGCCAGGCGTTCCTCCGTGTGCGATAAACTTGTTAGCGAAGCTCTGTCAATTTTTCTAGAGAGAGAAAGTTCAGCCTTCGGTCAAAACTCAGCTTTCGAGGTCAGTGCTCCCTGCCTTTCTCCTTCTAGCATAGCTGTACTGTGCCCTTAGTTTAGGAGATAGAAAAGTTAGGAAACACTACCGTCTACGAGCCCTCGAACAAGGGTGCGAATGTCGTCCCAGAGTGACTCTCAGGACATCTCGAGGACGCCCTCGATGGAGGACGAAGGCATCTTCGATGTGGAGTCAAGCAGTGGTCAGCCCTCGGATTGTGGTGATGCAGCCCTTGCCCGGGAGGTCCAGAAGGAACTCACTGCGGAGGTTGAAGCCGAGGGCTTCGAGCAGGAGTGCGATGATGAAGACTTAGCCCTCGCCTGGCAGACAGCGGAGGATGAGGCACAGAATGAGAGCTCGAAGTTTACGATTGCTGTTCTCCCCCCTCGGGGTTCCGGGGAGGCCAGTAGCTCGAGGCCGTTGGATCCGATACCTCTGAGGGCGGTTTCCGGTGTGAAGAAGAAGAAGGCCGCTACCAAGAAGAAGGAGAGGGCCGTCGATCAAGGAATGCCCGTAGACATGCCCGAGGGGTACAGTTGGCTGAACACTGAGGCCCTCGAGATCAGGTCGAAGGCCGACAGGGCAGATCTGTACGTGACTCAGCTGCACGTGGGGCCCTCGGCCGAAGTGGTGGAGCCAGGTCCCGACGACGTGTTGTCCAGGGCGCCCGAGGGGTGTATTGCTATTCACGTCCTTTCGGTTTCCATGGGACTCAGGTTCCCTCTGCACCCATTCCTCCGGGAATATTTGCGGTTTGTTGGCTTGGTCCCCTGCCAACTCACGCCCAACAGCCATTCCTACATTGCGGGGTTCCTCCAGCTCTGCAAGTCCCGAGGGGTGAAACCCAGCCTGGATCTATTCTTCCAGAGCTTTAATCTGTGCCGGGGGGGCACGAAAACGGCGAGGGGTACGCCAACCTGCAGCAGATTGCCCGCTTCAAACTATTCTCCGATGCTCCTTCTTCCAACAAAGGATGGAGGGAACGTTGGTGCTACGTGAAGTTGGATGAGAGCCCATTCCCGAGGGAGCTACGTGACCGATTCCGAAGGCACGAAAAGATCAAGAGTGCCGCTCTCGAGAAAGACGGCCTAAAGCTGGCCAAGTTCCCGGAGGGGAAAAACAAGAACGTGGCGATCAAAGACTGCACCCTCGAGGAGGATTTATACACCCTCGGGTTCCGGAGGTACCGCTTCATAGGGGAGACCGATGAAAAGTACCCTCCCTTCAACAAGGCCTTCGGAGGGGCCGGAGGTAGGAGCCGAGGGCTTTAGAATTTTGTACTTAGTTTTTTTTTTTTTGCTTGGATGTTATCGTCCCTTCGCTTAGACCCGTCGGGCTAACCCTTTGTCTCCTTTGTGCAGGTATCCCCGTCTCTATGGTGAACGTAAAGGGCCTTGCTCGTTTGAAGAAACAGGACCCGAAGGGGTCGGGACAGGGCATCCAGAAGCCCGCCACTGCCCTCTTTAAGAAAGCCGAGGGCGATGCCGCTGCCGGCAAGAGGAAGGCAGTGACCAAGGGGTCCCCCCCGGCTACCAAAAAGCCGAAAAAGGGGGATGTCGCCGAGAAGGAGCCCTCGCTCATTATCGCTGACGAGCACCCCGCCTCCGGGGTGCAGGTGGAGAAGCTGCCGGGTGGAACGCCGGCGGGGGCAGAGGAGTCGCTGCCTGAGATCCTCACAGTCGCGTTCCCGAGGGGTACATCTTTGGCCAGTGGTGCTGTCGACCCGGGGGCCATCCTGAGGGGTATGACCCCTGAGACGGATAGGGCTGCCCTCGAGGCCTACAATGATGCGGCCCTTGAGGACCACATTCTCCGCTCCTCCCTCTCTGTAAGTGTTTACCTGGCTTTCTCCATCTTCTCCTTTGATTATTTTTGTGTGATTGCCTTTAACTGTTTTTGTCGTTGTTCTGCAGGCATGCTTAGCCCTCGGCGAACAGGCTCGGAGGCTTCAAGAATGGCGCCTCCACAGAGCGGAGCAAGACGCCAGAATGAGGGAGTGCCTCCTCAAGAACCAAGAGGCGGTGAAGCTGGGGGCCCAGCTAGAAGAGGAGCTCCGGCAGATGAGCTTGAAATTGGAGGCTGCAGAGAAAGGCAAGGCTGATGCTGAAGCCGCTGCCAGGAGAGCTGCTAAAGAGGCCGAGGACTCCAAAGCGCTAGCTGTTGCCAAGGCTCAGGAGGAGGCCGTTGAGGCCTTTGTCGCCGAGGGTTGGAGAGCCGAGGGGCGTAAGATGTGGGTGTCCTCGGTCGTGGAGGCATGCGTTGAAGAATGGGCCGAGGGCCCTGGGTGGGAATGGATGGCCCGGAAGGGCAGAGAGTACTATGAAGCCGGCGAATTCTTCATCCAGGCCCTCATCTACCGGAGGATGGCCCGGCATCTGGGCATTGAGCAAAAGGACTTCTCCCCCTCGGCGTATGGCCTTCCTCCTTTGCAGCCTGATGTCCGTGAGCCGCTCCCGGAAGGTGTTCAGAGGCCCGACCTTGAGGACACGGTGTTGAAGAATGAGGCCGAGGACGACGCTGTCGAGATCGGAGCGGAGGCATCATCGAGGCCGGCTGCAGAGGGCGCCCCAGTGAACGATGCTGTTGTAGTTGTAGAATAACTTTGTACTTAGAGATCTTTGAACATGTTTTGTAATGAACAACATTGTTCCTTCGGCTTCGGCCCGTTTGTAAATCTCACACTTACTTCGTTTTTGATGAATGCATGATTGCCCTCGGGCTGTGTTTATATGACTTGTTCCCTTCAATTCCATTCTTCTTGAATGTATGCCTCCGTTTTCCTTGAGTGTATGCCTTCGGTATTTTTGAATGCATGTGTTTGTTTCTTTGAATGTATGTCTTAGGACTTAGAATACTATCTGATTGTAGCTAGCCCTTAGGAGCCTTCGGTAGTTGGGCACCCTCTGCTGGATATGCAATCGAGGGTCCAGCAGCAATCAGGACTTAGAAAATTTTTCTAAGTGTAGCACACATTAGGGCCTTCGGGTGTTTGCAGTAATCCAAGTCCTAGGACTTAGAAAAATTCCTAAATGTAGATTTTCCCTTGGGAGCCTTCGGGATATGGCCTCCCTTCCTGATGTGTGAATGTTGGACCGAGGGCCCAATGCACAGGATTTAGAGATTTTTTGCAAGTGTAGTATGTCATGTAGCCTTCGGCTACTGTGGAACCTCACCTGAAATATTGAACAGGCCGGGGGCCAATTCTTTAGGACTTAGAAATTTTTCTGGAGTGTTGATTCCTTGTGTACTGTAGCCCTCGATTGAGAGGTAGCCTTCGGCAATTAGGCCCCTTGAGATGAGGGTGAAATATGTAGGACTTAGAAAATCTTCCAAGTGTAGAGTTTCCTTTGGGAGCCTTCGGGAGATGGCATCCCTTCATGATGTATGGGTAGTTGACCGGGGGGAAAACATGTAGGACTTAGAAAATCTTCTAAGTGTGGGTTTTCCCTTGGGAGCCTTCGGGGGATGGCATCCCTCCTTGATGTATGAGTAGTTGATCCGGGAAAACATGTAGGACTTAGAAAATATTCTAAGTGTGGATTTTCCCTTGGGAGCCTTCGGGAGATGGCATCCCTCCTTGACGTATGAGTAGTTGACCAGGGAAAAACATGTAGGACTTAGAAAATCTTCTAAGTGCAAAATCTCCTTTGGGAGCCCTCGGGAGATGGCATCCCTCCTTGATGTATAAGTAGTTGTCAGGGGGGGGGGGAAGCATGTAGGACTTAGAAAATATTCTAAGTGTAAAGTCTCCCTTGGGTGCCTTCGGGAGATAGGTGCCCTCTGATTCCACATCACTTTGCGAGATGCCCGGGGGCTACTCGTTTAGGACAGAATACCCTTTTTTTTAAGTGTTGTTGTATTGCATGGCCTTCGGCCATTGTATTCCCCTGGCTGTAGTGTAGATGAGCCGGGGGTCCAATTTTGGGACTCGGAATTTTTTAAGTGTTGTTTCTTTGTGTAGCCTTCGGGTGATAGGTGCCTTTTGACTCTACATTACTTTGCGAGATGCCCGGGGGCTGCTCCTTCAGGACTTAGAATTTGTTCTAAGCATAAATTGATGTTGAGTCCCATTGTTGTGAAGAAAGCCAATGAGGAGTGTGTGCCCTCGGCATGCACTTTAAAAGTTGTAGAATTTGACCCTTGTTATGGGAAAAGGGCCCTCGGTATTTGTGTGTAACAGATGCCTTCGGTGTTTGTTTTTTGAAGTACCGTTTAGTGGACCTTGGATAGTCCAGTCCCTTTTTATTGTTGAAGCCCTCGGTGTTTTTGTGACCGGAGGTGACCAGGTAGTGGATTTAGCCGTTTCCTGATGATATTTCTTTGAGTAGTATCCTTCGGGAAATAGGAGTCTTCAATTACCGGAGGTGTTCCCGTGGGGAGCCCTCGGCATGTTGTGATTTTGTTGGAGTGTACTCTTTGATTTCTCGCTGAGTCTACTCCCCTTCACCCCTTTTTTTTTTTTTTTTTTGTTGGTGGTGAAGGGAAGGCATCAAGAAACTTGGTTTCTTGGTAAGGCTGGGCCTATTAGGAGACCATCAGAATACACCAATGGCTCTCCTCCCTCGGGTTAACCTTCCGAGTTCCGAGGGGATCGAGGGACGTTTCCTGGGCACAAAATATGGTGGTCCGTAACCTGCCTCCCCTTGGGGGATGGCGCAGAAAGCGCCTCATTTTTGAAAGTCGTCCCCTCGGCGCTAGACATAGTCTGTGGCCTGCCACACCCTTGGGGTGGTGGCGCGGGGAGCGTTTCGGTTTGGAAGTCGAATCCTGGGCATTTCTCATGCCTGTCATACCCTGGGGGTAATGACGCGGATAGCGTTCCGTTTTTGAAAGTCGAATCCTAGGCATTTGTCATGCCTGTCATACCCTGGGGGTAGTGACGCGGAAAGCGTTTCAAGGAAGGGTTTTCATTTGCACACTAGTTGCAAATGGCCGGGGGCACTACGTGCCGCCGGCACCGATGGTGGCGCCTTCGGTATATGCGTCCTCGTGGGGTACGGCTTTTTAGAAACAACACTTGGTGTTAGTTCCGATGTGTAGCCCCCGGTACTTGGTACCGAGGGGTCTTCTGTAGAAGCACTTGGTGTTCTCTTTTGTTGTAGTTGATGTAGGCGTCTACCCTCGGTACTTGGTACCGAAGGGTCTTCAAATGAAACACTTGGTGTTTCCCAATAGATGTTTGGAAGTTGAGATGAGAGTATATCCCTGGCACTGGGTGCCGAGGGGTCTTCTTTGATGATATTTGATGATGGAGGTGTACCCTCGGCACTGGGTGCCGAAGGGTCTTCTGTAGGAACACTTGGTGTTCTCATATTTTCTTTTTGATGTTGAAGGGGGGGGGGGGGATGTACCCTCAGCACTTGGAACCGAGGGGTCTTGACTGAAAACACGTGGTGTTTTCACTGTTTGTTGTAGGTGTTGATGGTGTCCTCCCTCGGCACTTGGTGCCGGAGGGGGTTCTTCTCGTGGTGAGGCCTGGGGCTTGTAGTCAGTATGAGGGCTTGATGTCTTGAATGTATCTTCATTCTTCGAAATTGGAGGCCTTGGGCCATAGGATAGTATATTCACTAGTTATGAGGGCCTGGCCGCTCTTACATTATTGATAAAATTTAACTAAATGGTGTACATTCCAGTGCCTAGGGACTTCTTTCCCATTGGGGCGTTTGAGTTTGTAGGTCCCGGGTTTTATGATGGCTGCTATGATGTAGGGGCCTTCGAATTTTGGTGCCATTTTTCCTCCCTCGGTTGGTTGGCTGGCTTCCCTCCTCCGGAGGACATAGTCCCCCACTTGAAATTCTCGGGTGCGAACTTTGGCGTCGATGTAGCATTTAACTTGCCTTCGGTAGTTTTCTGCCCGGATGAAGGCCTGCTCCCGGCGTTCTGAAATGAGGTGGAGGTCGAGGGCCATGTTGCTGTCGTTGACCTCGGGGTCGTATTGGATCACCCTTCGGGTAGGAAGGGTGACTTCCGTAGGAGCTTTGGCTTCAAAACCGTAGCAGAGGGAGAAGGGTGTTTCACCTGTAGCGCGCCGATGGGTAGTGCGGTAGGCCCATAGGATGTTGTGAAGTTCTTCTACCCAGCCACCGCCCTCGGCCTCCAGCTTCTTTTTGAGGCCCTCGAGCAAGGTCCGGTTGGCATTCTCTACTTGCCCGTTGCCTTGAGGGTAGGCAACGGAGGAGAAGGTGTGTTTGATGCCCCATGCCTCCAGAAGGGCACAGAAGGGGGCTGCCTCAAATTGTGTCCCATTGTCGGAGATGATCTGCTGGGGGACGCCAAACCTCGTGAGGATGTTCTTGAGGACGAAGTGACGACACTTTGCCTCTGTGATGCTGGCGAGGGGTTCAGCCTCCACCCACTTGGTAAAATAGTCGACGGCCACAATGATGTATCTGTTGTTGGAGGTACCCCTCGGCAGAGGGCCCACAAGGTCTATCCCCCATCGGGAAAACGGGACAGAGGTGCTGATGGGGGCATAGTTGACCGCTGGTCTGCCGGGAGCTTTCTGGAAATGTTGGCATGCGGTGCACCTCCGGGCAAGGTCGGCACAGTCCCTGGCCATGGTTGGCCAGAAGTAGCCCTGGAGAATGAGCCTTCGGGACATGGAGAAGGGTCCCTGGTGAGCTGAGCAAGTGCCACTGTGCACTTCCTCCATTGCGACCTCGGCTTCATCTGGATGAAGGCACCGAAGTAGCGTGCCATTGTAAGATCGTTTGTAGAGCCTCCCATCTTCGATAGCGTAGCTGGGAGCCCTCAGTTTTGCCAGTTTAGCGCGGGCCTCATCCTCGGGTAGCTGCCCTGTGGAGATGAAGGCGGTGATATCTGAGATCCAATCCTCCTGTCGTTGTTGTATGTTCATAACGGGGCTCGCATGGATGCTTGAGAGGCTGAGTTCCTCGATTTTGGCAATTTTGGAGATGTGCTCGGGGGAGTCAGCCGAGAGCTTAGACAATATGTCGGCCTCGAAGTTCTGAGCCCTCGGTATTTGAGTAAGAGAGTGTGCCTCAAATACCTTAAGCAACTCCTTGGCCGCTTCCTTGTACTGTTTCATTCTTCCCTCCTTGGCCTCATATTCTTCGGAGATTTGGCCAACGACCAACTTGGAGTCGCATTTGATGTGGATCTGCCGAGCCCTCATGTTGGCAGCCAGCCGAAGGCCACATAGGAGGGCCTCATATTCGGCCTCATTGTTGGAGACTTTGAAGGAGAAGCGGATTGCATAGTAGGCCCTGAAGCCCTCGGGAGTAATGAGGACTACCCCTCCCCCGCATGCTTTGGTCGCGGAGGATCCATCAGTGTAGAGGGTCCACCAGTCGTCCGAGGTAGCCGAGGGCTCCCCGTCCGTGGCTGCCCTTGCGGTACATTCCGTCACAAAGTCCGCTAGGGCTTGGCCCTTGATGGCAGGCCTTGGACGGATGTCAATGTTGTACTGGCTCAAGAAGATAGCCCATTTAACCATGCGGGAGGAGCTGGTGGGGCTCCTCATGAGGGCGCCGAGGGGTTGATGAGTGAGGACCTGAACTGGGTGAGCCTGAAAGTAGTGGCCCAACTTCTTGACAGTCCAAACGATGGCCAACACCGTTTTCTCCACAGGGGAGTACCTGAGCTCGGCCTCCCTTAGGGTCTTGCTAACGTAGAAGATGGCATGTTGGATGCCGTCTTCCTCCCGGATGAGAACAGAGCTGATGGCCGCCGGGCTGACCCCAAGGTAGAGGTAGAGGGTCTCCCCTACCTTGGGTTTGGAGAGCACAGGAGGTGAAGATAGATATCTTTTGAGCTCGTCGAAAGCCCCCTGGCATTCCGGAGTCCATAGAAAGCCAGCCGTCTTCCTCATGATCTGGAAGAAGGGTAGAGATTTCTCCGCCGATTTAGATAGAAAACGGTTGAGGGTTGCCAGGCGGCCCGTCAACCGTTGGACTTCTTTCACATTGCGTGGGGGCTCCATATTGATGATGGCCTGGATCTTCTCGGGGTTGGCCTCAATACCCCTCCGGCTCACCATGTAGCCTAAGAATTTGCCCCCTTGGACGCCGAAGGTGCACTTCTTCGGGTTTAGTCGAAGGTTGAATTTTTGCATGATGGCGAAGATTTCCCGGAGGTCGTCAGCATGGCTGGAAGATTGCTTGCTCTTGACAATCATGTCGTCGACATAGGCCTCCATGGTGCGCCCTAGGACGGCTTGAAAAACCCGGGCCACCATCCGGGTGTAAGTGGCCCCCGAGTTCTATAGGCCGAAGGCCATCACTAGGTAGCAGAAGATGCCCTCGGGAGTCATGAAGGCAGTTTTTTCGGCGTCCTCCTCGTGCATGAATATTTGATGGTACCCTCGGAAGGCATCGAGGAAGGACATGATTTCACACCTTGCGGTCTCATCCACCAATTGATCAATGTTTGGTAGAGGGAATGGATCCATAGGGCATGCTTTGTTGAGATCAGTGTAGTCCACGCACATGCGGAAGGTAGGGGGCTTCTGTGCGAGGACTACATTCTCCAGCCATGAGGGGTATTTCACATCCTTGATGTGCTTGATTGAGAGGAGCATGGCGACCTCCTTCTTCACGAATTCCCTCCTCTCGGCGGAGAGGGGTCTCCTTCGTTGTTGTACTGCTTTTGCCGAAGGGTCCACCGAGAGGCGGTGGGTGATGACCCTTCGGCTGATTCCCGGCATGTCCTCCGGCCCCCATGCAAAGACAGTGGAGTAGGCGCGGAGGGCGTCGGTGATACCGGTCTTCAAATCTTCAGGGAGCTGGGCTCCAATCTTCACGACTCTCTCCGGCTGGGCTGGATCGAGCGCAAAGTCTTCTACGTCCTCGGCCAGTTCAGCCCTCGGCCTTCTTTCCTCTTGGTCGACGGCTCCGGTGATGGTGTCAACACGGAATTCCGTCTTGCTTACCTTCTTAGTGACCTGAAGATAGCAGGCGCGGGCAATTTTTTGGTTCCCCCGGGAGTAGCCAATGCCCCCCTCGGCGGGAAACTTGAGGCAGAGATGCCTTATGGAGATGATGGCTTCGAGGTCCTCGAGGGCCGGCCGGCCGAGGATGATGTTGTGGGCGCAGTCAATGTTGACGACGACGAACTCCACCTCGAGCTGGGCTCTATGGAGCCCGTCGCCGAAGATCACCGGGAGGGTTATTACCCCTTCGGAATCAATAGTATCACCGGTGAAGCCTGCAAGAGGGGTCTTAATGGGCCGAAGGGACCCCCTCTCCAGGTGCAGCTCTCTGAAGGTGCTGAGGTACATTACATTGACGGAGCTGCCCGTGTCAATGTAAGTTCGGTGAATAATGGTGTCGTTGATCTCCGTTCGAATCACCAAAGCATCCCTGTGAGGAGAAGAAGTAGGAGGGAGATCTGCGTTGGTGAAGGTGATGGGTTCCTCCCTCAATCGCTTTACCGGGGGCATATGAGTGACTTCCCCCACGTAAAGCGATTGAGCCCACTTCTTTCGTTGGCTGGTGGAATCGCCCCCTGTATTGCCACCGGTGATCATGAGGGTGTGGCGTTTCTTTTCCTGGTAGTGGGGGTACTCCTCCTCCTCTTCTTCCAAGTTTCCGATCTCCCTCTTTTTGCCGAGGGGGATGGTGTTCAGATTCACCCAGGCATTTACCTTCGTATGGTGCCCTCGGGGGGGTCCCTGATGAGAAGGTCCCTCCTGTCGAGGGCTCTGGACAAACTGGGACAGGTGCCCTGCCTGTATTAATCTCTCGATGGCCGTCTTCAGTTGATGGCAGTCATCGGTCCTGTGCCCCTGGTGTCGATGGAAGCGACAGTAGGGGAACTGAGGGTTGATAGCGTGTACCTCCGGGGGTGCGCGAGAATCACGCTCAACGAGGCCCCTCTCCTCTGCAAAATCGAGGATGATGCTGACGGGGTGCGTCAATGGGGTCCGAGGGCGGTCCAGGAGAATGGGCTGGGCCCAAGTCTTAGGGTTGCTCCTATAACCTCCCCCGGGCTTGGCTTGGCCTTGCCGAGGGCGGTCATCAGAGGGTCCCGAAGCCTTGGGGCGATTTGGAGGAGCCCCCGGCTCTCGGTTGTGCTTGTTGTCAGCCCTCGGGGGCTGCTGGTCCGGATGCTGGTGATACTTCTCCACCTCCTCGGCCTCAGCATATCGGTCCTCCCGCTGCAAGGCCCTTATGTAGTCGCGGGGGGGTTCAATGATGAGGCTCCTTGAAAAGTTGCCGGTGCGGAGGACGGTTTGTAGGAGGGCCAGGAGGGTCCCGTCGTCAGCACCGTCGACCTTGTCGGCCTCCGTCCTCCAACGCTCCAGGAAATCCCGAAGGGTCTCATCCTTTTTCTGGCGTATTGTTAGGAGGTGGGAGAAGTGCTTCCTTGTGCGACGCCTCCCGGCAAATTGTGTCAAGAACCGCTGGGCGAGTTCTTGCCATGAATCAATACAGCCCTCGGGCAGCCTGTTGAACCATTCGTATGCTGGTCCCTCTAAGGTGGAGAGGAACCAACGACACAAATATTCGTCTGACGCCCCCACCATCATCATGCTGTTCTGGTACTTGCTGTAATGTTCCTGGGGGTCCGTTTTCCCGCTGTAGGGCTGTATGTGTTGCCCTCGGTATTTCTCCGGGATCCGGGCCGCCAATACCCTTGGGGTAAATGGCGTCCGAGTCCGGAGCTGGATGACGGGTTCCCCGGAGCCCTCGGCCACCTTCTTCTGTAACTCCTCCATCTTGGCCATCATGGCCTCGTATTTGAGATCTGAGTGAGGGGTGGAGGTGGTGGCGTGAGCTTTGTTGGACTCCATTTCGTCAAGCCGACGCTGGAGGGCTGCAATAATCTCGTCCCGGGGGTCCCTTGGGAGGGTTTCCGCCCCCTGCGAACGAACCCGGGCCGAGTGGGCCTGGTTGATTTGGTGCCGAGCATCATCGGCATGAAGGGGTGCCTTGCCTTTGTCCCGAGGGGGACACTCCTCGTCTGCCCTCGAAACAGAGCCCCCGCTTTCCTGGGGCCTCTGGAGTGCTTTCCCCCCGAGGCGGTCTTGGACCCCTCGGCGGTCTGGCCCTCCTCCGAGCCGGTTGAGGGCGGAAGTACGGGGCCTCTCCCTGTTGTCATTATGGCGGTCCCGGGACTGAACTTCCTGGGAGGATGTTTCTTGGGCCACCACCCCTTCGTCGTTTCTCACCCGAGGGATGGGATTTCCGAAGGGGTGTGGCAGAGGGGGAAGTATGATATTTTCCCCGATCTGAGGGTGAGCTGGAGCCAGGGTGCCGAAGGCACCCGGGTTTTGGGTGAGCGTTTGGATGAAGGCGGAGAGCGCCGATTGTACGTCGATGGTGAGAACCGGAGGGCTGACTTGGTCATCGCTCCGGTTTTTCTTCTTGGCCTCGATGCCAAGGCGGGCATCGGGGGCGTTTTGTTGGATCTGAAGGCGTAGGTCGACTGCCGCCTGTTCCAGCTCAGCGAGGACACCGCCCTCGGGAGCCCTGTGAGAGGCTTCGGGGGCGTTGACGTCGCCGAGGGCCAGGTTCTTGTCTTCTACGTTCTTTGAGTTGGCACGTGTTGTCCTCACCATTTTGATAGAGGGCTAGTGTTTGTGTGTTTGGTCGAGGGGGAGGGTTTCTCACTCGATTGTTCAACCTCTCAACGAGAGCACCAAATGATGGATAGTCTACCCGGGGGTATATATCCGAAGGGTTATTACGGGGAATAACTTAGAGAGAAGTCAGAGCAAACGAGTAAGAGAGAGAGTGTATATTCGATATGTATTAAGCGTGGTTACAAATGAGGAAATGGGGTGCTATTTATAGCAGCAATAAATGCCGGGCAGGGACACGTGTCAAGCGCTCATTGGCCGAGGGGTCACCTCAACTGGTTGGCGCTGGCAGCCGCATGTGGCCGCATTTAATGCGGCTGTTGGATGGGACGTCTGTGCAGAGTACGGTGATAGGTACGCATGTGAGGCGGATATCTTGTCGAGTGAGATGCCTTCGGCTATAGAGCAGTAGCCGAGGGCTCTTCCACCCGATGGCACCCTGGTGCCGAGGGCTCACAGTGCCGAGGGCTACTGTTTTCGCCGTTTTCTCCCAGTTTCTTAGTTTGCTTGAGAAACCCGTTCTGTGAGAACTTGGAGCCTTCGGCCAGGGGGCCGAAGGCACCCCTGGCGCGTAGTGCGGGCTGCTTGGTACTCTGGGTGCTGTGATTTGGGCCTGTTGGGCCTTTTGGGCCTTCGCTGGGGTAGTAGGAGTCTGTGGGCCGGGGGTTTCCGGGCCATATACTCCATCACATCTGATTTGTGGTTCTGCACATTTATCTCTCATCTGCACAAATCTCAACCACACAGTTTTTATTATTCTTATTTCTCACCTACTTTGCACTTGGCAAAGTTCACCGAGACGGAGGTAGTACTCCCTCCGTCCCGGAATTATCTTCATTCTTTCCTTTTCGGTCTGTCCCAAATTTATCTCATTTTTCCCTTTTTGGTAAAGAATAGGTGGTTCACAACCATTCTTACACATTTCTCTCCCCTCTGCATAATTCTCCACCACACAAATCTCACTATCTTAAAACCCGTGCCCGGTCAAAACCGGAGTTAAATATGGGACGGAGGGAGTATCATATAACCAAATTGATACTCCTTCCGTTCCTTAAAACGTTGTCATCTTTTCTTTTTGGGACGTCCCAAAAAACTTTGTCACTTTCTTTTTTAATTAATTATTGTGTGGTTTCTGTTATTTCTCTCTTATCTGCACAAATCTCAACCACACAATTTTTATGTATTATTTTTCGTGTCGGTCAACTTTGTTAAAGTTGTAAGGGAGGGAGGTAGTAGTTGATACAGCTGTACGTTTATTTATAAACAAAAAATTCAGTAGTTTAATTCTTTAACATGGAAGTTAATGTGGGTACATCTTATCTTACGTGCAAAAGATATGCAAATATGACCCTGAAAAACAGTTGAGAATAACATCTTTAACGGGTAGGTTGCCGGCGATTCAGGATTCCTCCTTCCGGCGAAATGGTTGCCGGCGATTCCAGATTTCCATTCCCTCTGCGATTCCGGAGTGTATTAATCAATGAACTGCCATTTCAGTCCTGAGTTTTGTAAGAAGCTATGCACGTGAATATCTGCAGAATCCTCTGTCACCTTGCCGGATCCAAAGACCTTCTCCTCCTCCTTTCCACTCTCTTCATCTTTTACCTGCTCCACTCTCTCCACCACCATACCCCAACTCCCACCACCACCTCCTCTTCCATCAAAGCTATCCCCGCCGCCGAGCGCCACCTCTCCCTCTCACAAATTCTCTTTTCCATCGCCGGCTCCTCTTCTTCATTCCCTCTCCGCACGCCTTACCTCCGCCTCTGGTACAACCCGAATTCCACAAACGCCGTCGTTTTCCTCGATAACGCTTACCGCAACCACTCCATACCCGGCCCGCCAGTATTTGTCTCCTCTGACACTTCGCGCTTCCCTTACACCTTCCCTTCCGGTAAGAGATCAGCAATTCGAGTCGCTCGGATCGTGAGAGACACTTTGGACCTCGAATTGAACTCCGGTTTCGACTTTTCCGGCATTCGTTGGTTTGTATTCGGGGACGATGATACTTTGTTCTTCGTGGAGAATGTGGCGAGGATCCTGTCCAAGTACGACGATGAGAAGTGGTATTACATTGGGTGCAATTCCGAGAGTTACGCGCAGAACGAGAAACACTCGTTTGATATGGCGTTTGGAGGGGGTGGCTTCGCGATTAGTGCTCCTCTGGCTAGGGTTTTAGCTAGGGTTCTGGATTCTTGTTTGGTTAGGTATCCACATGTGTATGGCAGTGATAGCAGGATTTTTGCTTGCTTGACTGAGCTTGGAGTCAGTTTGACTCGTGAATTGGGTTTCCATCAGGTAAAGCTCTCAACTTTAAACTTCTCTTTTCTCTTATTTGGTAAGTACTTTGATCACTTAAGTTTCTGCTATATTAAATTTCTAGAACTTTTGGGTTTGTCTCTGTAATGCTTAATGCTTTATGGTATGTAAAGCGTTGAATTGTTGAAACCATGTTCAGAGAAAATTTGTCTGTTCTATGGGCTAGTACCTACTTTATTTCCTTCTTGGTTCCATTATTCAATGCAAGCTCATTATTTACAAACTATCTGAGAAAAGATGCTAAAACTAAGAGCCTAGAAAATAAGGTTGTATGTGGTTTAATTAGAATGTTCTTTAATTAATTATTGACAGATTGATGTTAGGGGGGATATATTTGGCATCCTTTCTGCACATCCACTATCATTAGCAGCATCACTTCATCACTTGGATAAAGTTGAACCAATCTTTCCAAATATGTCCAGAATTCAAGCCATTGAACATCTTTTCAAAGCTGTACGTGTTGATTCGGCTCGGATATTGCAGCAAAGTGTTTGTTATGACCATTCCAACTCAATCACTGTTTCAGTTGCTTGGGGTTATTCTGTTCAGGTGTACATAGGGAATCTCCTTCTGCCAGATCTCCTCCAAATGCAAAGAACATTCATACCATGGAGGAAGAGGAGGGTTACTAAGGTTTCTTCAAGCCATTACTATATGTTCAACACCAGAAAATTCCCAAGTGGCGATCCATGTGAAATGCCTGTTATCTTCTACTTACATGATGTTGTTTCTCAAGCAAATGGATCTTGGACTTCCTACACAAGGCACACCAATGTTTTGAGTTGTGAAAGAAATGGTACACTCAAGGATTTGGTTGATGTCAAAGTCTTCTCCTGGAGATCGAATTTTGATGTTGGACAGGTTTTTAAGAATCCATATTTAACTCCTCTGTTTCATTAAATTAGTTGACTGAACTGACTTGTTTCTCTTAACTCAGCTGAAGACACCTCGTCGCCACTGCTGTGACATTTCTTTGCCCGTTAACAAAACACTGGTAATTGGCTTTAGAGACTGCGGGGAAGATGAGTTGATCAGAATGCATAATACATAGATTATGCATGTAATTCTGGATGTTCTATGACACCAAATCTTAAGATACAAAGTGCACCACTGCACCTTGACTATGTTCTAGGAGGGTTGTATCTATCTGTAATTTATGTTTTTAGTTTTGTATATATGAAGTTACCTTTTGCTCTGAATATGAGGTACATATGTAGTTTTATACCTTTATGTCCCTTTTCTCATCATTGATAAAAAAAGGAGGATGCATCACACCCTTAGACTACCAATGACAAGTAGTCAAGTAGACAGTTCACTTAGGATTAAATTTCATGATAATGAAAATTGGTTGATAGAGTATAGTTTGCACCTCATGTTTTAAGGGACCCTTGTTGAATAAGGTTGCCTACTAGCGTACTTACCAATTACCATGCATTGAAGTGGGTTTACACCTCTCAAACTTTGTTAATAAAGTCTTCTCAACGAATCAACGATCCTTTCAAGCAGAATGAGATCAGTCTTTCTAAACCTTATCTCTCCCCGAGCAAATAGGTTTCTTTCAAGGGCAAGATATCCACCAACATATCCTAAAGACTCATTCACGTCTTAGACAAAAAGGTCAGAGCAAACAAAGCAGCTATAAAAATTGACATAACCAAAACCTTTGATAGAATATCCTGAAGTTCCTTAGAGGCAGCAGTCCTAGGAAAAATTGACTTCAATCACAGTCATTCACTTAAATCTACCCACCTCTCAATTTTAGTCAATGGACAGGTCAAAGGATTTTTCCAGCCTAAGAAGGGGTTAAACAAGCGGACCCCATCTCCCTCCACCTATTTCTGCTCATTTCAGAAAGCTTCACAAGAGGACTCAACAAAGTGGCAAACTAAGAAAATCCTGAATATGAGTTTTAGAACTCGAAATGACTTTTCCGATGAAATAGAATACGCTTAAACACACAACAAAATACAAAAAAAATGATCAAGTCAAATACTACACCTTTTCAGAGCCAAATCGGTAATGATATTCAACTTTTAGTAATGCCTACCTATCCTATAATAATTTGTAAGGGAGGTCCGAATACGGGTGTTAGACTCGATAACATCTTTCCAACGAGTTATAAAATGCTAGAAGCGAAACGAAATATAGCACGACGTGATCAAATCAAATACTACACTATTTCAAAGTGAAGTTGGCAATGTTAATGAATATGAAATATGTACTTATTCTTTAATACATTGTGAATAAAATTTGAATACAAGTTTTAGAACTCAAGATTTTTAATCCAACAGGAAGTTTTTCATGTGTTATTCACTTTTCACCTAAGCAATGATCACATCTTGAGGGCGAACATTTACACAAAGCAAAGACTTCCTGCAAATCATTTTCTTTTTTAGATTTATGAAAAATGAATCACACAACACAAGTACACAACTATTCCTTTATCCAAATAGAAGCAGCTGACAATGATATCTTACGAGCACTAATTAAGGTCTTTTGCGGTAAATGGGTGAGTGAAAGAATTTCCCATGAACTATAAACATTAATATGATGTCTTGGTGAGTCAAGTGCTTTCAAGTTTATCTCTAAGAGGAGTGAGGTATGAACCAAAATTCTATTTGGAGTATCTGATACGTCTGTGCAAAGAGCAAGCATGTGTGTACACAACTAAGCTAAATCATCATTGTAAAGTGATACTATGATGTATATCTGAACTACGCTAAAACGTCGTTACAAATAGTGCATGAATGTAAAAAGCTTCAAGATCCAATTAACTCGTTGATTTTCTCTGTCATGTTCATACAAGAAATTTGTTTCTTCCGATAGATCTCCTAGTGTTATCTTATTTTATAAACTCATATGCTTTTTGACTATTTCATCCATTCTTGTTAGGTATTGGTCCGGTATTTCTGTAAGCCCAATTCAATTGAGGTGGTTCCCAGCCCATTTTAACACTTGGTTTTTCCTGGCCCCTCTTTTGATCTTCTCTACCGATCAACTTTCCTATTGCGTTACCTTCCTTCCTTGTGCGCCATTGACTGTGTATCTTTTTCTAAGGCAAGTTACCATATTTTGCTTCTGCACTTCGCCTATATAATCTTCCCTCTCTGCCGATGGACGCATATGTTGGCCGAACCCTAGCCTCTCCCCCTTTTTCGCACCTATAGCCTCTCTGTGGGTGCTCAGACGAATTGGCCGGAAAACCTTGTTGGTTGTTGCCCATAATCTCCCTTTGTTGATTCTAGTGGTGAAATTGGTACCCTTTGTGGATAAAAAGCTGAGATCTGAGCTGGAAACCAGTTCTTACAATTCTCTTTTTCAAAAAATAAGAGGTCAAGCTAGCCAATTTTTTTACATTACCCGATTTTGATCTCGCCCGCGCCAAACAATTATAACTAAAGTAAACTAGGCGTGTGAATTAATGCGTACAATGAATTCCTCAAAATGTCATTTTATAAAGAACGACTACTTTTACCCCATTTAAAGCATAGGAACCGTGCCAAATTATACCATATAAACTCAACCAACAAAACCTCTAGACACCTTATGCATCGGGAATCCCTAGTTGAGAAATAAGGCCATATGGGACAACAGAGCTTCAATGCTTCGTGAGATGGGTTACGAGAAACAAAAGTCAAAGTTGAACTTGAAAGGTTATGACATGAGGAATTTTAAAAAAAGTGGAGTTTACTTAAGCCCTCAAAATTATAAGTTCCAATTGTGTGTGCAAGACGTTGGAGTAACAAAGAAAAAGAAAATGATTTCTAGAAAAAAACAATGACATAGTTAAATGCTCATCCCAAAGATGTGAACATGTCTCAATTAAACGCTTTTATCGATCAAAAGTATATATCACTCCCCTCACACTTGAAAACTAGTGGGCAAAGAGGGGATGAGCTCAACATATAATGTAAAAACGCAGATCATGGCAAATATAAAGGATAAAGAGAAAGAGAATTGAGAGCTCCTTCATCGTCAAAGACAATCGAGAGAATCGAACCAGGCGGGAACTAAGGGTGTGTTTGGGGGTTGGGTTTTGGAGGAGAGGGGAAGGTTAATGGGATTTATGACCCTCCTTTTCATGTTAATGGAGGGCTTTTGTAACCCTTCAAAACCCTCCAAATGCTTAATTCTTAAGTTCCCCTAATTTGGAGGATTTTGGAGGATAATTAACAAGATGGTAATTTAAATTAAATTAGAAACGAATATCAGCTCAATGATTTGAATTCGTTATACCTCAAAGTGATTTTAATTATAATTCCTTCAAAAACCTTCTCCTTCTAATTTTATTACTCCCAAATACAAAGAAGAACTTCCTCCCCCTCCCCTTCCTTTCCCCTCCAACAACATAGCTCAAATGCCTTCCCCTCCTCTTTCCTCCAAACTCCCAAACATACCCTAAAGGTTCAGAATTTCAAGAAGCATGTAAAAGAGTGTATAATATGTGGATTTCTTTAAATAAGTGTGGAATTCCCTAGAATCATCTATAAACTTCTAGAAATGAAATGTTAAATTCTTTAGAGATGTGAAATTCCAGAGTACCTTGTCGAAACTTCTAGTGTTCAGAAAAATGTGGAGCTCTCTTATTCTTCTAGGTATTAATTTAGAGAAGCTTATGAATATCTCTTGGAACACTAGAATTGTAATAGGGGATATATACACTAGTAAAAAATGGCATATAGTGACACTAAAAAGTATCACTGAAAGTTTTCATGACTCTAAAAAAGTGTCACAGAAAGTGGGGGTAAGTGACACTAAATTTTGTGTCACTCATTGCTAAATAGATAAGTGTCACAAAATTATTTAGTATGATACGTTTTCTTCAATTTTCACAATGTTCATGATCTAGTTGAAGACCTTTCTACTAGTAGCACGATATTAAAATTTACAAATGTAGAGGGCTCATGTAAATCAATTACAAACTATAAGTATACGGTTGATTTGTAAAGGATAATAGAATTTGTTAGCAACTTAAAAGACAACACTAAAAACGCTCATTTAGAGAATCGATACGAGAACCAAAACTTTGTTAGCAATCTTTGGTGCTGCAAGTTTCCTCAACTCATATATAAAAAGTTCCTTCTATTCTTCACTGTTCTACTTGAATGAATAAATGAAACTTTGTAAAAAAATATCAATGTACAAGAATTATTAAATTGTGCCAATCAATATGTCTCACAAAACAATCGCCCAAATCATCACGCAAATCTATCTTTCAAACTTCTCACTCTGATTTAGCAATCTATGCTCTAAATATCCACCCTAACATGAGTGTGTGAAGTAGACGATGATCGGAAGAACGATGACTAGGTTTAGGATCGGTGGTACTCGGACAAGTGGTCAACTAACTAGCCATGTTGGGCATGAGCATACAGAAAAACCTCCTTATATCTTAATGTTTTTTGTTATTGAAATTGAAGTGTTTGGAAATTCTTTGTAAAGAAAATACTAGTACTTTCGGAATGTTTGGTAAATGAAAGAACAAAATGGGGATAGTGGTTAAATGACCGCCTCATTTGAGAGAATTGTATTTTTGATTATCAGCATCAATGCAATTCAAATCTTTTAAAAATTAGCAATAAAAGTAAAACATAGTGCTGATTTAATTTATTGACAATTTAGTATTCTTTTGTTGAAAAAATATATCCATAATTTATTAGCCGTTTTGTAGTTTTTATTGAAAATTACACATGCATTTGGATAAATATTCTTGCATAAATTAATACTGTCATTTGAAATATAATTTTAATGTTAGTTTGAACACTCAAAATATGAGGGCTAGATCCGCCACTAAGAGCCATAACAGCTAATCATGAGCTTGCACCTTGAAGGCTGTTAACATGCAAGCTACTATCCTACGACAATGGAATTTATACACTATTCATGTACTCTACTTTGATTACATTTTAAAAATTCAATGTATCTGAATTATTTTTTTTGAAAAATATTGTTGAATTCGTCTCATTACCAAGTTTCATAATCTGATTTTTAAAAAAAATTACTAATAGAGAGTTAAATTTAATGACAGTTAAAGTTGTGCGTTGTCAAACGTGAAAAAGGAAATGTTGCAACCAATAAAGAACGGAGGGGGTATTTGTGAGGAACAAACAACTTAGTAATTTAGAAAAAAACATGATTGAAGGCTACTAAATATATCAATTCAACCTAGAGATTATCATGTCGAAAGTCATATATCTAATATGTAACACACAATTACTACAAGTCACTGTATAAGCAAGGAAATTCACCTTCAGTGTGTTTTTGTTCGAATACATATTGATCGGGGCTTCTCAAACACTTCAAAAAATTAAGGAAGTCAAAAAAACGGAAACATCTGTTAAGAACTCGCCTCAACTAAAGTTTAAATCATGAATTCATTGTATTCATAGTATGAAACTATATCTTTTTTAAGCTGATCAAAATAATATTTTCGAGTTATTACATCTTGGTAGAATCAAAAGATATTGAAGTAAAGTATCAAGCTTATCATCTCTTTTGTTACCTACATCTGAATTCTCATTTAATTTTTGCAAGAATGAAGTCAGTCAAATTACCTACAAGAAGGGTCAAGAAACAAGATTTAGGATGATACCCAGCTTCCTGAAAACCTGAAAGATGACACTAAGAAGTTGAATTCTTATGGACTGCCATATACTAAGAAGTATGAATTTTAGTTCAAAAAACTTTAAATGTTGGAGTTAATTATCACATCTAGAAAGTACACCCAGAACAGCCAATATGTAGAATTTTATATTTAAATTAAAACAAACATAACTTTGATACTTTGTCCACATCGATCTCTTGAAACCTGTAGTACTTAAAATCTAAAAAAATATTTGTATGTCTTATTAAAGTAGGAAAGTTTTATGGATATATATTAGATATATAATTCATCACTACCGCCAATATATAACTTGAATCCCCTTGATATATAACAAATGCACTAACAAAGAAGCATTTCAAAACTTTGAAACGCTTTTAACATGCATGTGAAATGAACAAATGGTGGATAAGAAGTTCAAAAACTTAATCTTAGACCAGTGCGACCAAGGCTTTAATAAAACTAATCAGCAATATTGTGGAACTTTACTAAGCTTAATTGTGGTCATAGGATTCCATGAGTTCTCCTTTCATAGTTTCACAGTACCCCTCACTTCACATGCACTTTCATGAAATCAGCACCATAACCTCCTTGTTGGGTTTGATGTATCCTTCTGTCCTTCATAAATAAATTTCAAACAAAATCCAATGACAAGTAAAAAAATCAAATAAACAAATCTCAAAGTGTAATTAAGTTGTTTCACCCAAACCTTGAAAGAAAATCAACTTTTTTTGAAAGGACCCATTTACTTGTATAATACAAAGTCATATTATTTAATTGATTATTCAATGTGTTGTGAGTGTATGGATACGTGTATGAGAGTCTTATAAGCTCGTGATCCTGAAAAGGCTGGATTAGAATTACATTTCTCAAACATGTTTTTATGATGAAATTTCACTTTGAGAATAGTTCTGATCAAGTTGTTTTTACTTATTCTTAACCTTTAAATCTCAACCTCAAATGGCTAATATGTACGTTGAACTAACAAAATATTAAATATTTCACGTATGTTTTGGTCTACTTAGTTTTAATGGTTTGTTTTTGTCTGACTGAATTTATTATTTTCTCAAAAAAAAATTACTACCTCTGTCCCGCTATGATTGTCCCATTTTACCTTATCGGTCCGTCCCACTAAGATTGTCAAATACCAAATTTGGTAAAGTTTGTGTGACTCTAAATCATTCTTACTTTATTCTTACTTTATCAATTCAATATCAATCACATAAACCATTTTTTATTAATTTGCGTGTCACTCCCTCTTGTCCCATGGTTAGCGGGACGGAGGGAGTAATATTTAAGATGAACAAAATATATTTGTCAAGAATTTTCACTGAATTTTGTTATTAGATAAGATAATAATTCCAGTCGTACAAATCGATATGTTGTTGACATGCCAGTCGTCCACCTCGAGACTCCATTTGTCGGACTTCTTTCCGCCTCAGCTCCCATCTCCAGCTTCCCACCCGTCCAACTCCACACTCCCGCCACTCGACGTCTGCCTCCGGCCCGACGTCCCACCTCCAACCTCAAGCCGCCTGCCTCCAACCTCTCGTTCATGGGCGGATCTATGTAGGGCCTAGGGTGGGCTCTAGCCCAGCCCAGCCCAATTTTTTTTGTTAGTATAGAAAGAGATTTAATTTTCTGCCCACCCAAAAATTAAAACTCAGCCCACCCCAAGTCTACAAGGAACTGTTCTAAGAAGCTCTAAAAGCAAAAGGCTGCCCAAACTTTGTTTAAAGCCCATAGTCATGGGAACAAATGATCCCGAGAACAAATGATCCCGATGCGTAATAATAAAGCTTGGTGTGATTGCACCAAGAAGTGATTTATATATAGGACACCCAGGAGGGTGAATCATCGTTGCAGTCGGTGTGGGATAAATTGAGGAGCAAAACTTTACATACGGAGTATTAAAACATTGTATGTAGTTTGTATTTGAAGCCAGCTGCAAATTATGCAATCCCATCTCACCCACTCACCCACACCATCAATGAAAGCACTTTATATTACAAGTTTACAATATTATTTTACAACATAAATTTTATGATTAATATTATATTATTATTATAATACTGTTGTTATTATATGAACATTACTATTATTTGACCCAGGTCACCATGAGTAACTTTTATAAGCATTAAAATTTAAACATAATTATAATCATTAAAATAACTAAGTTACTCTTTATAAACTATCCTTATTTGGTCATATACTATTTCTATTATTATTATTATTAAAATTATTATTATTATTATTATTATTAATAAAATTATAATAGTTTTATTAGTGCATTAGTTTTATTTAATAGTTATGTAATTTTATTTGATTATTAATTTAATTTATGCTCAAACTCGGCTTGAATAAAATAGATATATGAACTCTATTTTTTTAGTGTTCAAATATATTTAAAAAATTGCAATGAAAATGTTTAAATTTTAAGATAAATAAAATTTATTTCTATAATTTACGAGTTATTGATAGACTCGAGTCCGGATCAAACCGAATATCACTATGCTCGAACTCAGCTTGAACAACTATTCGAACTCAAAATCTAGCTCGTGTTCGAGTTAAAAAAAGCTTCTTAACCTCAGATCACTAAATTAAATTCGAAATCACGCTCGAATTCGCGTAGTTCAAAAAAAAACTCAATTCGATTACGGCCCTAAGCAGCCTAAGCTAAACTTTTTGTTTGCAATAACAATTTTTTTCCTGCTAAGCCCACCCCACTCTTCATTCCTGGATCCGCCCCTGCTGTCGTTGTCCAGCCATCCGCCTCCATTCCTCTATCTCCCCCCCCCCCCCCCCCCCCCCCCCCATCTCCCGCCTCAAGTTTCCAACCGTTGATCTGCCTGATGCCCGCCTCCGATGGTTGAAGATGAACGTAAGGTTGAAGACAAGTGAAGACGTACGGTGTGCATTGATTTTAGAACAGTGAGTAGTTAATGCACGTAATTATTATTTAATGCAGTGCAGTGATTATGACAAAAAAATGCTGGACAATGACAAGAATTGTGTGGGTGTGACATAAGTGCAATGATTATGACATGAAATACAGTAGAACATTAACGTTGGCATGAAATGCATAAGTTCAATTAGACGTAAAACTAAGGTTATCAAATTTTAAAAAGGAATAAAGTACACTATACGAGTATTTAATTAGACATAAAAACTAAAGTTATTAAGTCTAAAAAGAAAAAAGAATGATAAATTTCCCATCATTTTCGTAATGGCATGGAGTAATGTCGGCATAAAGGACGTTTTTACTCGAATTTAATTATTCCATTCCCAAATCAAAACAAACTATACTAAATCAGACCAGATCAGACGTCTTGACTTCGATAGTTGTGAAATACACAGAGATCAAACCAGTTCAGATCAAAACACATCAAATTTAAACAAATCAGATCATATTAAATCAAACAAGAAAAGTTTAGTCCAACTTAAAACATCCAAAGTGCAATAAATTTCGTGCAGTAAAGCTTGTATAAAGTGCAATATTTTTAATTAGATGAAAAAAGTATAAAATGCACTTTTTGTAAGAGTATTTTTCATCCTTCAACATTTAAACATGCTGAGATTATTGTTTTTTGCTTTCCACTCATACTAATATCTAAAAACAAAGCTGATTATATTTCAGAAAACTTAATATGTTTTTGTCATTATATTTTGATAATATTTTGGAAAACTCGAAACTTCCTTTATTTAAACATTCCTCATCACGTGCAAGTGACATGGTTAGGAGTGTAACTAGACCAGCAGTTAGGGGTGCAAATGAGCCGAGCCGCTCGTGAGCCGCTCGTGAGCTGCTCGGTCAAAGCTCGACTCGAGTTCGGTCAAACTCGAGCTCGAGCTCGAGCCGACCTTGATCCGACTCGTTAAGCAGTCGAGTCATAAACGAGCCTACTTATTTTAGGCTCGCTAGCTCGCGAGACTAGTTTTATGTGTGTATATTTATATACTTAATATATATATATATAATATTAATATAAATTAATATATAATATAAATTTGTATATATAATATATAAAATATAAAGTAATATATATAATACCGATTGCTAAATGTATATGAGGATCATGGAGATATTATATTTTCCGTTCCCGTAACTCTAGTTTCAGTTATATCATTATGGTTTGATCATTTTTTATTTAATTTTTGACAACATTACTCTACTTTTAGTTGTTGGGCATGTAAATTTCAATTTGTAAACACTAAGCACAAATATTCAAAGATTGTTTCATATTTGAGCTTGAGTTTGAACCCGAACTTTCGAGCTAATCGAACTTGTAACATTTGAGTTGACGAACCAAAATTATCGAGCCAGGTCGAGCCGAATCGAGCCATATCAATATTGGCGAGTCGAGCTCGAGACGGGATTTTTTAAGCTCGTTCGAGCCGAACTCAAGCTCGAGCTCGAGCCAATACAATATATTTCGAGCTCAAACTCGAGTCTACATAAACTCGAGCTCGACTCGGCTCGTTTGCACCCCTACCAGCAGTAAGCGGGCATATCACATACTGTGACTCACTCTAAACTTCGAAAATACTTTGAATTGTATGTGAAAAAACGTAAAAAATAATCGAGTGGAAATGTATCTAATCAGTGAGTATTGATTGTAAATTTGACCAGTTTAGAATTCAATTTGATCTTATATCATCTATTTATATATAAGAAAACAAATAGCTCTTTAAAAGACAATTACATGTGTACGCCCTTCATTAATCATATGTGTCTATCTCTCCATAATTTGTTCATTTGCTATAAAAATGACACGTGTCAAATAGAGGACTAAAATGGAACCAGCGCCAAAGGAAGCTAAATATTTGCATTACTACCGTACATCAATATTCATGGGGCCCATTGTTCAAAAAATAACATTTACTTCAAAGTGTTACAACTTTTTCATTTTTTCTCTGATTTCTATAAAAAAAATATATTAAAAATTATAATGTTTAATGATCTTTCATATGACACCAATATTGTATATATAAAAATTAAAAAAAATAGAAGTTTTTTGTATATTATACAAAAAATGAATTATGGAGACAGAAAATATAAAAATTCGGCCTACTAATATACGTCATCTATCTTAACGAAACTTCGGCCTTTAATATACTCTTACTTTTAATAAAAAATTTAACATTATACTCCCATAATTAAAGTGTTATAAACCTTATTCCTTCCTTATTATAATGTCATTCGAAATTCAAAAATTAGCAAATGAAAATGATAACCACATCGGGTGCTAAACTGCTAATAAGTAAAACTTCTAAATTTACTTCAATTTAATAGTATGATATTCTTTCTTTTTAAGAGAAGGAACAAATATGAAAAATTGATTAAACATTTTTGTTTCTTAAATTATTTTATGATTTGAAGTGCACTCGTTTGCTATACAAAAAAATAGGAAATGAAAATCTAATTAGTTCTAATAAAATAAAAATTCGAGTTGGTCTATTTAATTCTTTTTCATGATTTGCATTTTTGTTATTTGCTTTACTAAGCGAATTTACATGAAAGAAGCACTATATTAGACTACCAACTAGAATTAGTAATCAAATCAAACTGAATTTAGAAAAATGAAAAAAAAAACTTGCGGATCAAAAGTTCACATTATTCATAGTAATAAACCTGCATAACGCTAACAATCTAATGGTAACAATCTAATGGTAGAAAGTAAATTAAAAAGGAACTATGTAATTAAGTAATAAAGATGTAGAAGACGAGGAAATAAAATTGTTATTGGGTGAATCATTACACATTTGTGAAAGATGTAGTAGAATTTTCTCTCTCATATATAATGCTTTAAGGTAGAAGATAAGCCGGCTAACAATTGAGCGAGATAATTTTCTCTCTCATATGAAGTGCTTTGAAGTATAATTAAGATAAGTCGGTTTACAATTCAGTGACCAACTTTTATCTCTTTTATGTAATGCTTTGAGTTATATGATAAGCCGTCTCACAATTGAGTGAGATAATTTTCTATCACATATATAATGCTTTTATGTATAAAATCTTAGGTATAAAAAGATTAGGTCATAATTAAGAAGGTTAACAATTGAGCGAGATAGTTTCCTCTATCATATAGAATCATTACACATTTGTGAAAATGTAGTATAATTTTCTCTCTCATATATAATGCTTTTAGGTAGAAGATAAGCCGGCTAACAATTGAACGAGATAATTTTCTCTCTCATATGGAGTGCTTTGAAGCATAATTTAAGATAAGCCGGTTTACAATTGAGTGACCAACTTTTCTCTCTTATATGTAATGCTTTGAGGTATATGATAAGCCGTCTCACAATTGAGTGAGATAATTTTCTATCACATATATAATGCTTTTATGTATAAAATTTGAGGTATAAGAAGATTAGGTCATAATTAAGAAGGTTATATATTGAGCGAGATAATTTCTTCTATCATATACTCCCTCCGTATCATATTAGTTGCCACATTGAAATTTACACACTATTCATGTACATTACTTTGACTACCTTTTATTTATTAATAGATGTGAATTACTTTTTTTGAAAAATATTGTTGAATTCCTCTCATTACAAAGTTTCATAATTTCATTTTTAATTTTTTTTACTAATAGGGAATTACATATAGTGATGGTCAAAGTTGTGCATTAGTAAGCGTGAAAAAGGAAATGTTTAACTAAAAAAGAACGAAATTCCATAATTTAAGTGTTATAAACCTTATTCCTTCCTTATTATAATGTCATTCGAAATTCAAAAATTAGCAAATGAAAATGATAATCACATCGGGTGCTAAACTGCTAATAAATAAAACTTCTACATTTAATTCAAATTTTTAACGGTCTTTATAATTATGTATAAATAAAATTATACTCCCTCCGTCCCAATTTGATGGCCCTGTTGCGGTTTATGAGGCTTGACCGACGATAAAGCAAATGAATTTCTGTCCGCACTCAAATTATTTGTAGCAAATAAAATTTGATATAAAAAGTAAATGATTAAGAATGATTTGTGTTGACCAAGTGAATATGAAGTAAACTGAACATTTTATAAGACAAATACTACATACGAGTAATTTTTATGATTAGGAATGATTTGTGTTGATCAAGTTAATTCAAAAAAATTATGAACATTTATTTTTGTTTCTTGATCATAAAAATATGAACATTTATTAAACAACCTACTAATTTTATAACGTAAATACGAATTATTCTGTATTAAATAAAGAAAAAAAATCTAATATATGACCAAGATAGGGATAGTTGATAAACATATGACTTATTAACTTTTAGTAAACATAATTATTTTCAAAATTGAAACACTGAATTTACATAATCACAATTATGTAATTAAGGAATGAAGATGTGAAAAACGAGGAAAAAAATTATTAATGGGTGAATTATTACACATTTGTGGAAGATGTGGGAGAATTTTCTCTCATATATAGTGCTATTAGGTATAAGATAAGCCAACTAACAATTGAGCAGAATATTTCTCTCTCATATTTAGTGTTTTTAAGTATATGATAAGATAAGATAAACTGACTAACAATTGAGCGGTCAATTTTTTTTCTCTAATTATGTAATGCTTTTAGAGGTAAGATAAGCAAGTTAAAAATGAGTGGGAAAATATTTCTCTCATATGTAGTACTTTTAGGTATAAGATTTTAGGTATAAGAAGATAATGTCATAAGGCGGATAACGATTGAGAGGGAGAATATTTTCTATCATATATCGTGCTTTTAGGTATAAAAAGATAAACCACCTAACAATTTAATGGAAAAATTTTCTCTGTCATTTGTAGTTCTTTAATTTCAAGTAAAAGATAAGTCTGTTAATAGTTGAGAGGAAGAATTTTCTCTCTCATATTTAGTGCTTTAAGTATTAGAAGATAGGCTTGCTAATATGAGATAATTGATACTCTTGTTGAAAAATAGGAAGTTGATTGATAAACCTTCAAAAACATGTAATATTAATGTCATATGAAACATCACAAGAATTATGAATTTTAATATATTATGTTAAAGTTAGAGTAAAAATGAAAAAGGTTATAACACTTTGAATAAAAATAGATTTTCAAAAAAAAGATAATGGATAAAAATATGGTTTATTGACATTTAGTGACTATAATAAAAAAAACAAGCCCTTATATAATACAAAAATGCTTATATGTTCATTTTTCATTTAAATTTATGTGTTGCTGGTGACCCTATTTTTGAATTTATCAATCTTATCGGTCAATTTTGATATCGAGAGCTTAATTGTGTAATCATCAAAACAAGAAAGGTTGAAGTTAATTTTTTGCCTGAATCGAATGAAGTTATTATAAACGAAAATTTTAGCTACTTTTCAGACAAATGTTTATTTACTCTATCAATAAAATATATTTAAATTTAATTTTCCCATAATTCAGTATATTCAGCCTGTTCAGCGGTTTCAGCAAGAATTTCATCAATTTCAATAGATTCATCCATTTTATGTGTTACCAAACAAACTCTAAATGGCATTCTAAATAAGAAAGTTGTTCAACATATGATAGTATTGTCAATGTAAAATAGATCGATGGTTTTAAAATGTAACGTGGTGTGATGAAGTTGCTCAAATGAGAGTCATACGAGATATTGGCAATGACAAATATAAAGTCATACAATTGGCGGGGCCCAAGATATAAGAACCCCAATTTCTTCATCATAGTGTTATAACTTTTTAATTTTTGTTGTAATTTCTACAAAACATATATCAGAATTCCTAACTTTTTATGTTTTTTCATATGAGAACAATATTGCATATATAAAATTTAAAAAAAAAAATCTGAAAGTGTATTAAGTAACCTGTTAATCTTCCAACCTCGATACGGGCTATTCCTTATTAATTAAAGAAATAATTCTCAATATATGACTAAAATAAGGATATTGACTAAAAGTATGACTTATTAATTTTTAGTTACTATAATTATGTTTAAAATTATATCAAAGTCACTATAAAAGTTCATAGACAATTTTTTTATTTACAAATATCTATATATTGGAGAGGTTCTTCCTTATAGTTACTTTGATACATAGTATAAAATTAAAATATAATTTTTTTACTAGAAAACGCTTATATTAAATTCAAAAAACAAACAACTAAACATCCTATATTCTAGCTACCCAAATATTTCCTCTAGACTCCTTATAGCCAATAGATAACTAGACAACCTCACTATGTGATTAGACATAGAATAGACTGCTCAATAATGAGCAAGACTAATCGTTGACCATGGGAGAGATTCAAAGCTATTATGGGCCAAATTAGCCTGCTTGCTTCCTCCCAAACTAAAAACTAAAGCCACAAAACAGAATTTTCTCTCTCATATGTAGTGTTTTCCGGTATTAGAAGATAAGTTTGCTAACATTTAGTGACTATAACAATAATAAAAAACTAGCCCTTATATAATACAAAAAAGTTTATATGCTCATTTTTCATTTGAAATTATGTAGTACTTTTAGTTAAAAGATAAGTCGACTAACGAATGATCGGGAGAATTTTATCTCCCATATATAGTTCTTTTAGGTAAAAGAAGATAAACTTGCTAATAACTAAGTGGAAGAAATTTCTCTCTGATATATAGTGTTTCTAGGTATGAGAAGATAACCTTGCTAACAATTGAGCAGAGAAATTGAGCGAAATTTTTTTATCACATATGTAGTGCTTTTAGGTATTGAGCGGGAAAACTCTCTCACATGGAGTTCTTTTAAGTATGTATAAGATAAGCCGGCTAACAATTGAATAGAAGAATTTTGTGTCTCATATGTAGTGGTTTTATGTATAAGAAAATAAGCTTGCTAATAATTGAGCGGGAGAATTTTCTCTCTCACATGTAGTGCTTCAATGTATCAGAAGATAAGTTTGCTAAAAATTGAGCGAACAAATTGAGCGGGAAAATTTTATCTCTCATATGTAATATTTTTAGGTATTATTAGAAGATAAATTTGCTAATAATTGAGCGGGAAAACTCTCTCTCTCATATGTAGTGCTTTTAAGTATAATAAGAAGATAAGCCGATCAACAATTGAGCGTGTGAACTTTATCTCTCATATGTAGTAGTTCTGAGTAACTGAAAATAATAAGTTTCCTAATAATTGAGCGGGAGAATTTTCTCTCTCACATGTAGTGCTTCTGCATATTACTCCCTCCATCCCGTTGGAATGTTTCCGCTTTCCTTTTTTGGATGTCCCGTTGGAATGTTCTCATTTGTCTAAATGGAAAGTTATCCTACATCAAAACAGGGTCAAACAGTGCAAAACAGTGTCAAACAGTGTCGAAACAGTGCCAAACAGTGTCGAAACAGTGTCAAAACAGTAAAATTTACCCCATGGTAAGTTTATTTCCTTAATATGTGTGTAGGTCAAACCGGGAACATTCCAACGGGACGGATGGAGTACAATATAAGTTTGCTAACAATTGAGCGGGGAAATTGAACAAAATAATTTTCTCTCATATGTAGCAATTTTAGATATATGAAGATAAGAAATAAAGTTGCTAACAATTGAGCTGACAAACTTTCTTTCTCATATGTAGTTCTTTTAAGTATGATAATCCAACTAACAATTGAGAAAGAAAATTTTTCTCCCATATGTACTTCTTTTTGTGTAAGTAGATATGTAAGCTAACAATTGAGCAGGAGAGTTATCTCTCTCATATGTGGTGCTTTTGGATATAAGAAGATAATCTTGCTAATGATTAAGCAAGAAATATTTATATATTAATTTGTAATTAGATCATAAGTACAAATATATGCACCAACTGGTCTTTCCCATGTGTATGCACGCGTACTATACTAGTTACTCCCTCCGTCCCGTTGAAATGTTCCCACTTTTCTTTTATGGATGTCCCGTTGGAAAGTTCCCATTTCCGTAAATGGAAAGTTATCCTACATCAAAACAGGGTCAAACAGTTCAAAACAGTGTCAAACAGTGTCGTAACAGTGCTAAACAATGTCGATACAGTGTCAAAACAGTAAAATTTATCCCCTGATAAGTTTATTTCCTTAATATGTGTGTAGGTCAAACTGGGAACATTCTAACGAGACGTAGGGAGTATAACAAATTTGGATTTAATAACCCAACATAAGATCATGGTCATAAATGCATATGCAAATCGAGAATTATCAACCTAGATTCAGCCCATTTCTCGTCTGGTTGGTCAATCCAATACATCAGGCGTCACCTACTGTATCACTATCCTTTGAATTGTTAATACATCACATTTCCCATCATGGACTTATCTCGAAAACGTTGAATCCATGTTTCCTATGCTCTGATCTCACGGAATATTTGAAATCATCATCATTCAATTACATCTAAATCTTATACTACCTAGTACTGCCTCCGTCCCTTCAAATATTGTCAAAGTTGACCGGTACGGACAATAATAAAGTAAAAACTGTGTGGTTGAGATTTGTGCAGAGGAGAGAGAAATAACAGAAACTACAAAATAATTGATTAAAAGGGAAAGTTGCAAAGTTTTTTGGGACATCCCAAAAAGGAAAGATGGCAAAGTTTTAAGGGACGGAGGGAGTATGAAAGAGTTGTGACATCGAAAAGAGCTGCGAGTTTCGACTTTTTTTTTGATAATCCGGGTGTCGGGGCTTACGCTCCTATAATCTTGGAGTCTATGAACTACCCTCCAAAGCCCCTAGACAGTTAAATCCGGATCTGATCACAGTCAGCCTCGTCAGTACTGGCTCTAAAGGACGAATCCAGCAGGACTTACATCACCTTTCAGGCTGCTCCTCCCACCACACGAACCCGCTACCTTCATTACCATCCTCTCCCTTCTTAGCCGCTGAGTAACTCCGTGAAGGTAGGAAGAATCATTGAGAGCAAGACCTCCCTCATCTCCCCTTGGTGGGAATAGAACCCAAGACCTCCCACAAAGGAGAGACTTGGGGGTGGATGGTCATCCATTGGACTACACCCACCTTCCCAGAGCTGCGAGTTTCGATATTTGTTACTACCTCCGTCCCTTAAAACTTTGCCAAAGTTGACAGACACGGAGAATAATAAAGTAAAAACTGTGTGGTTCAGATTTGTACATAGGAGAGAGAAAAAACAGAAACCACAAAACAATTGATTAAAAGGGAAAGTGATAAAGTTTTTTGGGACGTCCCAAAAAGGAAAGATTGCAAAGTTTTAAGGGATGGAGAGAGTATTATCCAACATTTTTTCCGCTTTACAAGTTGAACTACATTTGTGAATCCATCATACTCCCTCCGTCCCGTAAGACTTTGCCAAGTTTGACCGGTACGAGGATTAATAATGTAAAAACTGTGTGGTTAAGATTTGTGCAAAGGATAATGAATTAACTCGAACTCCAAATTCTTTACTTTAAAAGAAAAGTGGCAAAGTTAGTGGGACGTCCAAAAAATGAAAGTTGGCAATGATTTAAGAGACGGAGGAGGGAGTATAATATGTTGAACTATGCATATCACATACAATTGGTGAATTGTGATTTTGTTCGCCCCTTTAAGGAGGGTGAACATCACCCTCAGGGCCCGTTTTTTTGGGGTAATCTCACATGAAGGGCGGAATGTGATGCACGGAATGTTAGATACTCTTGTTTGGTGCACGAGTTTGAAGAAAAATTGGGAAGGTTACATTCCCGGAAATGTTATATGCAGGGGAATGTTAAACCCATCCATGTCTTAGGTTATCTCACATCCCTGGGGTGATGTGATGTTCTTCCGAAAATACCTTCAATTAATTATCTCTTTTCATTTAATTTCTTTATATATTCAATTGTTATCAGCTGATTTATTTTTTTGTGACTGTATAAAACTTTTAATGTAGTGTCTAAATATGTAAATTTTATTTGCTAAAAATAATCTTATCATTGACAAAGATCTGTTAATGTCATGGTCAGTCGAACATCGTAAATTGTGTAAAACCTTTTAGGTGGGACGACAGAGTATTAATTATATTCAAATGTCTATTCTTGTTATTTGCATATTTTTTTGCCTTAACATTTAAATTTTTAAGGTATTTATGTTATAAGAGTAATAGATTTTAAGGGCATAAAAGTAATTCATCATATATGCAATATAAGATATCTTTCAACCAAATAAATTATGACACATTCACCTATGTTAACAAAAAACAAATGGGAATCAATTAAATACATTCCTATCAATATAACATACCCAACAATCTGATTTTCCCATGATAATCTGACATTTCTTGAACCAAACATTAGGGAGTATTTTAAAATAATAGCTTCTCCTTAAATTAAAGGGAAAATTGAATCTAATAATCCAACCTTTTAGCGGTATTCTTACAATAGTCTCACCTTTTCGTTATTCAGGAATAATCCAATCTTTGCGTCCCATCTTCATTTGTTGGTCCCTGACCGATTGATGACCTACTATTCCAAGTTATTCTCTTATCTTTGTAATATATTATACCAGAAATTCCACCTTACGGTCACATAATGTTTTGCAAAGATAAGAAAATAACTTGGAATAACAGATCATCAATCGGTGAGGGACCATGGAATGAAGATGGGGTGCAAAGGTTGGATTATTCCTGAATAATGAAAAGGTGGGACTATTGTAAGAAAACTGCTAAAATATTGGATTATTAGTTTTCATTTTCTCTACATTAAATACTTAAATGTTAAAAGCTGAAAGCAAGTAGAATAGTGCTTTAAACTGTTTTCACTTTTTCTATTACACAAAAAAGCATTTATTTTACCAAACATTACCAACTTTGACTTTTCCAGAACAAATTTTTTCTCAAGCACTACCAACTTTTAATATTAAGTACTTTCTCCAAAATCACTTTAAAAAACACTTTTTTGAAGTAGAAGCAATTGCAAACACTTCCTTAATTTTGAGCCCGTTTGGCTGAATTAGATGAACGGTTTGGATGAAGCAATCGCAATCTCCAAGTTGAATTTATTTCTTACTATTAACTGTTTTTCTCAGGTGTTTTTAGCGGCGTGACCCTCTCGTGACAACGGAATTCAAACAAATCAACCATTTTGATAAAAATTGAAACACATGACCCTATCTGAAAACGGGCTCAACCACAAGTAATTTTTCCGTACTTTACCCTTAAGTTTTTTACTATGATTCCACCAATTTTTTATAAGAAATGAACTGGAATCCAAAACCTATATATTATAAAGTGTGACCACTCCCTTTTCCTCTTTGTTATTATGGTAGCTTTTTCAAATTTCTTTCTTTCTTTTTGGGTATTCTTATTCTACAACTTTTATTGTTCTTTTGATCTTTTGCAATGAGTAGAATTTGTATCCGACATTTGTATCTCAATGTTTTTTATTCAAATGTACTTTACAGCTCTTATAATATAGTCAATCAACATTTTTCTCCTCAAAGATTCATTGGTGAGAGGTTAGTGAATTTATCAATTTCCTCTTAAAACTACCTATATACAAGCCAAACCTATGCAGATGTCATAACGTAATGATAGTTTTTTGTCTAAGGTAAGGACTACATGATATAAATCATTCCCACCCCGAAAGTAAAAACTGTTTTGAAAGTTTTAATAAGTTCACCTAAAACAGTTTAGTTTGCTTACGGGAGCTTATGAGAGTAGTTGTTATCATTACAATGGTGGCAAATCTCACCTCCTTGAAGCAAATATCACAATGTAAAAACAATTACATTTGCAATACGGTTGCTTCAACGAGGTGAGATTAGCACACAATTCGTCTCTGAAATTAACAATATTTTTTTGAATCAATATTCAAAAATCTATCTTATCAAAAAAAGATGATTATAACAATAAAAATTGGTACTTTTTTAAGAAGAAAAAACATAAATTTAATTTTTCGTTCTTTAAAATTTACATTAGCTTGAATTGCTAAAGATTATTTGAAGAATCTATTAAATTCATTATTTCATAATGTAATACTCTCTCCGATCGAAAGAAACTAAAAACTTCTCTAGGTGAAACACTTTGAAAGAAAATTCATTATTTCCTTCTAGAAGTGTTTATTTCCTTTCAATCGGAGAGAGTATTACATTACGAAATAATGAATTTAATTAGATTCTTCAAATAATCTTTAGAAATTCAGGCTAATGTAAATTTTATAGAACGAAAAATTAAATTTATTTTTTTTTGTTCTTAAAAAAGTACCAATTTTTTTGTTATAATGATCTTTTTCATAAGATAGATTTTTGATTATTGATTCAAAAAAGTATTGTTAATTTCAAAGACGAATTGTGTGCAAATCTCACCTCGTTGAAGCAACAGTATTGCAAATGTAATTGTTTTAACATTGTGATATTTGCTTCAAGGAGGTGAGATTTGCCACCATTGTAATGATAACAACTACTCTCATAAGCTCTCGTAAGCAAACTAAATTGTTTTAGGTGAACTTATAAAAACTTTCAAAACATTTTTTACTTTCGGGGTGGGAATGGTTTATATTACGTAGTCCTTACCTCAGACAAAAAACTATCATTACGTTATGACATCTGCATAGGTTTGGCTTGTATATAGGTAGTTTTAAGTGGAAATTGATAAATTCACTTGCCTCTCACCACAGTGGTGGATCCAGAAAAAAATGTTATTGGGGGCATCATTTAAAAGGTTTGGTACAAATATTTTTCAAATATATATCAAACTTAAAATCAATTTCATAGTCAAAACTTTTTAAATTTCAAATATTAAGCTATATATATATATATATATATATATATATATATATATATAAATGCATTTACTTTAATAACAAACATTATTTATTTATGACCAAAATAAAGATACTTTACAAAAATTTGACCTTTAAGTGTATAAGTGTATTGATTATGTACACTTAAGAGGTCACATTTTTGTAAAGTATCTTTATTTTAGTCATAAATATGTGATTGTTTTTTTTTAAATAAATGCTTATATATACTTAAAATTTTGAGCTTAATATTTAAAATATACGAAGTATAATTTTGGTCATAGTAATATACTACTTACCTTCGTCCCTCTAAAGTTGGGACAAATGAGAGTGGTGCGGTTTTTAAGAAAAGTAGAGTTATGTGGTATATATAGTCGGTAATGAATTGATAAAATGAGAATAAAATAAGAATGAATTAGAGACACACCAATATTGCCAAATATGATATGTTCATTTTTACGCTTAATTGCTTAAGTAACATGACACTATACTCATAGTTATAAGTTTTAGGAATGAATGGTAGTCTTGAATATTATTTTTCAACTAAACGTACTTGAAAAGAAATACCATCATCTGATAAATATGTTTATAAGTGATGGTACCATGGATTCTGACCATGACCCAATTACATAATCCAGTCCATAACGGGACCAACCCTCCACGAGGTTAGCCTAATTGATGGGACAAAGCCCACAACGGGATCAAGCCCTTACGGGATTAGCCCTGAAACAAGATTAATGTTAGATAACCACTGGGCCTAACTAGGAATTAAGCCCACGAGAGGAACCCACAACCAGGCTAGGCTGTGAAGCAGACCTTGAGCCAGGTCATAGTTCTAATGAGGCTGGAATATTCCTAGGGCTGACGTGGAATGCTATCATTAGATCGGCAGCTGACAGGAGTTAACGGCAGGAACGTGGGAGTAAAGGAACAATCATTGCACAACGGTCAAGACGTTACGAGAGTCCTATTCGAACTAATGTGTAATTAATATCATTTATTGTATCAGTTTCCTTTTGAAACACCAGTTCCTTACCCTAAAATTATGACTTGTAAACCTCCTAAAAGGGGATCGAAACACTGATCAATAAGACACTGCCTTATGTTGCCATATTTTCATCTGCTTCTGTAGATTTAGCTCTCGTTGTTGGATTAAACTCCATCATTTGGTGCTTTCATTGAGAGAAGATCTACGACTAACGATGGTTGGATCCAATAGCCACAACCGTATGGGCAGCAATCAAGGCGATGAAGGTTCTAGGTCACGACGGAGTGATTTCAGGAGGTGCAACGACAACGTGGTAGGGCAGGACAGGAATAAAAAGACCAAAAGATCAAGAACGTTGCTTTCATCTTCTTAACTCTAATTCTTGCTCCCCCAACATGCACATAAAAAACTAGAGTTCAATAGTCCACATATTAAAGTGAACATGCACAGAAGTAAAGGTTTACCAAAGGGAGAATTACAACATGCTCAAACTTTTATTCTTCTTAAGTTATAATATGCAAGGAGAAATACGTTTTCTTCAATTTTCACAATGTTCATGATCTAGTTGAAGACCTTTCTACTAGTAGCACGATATTAAAATTTACAAATGTAGAGGGCTCATGTAAATCAATTACAAACTATAAGTATACGGTTGATTTGTAAAGGATAATAGAATTTGTTAGCAACTTAAAAGACAACTATAAAAACGCTCATTTAGAGAATCGATACGAGAACCAAAACTTTGTTAGCAATCTTTGGTGCTGCAAGTTTCCTCAACTCATATATAAAAAGTTCCTTCTATTCTTCACTGTTCTACTTGAATGAATAAATGAAACTTTGTAAAAAAATATCAATGTACAAGAATTATTAAATTGTGCCAATCAATATGTCTCACAAAACAATCGCCCAAATCATCACGCAAATCTATCTTTCAAACTTCTCACTCTGATTTAGCAATCTATGCTCTAAATATCCACCCTAACATGAGTGTGTGAAGTAGACGATGATCGGAAGAACGATGACTAGGTTTAGGATCGGTGGTACTCGGACAAGTGGTCAACTAACTAGCCATGTTGGGCATGAGCATACAAAAAAACCTCCTTAAATCTTATCCGGTGTGACATGTCCTTAATTTTTATGTGATGTGTGGTTATATCTTAATGTTTTTTGTTATTGAAATTTAACATTATTTTTGGTAAATGTTTGGTAAATTTAACATTATTTTTGGTAAATTTAACCTTCTTAAATCTTATCCGGAATGTTTGGTAAATGAAAGAACAAAATGGGGATAGTGGTTAAATGACCGCCTCATTTGAGAGAATTGTATTTTTTATTATCAGTATCAATGCAATTCAAATCTTTTAAAAATTAGCAATAAAAGTAAAACATAGTACTGATTTAATTTATTGAAAATTTAGTATTCTTTTGTTGAAAAAATATATCCATAATTTATTAGCCTTTTTGTAGTTTTTATTGAAAATTATACATGCATTTGGATAAGTATTCTTGCATAAATTAATACTGTCATTTGAAATATAATTTTAATGTTAATTTGAACACTCAAAATATGAGGGCTAGATCCGCCACTAAGAGCCATAACAGCTAATCATGAGCTTGCACCTTGAAGTTGTTAACATGCAAGCTACTATCCTCCGCGTATTAGTTACGACATTGGAATTTATACACTATTCATGATGTACTCTACTTTGATTACATTTTAAAAATTCAACGTATCTGAATTAACTTTTTTGAAAAATATTGTTGAATTCGTCTCATTACCAAGTTTCATAATCTGATTTTAAAAAAAATTACTAATAGAGAGTTAAATTTAATGACAGTTAAAGTTGTGCGTTGGCAAACGTGAAAAAGGAAATGTTGCAATTAATAAAGAACGGAGGGAGTATTTGTAAGGAACAAACAACTTAGTAATTTAGAAAAAAACATGATTGAAGGCTACTAAATATATCAATTCAACCTAGAGATTATCATGTCGAAAGTCATATATCTAATATCTAACACACAATTAGTACAAGTCACTGTATAAGCAAGGAAATTCACCTTCAGTGTGTTTTTGTTCGAATACATATTGATCGGGGCTTCTCAAACACTTCAAAAAAATAAGGAAGTTAAAAAAACGGAAACATCTCTTCAGAACTCGCCTCAACTAAAGTTTAAATCATGAATTCATTGTATTCCTAGTATGAAACTATATCTTTTTTAAGCTGATCAAAATAATCTTTTCGAGTTATTACAACCAGTGGAGGTGGTATTGGTCCACCTCCACTGGGCCATCCCTGAATTGCCTTTGGTCCACCTCATTTAAGGAGTTGGTCTCCTATTTATTGCCCTGGCCCAATTGGGCTGTATACCCGACCAAGCTCATTCCCTTATCCGTTTCTCTTATACCCAGCCCATGCCCGTGTAGCCCTCTCTTGTATTGTCTGGTTCTTCTGGAATCTCCTATTTCAGACCTTCCACCTTCTCTCTATCCGATGACTCTCCCGTTCTGTTACCCTAGACCTAGAGTGAGAGAGTGCCGGTTTCTTCTGAGCTTTAGCTCCGGCTTTGTTCCGGTGAGACCTTGGGGTTCCTATTGGGGTCTTCACTCTAGTCTGGTAGTGTGGTGGGTTATTACTCCTCCGGTGGGACTTCTGGGCTGGGGTCTGGGTTCTGAGTGTGAGGGTTAGTTGGCTGTCGCCCTTTCGTCTTCCCTGGTTGTATCTCTGGTGGTGAGTGTGAGCAAGCCTTTGGGCTTTGTGGTGATTGAGGTCTGAGCCGGTCCGGTTTTCTAACAGGGGTATCAGAGCCTGGACGCTGCTGCCTCTCTCGGACACCGGAAGCTCACCGGAGAACTCCCACACCGGTAACGTCTGGAGACTCCATCGGAGAAGGTAAGTCGGGTTGTCTCTCAGTGACACCCGCTCAGGTATAACACTTAAACCCTAATCCTTGGGCTGCCGGAGTGCCACCGGCTTCTGTGATGCATGGGTGTTCTAAAACCCTAGGTTGAGGAACTGCCGATTAGAAACCCTAGTTTCTTGACCATTGCATGTGCAGATTTTGTTTAGACAAGATCTGCAGAAACCCTAAGTCTGTTGATATAGTGCATGAGTGGTCCAATCTGTGTCGAACTTGGCCACTGATATATGTGAACTTGTTTTTGTTAAATTTATTCTCTGTGTGATTACCTCTGAACCTGTCTCTGTATTGCTGTAGCTTGCCCTAATTTCTGCTGTATTATTTTGTGATATTTATCTGCTCAGTCAGTCTATCAATTTCTTCCTGTTTTTTGTGTTGAGTTCTGGTAATTGTGTGGCTTCCTAACCCCTGGTTGGCTAGGGCACCTGAGGTTAGGGCTAAGTGATTCCCTGCCAGCCACTTCAGTGGCCCCGGAACTGCGTGGTCACTTAGTCCGCAGCCCAAACCATCAGGGTTAAGCCTTTATATTACCTGTATCTCTGCAGTTGTGTTGTGACTGTTATCATGGCTTCAAACCAGTATGGTATGATGCCTTTTAATGGTAAGACTGACTTTGACATTTGGAAACAGAAAATAAAATGTGTGTTAATACAACAGAAAGTTCATAGAGCTATTACTGGGCAATACTTAGAAACTGAGGAAAAACCTAAACAAGTTGAAATGAATGAAACAGCCTGTTCAACCATATATTTAAACTTGTCTGACTCTGTCCTTAGAAAGGTTGGAGTCATTGAGTCTGCTAAAGACCTCTGGGATAAACTTGAGTCTCTATATACTGATACTTCCCTTCCTGGCAAACTGTTTTTGTTGGAAAAGTTTTTTAGGTTTAGACTTGACCTAACAAAAGATATTGATGAAAATCTAGATGTTTTTAATAAACTAATCCAAAACATTAAGCAGGCTGGGGATAAACATATAGATGACTACACTGCCATAGTCTTATTGAATGCTATACCTGATTCCTATAATGATGTTAAGTCTGCCATTAAATATGGGAGGGATGACATAACCCTTGATATTGTTATTAATGGCCTGGGAAGTAAAGAACTTGACTTAAAACATTCTAGGAACCATCATACGGAATCTGGGGAAGCTTTGTTTGTTAGGGGAAGGTCTAAAAGCAGGTCTAAACACCCTAAAAAGGACAATCAGGATAAGAATGGTAGACAACCTAGTAAGAAAAGGTATAAGTCTAAGAAAAGGGTGTGCTATAACTGTGGGAACCCAGATCATTTCATAAAAGACTGTACCCAACCCAAAAGATATGAACAGGCCAACTCTGTGACTAATAAGGAAATTAGTGAAGAAGTGTTCATGGTCTGTGATCAGGCTAATTCTGTCCTAAGCAACCTAACTGAACTTGAATGGTTAATAGATTCAGGTTGTACCTACCACATGACTCCTTTTAAAAATCTGTTTGCTTCTTATAGTGCTTGTGATTCTGGTTATGTGTCCCTAGCTGACAATAAGAAGTGTAAGGTTCATGGTGTGGGTGACATAAGTCTTAAGTTTGAAAATGGAACTGTTTTCAAATTAAAAAATGTTAGACATGTCCTTGATCTTAGGCACAATCTGCTCTCTGTTTCTGTTTTGGAAGAATGTGGGCTTGAGGGTAAATGGGATAATGGGTGTATGAAAATTCTGAAAAACTCCCTTGTTTTGTTTAAAGCTTTGAAACAAAATAACCTTTATGTTGTGCATGCCAAACCTTTTTCTGAAAATGCTAATGCTGTACTTAGTGACAAGTCTGTGCTTTGGCACCAAAGACTAGGTCACATGAGTAATAGAGGATTAAATATTTTGAAACAAACTGGATGTTTTGGTAATGACTTGGTGTCACCTATACCTTTCTGTGAAGGGTGTGTCTTAGGTAAACAACATAGGGTTCAGTTTCCTGTTTCTAGCTATTCTAGTGAGCCTAAGTCCAAAGCTGTCCTTGACTACATACATGCAGATGTATGGGGTCCTTCCAGTGTCCCTACCCATGGGGGAAGGAGGTATTTACTGTCCATAATTGATGACTTTTCTAGAAAAGTCTGGGTCTGTTTGTTAGAACATTAAGAAGATTTCTGATATGCATTTCACCTGTATGATACTTCATTAGTTGCTTTTTCTATTTTTGAAACTCTTGAGTTGAATGAGCCTAAAACCTACCAGGAAGCCCTTGCCTCTAGAGAATCTAAAAATTGGCTGAGTGCTATGCAAAGTGAAATAGATTCTCTTAAGTTGAATAAAACCTGGACCCTAGTTCCTAAGACTCCTAATTGTTCTGTTGTCGAGTGCAAATGGCTTTTCAAAGTTAAAGAAGAACCAAATGACATTAGGTTTAAAGCTAGGTTAGTGGCTAAAGGTTTCACTCAAAAGGAAGGGGTAGACTATGCTGAATTTTTTGCTCCTGTAGTAAAATTCACAACAATTAGGATGATGCTTGCCCTAGTTGCCCATAATGACTGGGAGATGAAGCAGATGGATGTTACCACTGCTTTCCTGCATGGTGAACTAGATAAACAGATTTTCATGAGCCAACCTGAGGGTTTTGTTGACCCTAAGTACCCTAGACATGTCTGTCTACTTAGGAAGGCCCTCTATGGCCTGAAACAGTCTCCCAGACAATGGAATATCAAGTTTGATCAGTGTATGTCTTCCCTAAGCTTCAAAAGGTCTGATTGTGACCCTTGTTTTTATTTTAAGAATACTGCCTCTGTACCTGTTTTCTTGTTGATCTATGTTGATGACATGCTTATCATTAGCCCCTCTGTGAATGCTATTAAGATTGTTCAAAAGTGCCTTTGTGAAAACTTTGTTGTGAAAGACCTTGGAGATGCTAAGAGAATCCTAGGGATTAATATACTTAGGGATAGGAGTAGGTGTACCCTTACCCTGAACCAAACCTCCTATCTAGAAAAGGTCTTGAAAAAGTTCAAAATTGACTCTGCCCAACCTGTGAATGTTCCCTTAGCACCCCATTTTGTGATAAGCAAGGATCAGTCCCCAAGGACTGCTCTTGAGATAGATAGGATGAAGGTTGTACCCTATTCCAGTGCTATAGGGTCAGTCATGTATCTCATGGTAAGCACAAGGCCTGACATAGCTTATGTTGTTAGTTGCTTAAGTAGATATATGGCAAACCCTGGTATGTCTCACTGGACTGCCCTTAAATGGCTCCTTAGATACCTTAGGGGTACATCTTCTCATGGGCTTGTGTTTTCTAAAACTGAAACTGGCATTTTACTTACTGGCTATGTTGACTCCAATTATGCAAATGATAGGGACAATAGAAAGTCTACTACTTCCTACATTTTTACTCTTTGTGGTTCCTGCATAAGTTGGAAATCTCAACTACAACCTATTGTTGCACTGTCCACTACTGAATCTGAATACGTGGCAGCCACTGAGGCCTTTAAAGAGGCTATTTGGCTTAAACGAATGCTAACTGAAATTGGTTTTCTTAAGCATGTTGTGACAGTCTACTCTGATAGCCAGTCTGCTATCCAATTGTGCAAGAATCCTGTATTCCATGACAGGACCAAGCACATTGATGTCAGGTTTCATTTTATAAGAAATATTGTGGATGCAGGTTGGATAAAGTTGTCCAAGATACCTTCTGAATTTAACCCTGCGGATATGGGGACTAAATGTCTCACTTTTGAAAAACTGTTGTCTTGTAAACGTATTCTTAATTTAGATTGTGTCTAGATAAGAACTGTAAAACAAGAAAAACCGGCGATGATGATTCTCCCTTTCACGTTGTGCTCTACACCACCAGGGGGACCAATAAGGTGGACATTGTAGTGGTATTGGTCCACCTCCACTGGGCCATCCCTGAGTTGCCTTTGGTCCACCTCATTTAAGGAGTTGGTCTCCTATTTATTGCCCTGGCCCAATTGGGCTGTATACCCGACCAAGCCCATTCCCTTATCCGTTTGTCTTATACCCAGCCCATGCCCGTGTGGCCCTCTCTTATATTGTCTGGTTCTTCTGGAATCTCCTATTTCAGACCTTCCGCCTTCTCTCTATCCGATGACTCTCCCGTACTGTTACCCTAGACCTAGAGTGAGAGAGTGTCGGTTTCTTCTGAGCTTTAGCTCCGGCTTTGCTCCGGTGAGACCTTGGGGTTCCTATTGGGGTCTTCACTCTAGTCTGGTAGTATGGTGGGTTATTACTCCTCCGGTGGGACTTCTGGGCTGGGGTCTGGGTTCTGAGTGTGAGGGTTAGTTGGCTGTCGCCCTTTCGTCTTCCCTGGTTGTATCTCTGGTGGTGAGTGTGAGCAAGCCTTTGGGCTTTGTGGTGATTGAGGTCTGAGCCGGTCCGGTTTTCTAACACTATTGAAGTAAAGTATCAAGCTTATCATCTCTTTTGTTACCGGCTTACTGCGGCAAAGTAAAGTCAGAATCTATATCTGAATTCTCCTCTGAATTCTCATTTAATTTTTGCAAGAATGAAGTCAGTCAAAATACCTACAAGAAGGGTCAAGAAACAAGATTTAGGATGATACTCAGCTTCCTGAAAACCTGAAAGATGACACTAAGAAGTTGAATTCTTATGGACTGCCATATACTAAGAAGTATGAATTTTAGTACAAAAAACTTTAAATGTTGGAGTTAATTATCACATCTAGAAAGTACACCCAGAACAGCCAATATGTAGAATTTTATATTTAACTTAAAACAAACATAACTTTGATACTTTGTCCACATCGATCTCTTGAAACCTGTAGTACTTAAAATCTAAAAAAATATATGTATGTCTTATTAAAGTAGGAAAGTTTTATGGATATATATTAGATATATAATTCATCACTACTGCCAATATATAACTTGAATCCCCTTGATATATAACAAATGCACTAACAAGGAAGCATTTCAAAACTTTGAAACGCTTTTAATTAACATGCATGTGAAATGAACAAATGGTGGATAAGAAGTTCAAAAACTTAATCTTAGACCAGTGCGACCAAGGCTTTAATAAAACTAATCAGCAATATTGTGGAACTTTACTAAGCTTAATTGTGGTCATAGGATTCCATGAGTTCTCCTTTCATAGTTTCATAGTACCCCTCACTTCACATGCACTTTCATGAAATCAGCACCATAAACTAAATGGGTTTGATGTATCCTTCTGTCCTTCATAAATAAATTTCAAACAAAATCCAATGGCAAGTAAAAAAATCAAATAAATAAATCTCAGTGTAATTAAGCTGTTTCACCCAAACCTTGAAAGAAAATCAACTTTTTTTGAAAGGACCCATTTACTTGTATAATACAAAGTCATATTATTTAATTGATTATTCAATGTGTTGTGAGTGTATGGATACGTGTATGAGAGTCTTATAAGCTCGTGATCCTGAAAATGCTGGATTAGAATTACATTTCTCAAACATATTTTTATGATGAAATTTCACTTTGAGAATAGTTCTGATCGAGTTGTTTTTACTTATTCTTAACCTTTAAATCTCAACCTCAAATGGCTAATATGTACGTTGAACTAACAAAATATTAAATATTTCATGTATGGTCTTATTTGTCAGACATGACCACGGTTACACATTTAATTATCCACTCATGCATGGATATAGTTTTAAGGGGTTTTGCCTTGAATATTACTAATAAAAGGGCAATTGACAAAAAAGTGACCTTTTTTTTAAATTCCAGAAATATGATTAATAAGTGACAAGCTTATTTATATACCTACTGCTACAGTGACACGTTACAGTGACACGAGAAACAGTTACATCCACCACCCCTTCCCACCACCTCCCACCGGTGACCGCCACCGCTGGAGACCGCCGCCGGAGACCATCGCCGGCCATAGTGACAACGGCCATAGTTACAACGGCCATAGTGACAACGACCATAGTGATGCCGTCATAGTGACGCGGTATGCATGGTGACGCCACCGCAGTGACACCACCACGGTGACCACCGGCGACCACCGGCCCCAGCCCCGCCTGCGCCCTCCCCATCTAGCACCAACCCCTCCCTTCCCCTGTCACAACCCCATAATCAGCACCCTTCACAGTGGCAACACGCACCAGATCCCCACCCTTGACCTGCCCCCAATCTCCCCTCTCCAACCTCGATCTAACACCTTTCTCCCGTTTAAGCCCCAACCTACACACCAGACCCCCACCCAGTTCCCAGCAATCCAGCACCCTACTCCTCAACCCCCTCCCTTGTCCAGCCCCTTGTTGTTCCCTCAGGCCCCTTTCCGACCACCATGACAGCGGATCCGGGACCCGCTGCACCAAATCGGAGTCGAGGTCAAGCTGTATGTGTTCATTTGAGGAAAGCAGAATCAATAGGATGGCAGATCTGGCCCCCAATCGGAATCGTCTACCATTGAAGAAGGCGGATCCGGAACTGGAGGTCTTAAATCAAAGTCCTCATCCATGGGAGGGGCGGCCATCGAGGAAAAAGGAGAATCCAGGCAGTGCCGCTGTCGTTGAAGAAGCTGAGGGCAGAGGTCCTACCATCGCGAAGGTGGATTGCGCCGGAGATGGAGTCTGCGAGGTAGTTTGAAGATCGACTGAGAAGTGAGGGCGGAACGGAGAAGATGAAGCGGAAGGTAATGTGCGGAAGAGGGAAGATGAAGCGGAAAAGGCAGCGGGTCAGGGGTCACTTTTGTGTCTTTTGAAAAAGTGGTGATATTTTTGTCCAATAGAAGCTGTGAAGTAATATTAGTGTCATTCTTTCTAGTTTTAAATACAGTGTGTATTTAATTTTGTCAGATGTTTTTAATTTAGTTATGGATACTCGGTTGCCACGTTGTAGTCAATGTTTTGGTCTACTTAGTTTTAATGGTTTGTTTTTGTGTGACTTGTAAAATCATCTTTGCCCGATAGTTGGTCCGGTACAGTCACAGCAGTTAGTAGTTCGTCTGGAACCACTAAACTTACCTTTGAGGGTATTCGTGACTTGATCCTTGGTGAGGATATCCGAAGGAGGAGTTCGGGGGATAGCTCCAACAGTTTGTTGAGTACTGAAGATAGGGGCAGAAAATCCACTAAAGGAGGTAACAAGAAAGGAAGATCAAAGTCGAGGAAGAGAGGCCAATCCAAGAACAGGAAGGACATCAATTGTTGGAATTGCAAAGAGAATAGACACTTCAGAAATCAGTGCCCCAAAGCCTCTGCAGACAAAGGCAAGAAGGAGGTGAACGTGGCAGAGGATTATGAAGATGTCCTAATTTGCAGCGTTGAGAATTCAATTGAGTCCTGGATCATGGATTCAGGTGCGTCGTTTCATGCTTGTCATTGCAGGGATTTGATGCAAAATTTCAGGCCCTACAGCGGAAGAGTTCATTTGGCGGATGACAAATCCCTGGAGATCACGGGTATTGGAGATGTTAATCTCAATACCACCTTGGGTACAACCTGGAGGCTGAAAAATGTCAGGTATATTCCAGATCTGAAGAAGATGTTGATCTCAGTGGGACAGCTTGATGAGGAAGGCCATAACGTTAGTTTTGGCAACAAGCAATGGAAGGTGACAAAGGGAAAGCTGGTCGGTGCTCGTGGACAGAAGCATGATACGCCGTACATGGTAGAAGTGTCTACAGATGGAGCAAACGCAACAGTTGAAGATGCAAGGGTCTCTACTTTGTGGCACCAAAGACTTGGGCACATAAGTGAGAATGAAATGAAGATGTTGTCTTCAAAGGGTAAAATCCCAGATTTGAAGAATTCAAAGTTGAGATTTTGTGAGCCATATGTCCTTGGCAAACAAAAGAGGGTAACCTTTGTGAAGACAGGGCAACAACCCAAGACTGAGCGGCTGGAGTTGATTCATTCAGATGTCTACGGACCTACAAAGGTCTCTTCAATTGGAGGTTCCCGCTACTATGTTACATTCATTGATGACTCTACACGGAAGGTATGGGTTTATTTTCTTAAAAATAAATCTGAAGTCTTTAACACTTTTAAGAAGTTCAAAGCTGCAGTTGAGAACGAAACTAATCTTAAGATCAAGTGTTTAAAGAGTGACAATGGGGGTGAGTACAGTAGCACAGAGTTTGTAGAGTATTGTGCTGAACAGGGGATAAGAATGCTGAAGACGGTTACAGAAATACCACAGCAAAATGGTGTTGCAGAAAGGATGAACAGAACACTAAATGAGAGGGTTAGGAGCATGAGATTACATGCAGGACTTCCAAAGATGTTCTGGGCCGATGCGGTGAACACAGCAGCATACTTGATCAACAGAGGACCTTCATCTCCCATAGGGTTCAAAATTCCAGAGGAGGAATGGAAAGGTCATGAGGTATCTCTTAATCACTTGAAAGTTTTTGGTTGTATTTCTTATGTCAAAGTTAGAGATGCAGATAGTGACAAGCTCGAGGCAAAGGCAAAGGCAAAGAAATGTATCTGTATTGGGTACGAGCTGGATGACATGGGCTACAGGTTCTGGGACAACCACAACAAGAAGGTTATCAGAAGTAGAGATGTCACCTTCAACGAGAATGCCCTGTATAAATATGATCTTGCAGCAGACACTAGCAAAGGCAAGCAACCAGAAAACAAACAGCAAGTGGTGTTTGAAGGGATGACTGAAGATGACATAGCACAACCTATTAGTTTTGGTGGCATGGCTGGAGGCTCAGGGAGCAGTGGGAGTTCAGGAGATACAGGAATTTCTGAAGATAGTGGGAGTGATGAAGATAGTGGGAGCTCGGAGGAAGCTACTCCACAAATCAGACAGTCCACTAGAAACAGAAGACCTCCTAACAGATATTCTCCTTCAGCAAATTATCTGTTGCTGACCGAGAATGGAGAGCCAGAATCTTACACAGAGGCGCTGATTGTGAAGGATTCCATACAGTGGAAGAAGGCCATGGAGGATGAGTTAGACTCACTTGATAAGAACCAAACTTGGTCCTTAGTCAAGTTACCACCGGGAAAGAAAGCTTTGGAGAATAAGTGGGTGTTCAGAATCAAAGATGAAGCAGATGGGAGCAAAAGATACAAGGCGAGGTTAGTTGTCAAGGGGTTCCAACAGAAAAAGGGGGTTGATTACAATGAAATCTTCTCTCCGGTTGTGAAGATGACTACTATCAGGTTGATCCTTGGTATTGTTGCTGCTGAAAATTTGCAATTGGAGCAGCTGGATGTAAAGACTGCCTTTCTTCATGGCGACCTTGAAGAAGACATTTACATGGCTCAACCAGTAGGGTTCCCAGTGAGTGGTAAGGAGAAGTTGGTGTGCAAACTCAAGAAGAGTCTATACGGGCTAAAGCAAGCTCCTAGACAGTGGTACTTGAAGTTTGACAGTTTTATGCAGCGGAATGGATACACTAGATGCAAGATGGATCATTGCTGCTACTTGAAGAAATTCAAGTCATCATACATTATTCTTCTTTTGTATGTTGATGACATGTTGGTGGCTGGAGCAAATATGCAGGAGATCAACAAACTTAAGAAGAAGTTGTCAGAAGAATTCGAGATGAAGGATTTGGGGGAAGCAAGACAGATTCTTGGGATGAGCATAGTCAGAAACAGGATAGAAGGTACTTTAAAGCTTTCATAGCAAAAGTACATTCAGAAGGTCCTTGAGAAGTTCAGAATGACGGATGCCAAACCAAGGAGTACACCGTTAGGGAGTCAACTGAAACTCTCCAAGCAGCAGTCTCCAAAGACCAATGAAGATAAAGAAGAAATGGCTAAAGTTCCTTATGCATCAGCCGTTGGCAGTTTGATGTACGCGATGGTGTCAACAAGGCCAGACATTGCTCATGCAGTGGGAGTTGTTAGCAGGTTCATGTCAGATCCAGGAAAGGAGCATTGGGAAGGAGTTAAGTGGCTGTTGCGCTACTTGAAAGGTTCTTCTGAAACTGCCCAATGTTTCAGAAGGAATTGTGTGATCCTTGAAGGATTTGCCGATGCTGATTTGGGGGGTTGTTATGATTCCGGGAAGAGCACAACGGGGTATGTATTCACTATTGGAGGTACGGCAATCAGTTGGATGTCCAGACTCCAGAAGAGTGTGGCTCTTTCAACCACAGAAGCAGAGTATATGGCCATTGCTGAAGCGGCCAAGGAGTTGATCTGGTTGAAGAACTTTCTTTCTGAGTTGGGCATGAAACAGGGAGATTGCGCTCTATATTGTGACAACCAGAGTGCTATTCATCTTGCAAAGAATCCGGTGTTTCACAGCAGAACGAAACACATCAAGATGCGGTATCATTTCATCCGAGAGCTGATTGAAGATGGTACTATAAATTTGCGGAAGATCTTGGTACGAAGAATCCAGCAGACATGCTAACCAAGGCGGTGACAACGGAGAAGTTGAAGCTTTGCATGGCTTCAACTGGCCTTCCAGATACTTGATGAGAAGGCGTGAACGAGAGAGAGAGAGATCAGGGGTTTTACAGAGGATACAAGTTCTTTGATGGCAGATAATTGTTGAACAAGCCTCCAAGTGGGAGATTGTTGAAGATGGAGCCTTGTTTGTGAAGAAGCAGAAGATACCCGACCGGGTGGGGTCAGTCACCCGATCGGGTATGATGTGAATTTGGCCGGACAACTCTCTGGATTGGGAAACCCGATCGGGTAAGGAGGTTTACCCGACCGGTCCGTGGATGGTTTTGCCTTCTGTTTTGGACACCCGCCCTTGTGTCTACCCGGGTATGCATTTTGAGGCGACACCCGACCGGGTCAAGAAGGGGACCCGACCGGGCCAATGGAGTTTTTACCTTTCTGCTTTGGTTACCTGCCCTGGTCTCAACCCGGGCATGCTTGCTGAGGAGTTACCCGACCGGGTCAAATAGGAGACCCGACCGGGTCTAAGGGTTAATTTTAATTATGGGCTTAATTTTGGGCTTGCGGCTCTAATCTTTGTTTAGGTTTTTGTTAAACCTATTTAAACGACTCTTTGTACGTTGTAAACACTTGACGTAGACCTAATAATAAAACATCTCTCTCTCTCTCGTTTGCCGTGGACTAGCACAATCACCCCGTATGTGTGAACCACGTAAAACTCTTGTGTTCTTGCTCTTTAATTTATCGTTTTATTAACCTAAATCGTAACAAACCCTAGTTTTATCCCCGTAATTTGGCACCTCCTGTTAACTATTCCCGTATTTTGGGAAATCACCCCTAAATATCCACCCTAACCTGAGTGTGTGAAGTAGACGATGATCGGAAGAACGATGACTAGGTTTCGGATCGGTGGTACTCGGACAAGTGGTCAACTAACTAGCCATGTTGGGCATGAGCATACAGAAAAACCTCCTTAAATCTTATCCGGTGTGACTTGTCCTTAATTTTTATGTGATGTGTGGTTATATCTTAATGTTTTTTGTTATTGAAATTTAAGTGTTTGGAAATTCTTTGTAAAGAAAATACTAGTACTTTCGGAATGTTTGGTAAATGAAAGAACAAAATGGGGATCGTGGTTAAATGACCGCCTCATTTGAGAGAATTGTATTTTTGATTATCAGTATAAATGCAATTCAAATCTTTTAAAAATTAGCAATAAAAGTAAAACATAGTACTTATTTAATTTATTGACAATTTAGTATTCTTTTGTTGAAAAAATATATCCATAATTTATTAGCCGTTTTGTAGTTTTTATTGAAAATTATACATGCATTTGTATAAATATTCTTGCATAAATTAATACTGTCATTTGAAATATAATTTTAATGTTAGTTTGAACACTCAAAATATGAGGGCTAGATCCGCCGCTAAGAGCCATAACAGCTAATCATGAGCTTGCACCTTGAAGCTGTTAACATGCAAGCTACTATCCTTTGTATTAGTTACGACATTGGAATTTATACACTATTCATGATGTACTCTACTTTGATTACATTTTAAAAATTCAACGCATCTGAATTAATTTTTTTGAAAAATATTGTTGAATTCGTCTCATTACCAAGTTTCATAATCTGATTTAAAAAAAAAATACTAATAGAGAGTTAAATTTAATGACAGTTAAAGTTGTGCGTTCTCAAACGTGAAAAAGGAAATGTTGCAAAAAATTAAGGAAGTTAAAAAAACGGAAACATCTGTTAAGAACTCACCTCAACTAAAGTTTAAATCATGAATTCATTGTATTCATAGTATGAAACTATATCTTTTTTAAGCTGATCAAAATAATCTTTTCGAGTTATTACATCTTGGTAGAATCAAAAGCTATTGAAGTAAAGTATCAAGCTTATCATCTCTTTTGTTACCGGCTTACTGCGGCAAAGTAAAGAATCAGAATCTATATCTGAATTCTCCTCTGAATTCTCATTTAATTTTTGCAAGAATGAAGTCAGTCAAATTACCTACAAGAAGGGTCAAGAAACAAGATTTAGGATGATACTCAGCTTCCTGAAAACCTGAAAGATGACACTAAGAAGTTGAATTCTTATGGACTGCCATATACTAAGAAGTATGAATTTTAGTTCAAAAAACTTTAAATGTTGGAGTTAATTATCACATCTAGAAAGTACACCCAGAACAGCCAATATGTAGAATTTTATATTTAACTTAAAACAAACATAACTTTGATACTTTGTCCACATCGATCTCTTGAAACCTGTAGTACTTAAAATCTAAAAAAATATTTGTATGTCTTATTAAAGTAGGAATGTTTTATGGATATATATTAGATATAAAATTCATCACTACTGCTAATATATAACTTGAGTCCCCTTGATATATAACAAATGCACTAACAAAGAAGCATTTCAAAACTTTGAAACGCTTTTAACATGCATGTGAAATGAACAAATGGTGGATAAGAAGTTCAAAAACATAATCTTAGACCAGTGCGACCAAGGCTTTAATAAAACTAATCAGCAATATTGTGGAACTTTACTAAGCTTAATTGTGGTCATAGGATTCCATGAGTTCTCCTTTTATAGTTTCATAATACCCCTCACTTCACATGCACTTTCATGAAATCAGCACCATAACCTCCTTGTTGGGTTTGATGTATCCTTTTGTCCATAAATAAATTTCAAACAAAATCCAATGGCAAGTAAAAAAATCAAATAAACAAATCTCAAAGTGTAATTAAGTTGTTTCACCCAAACCTTGAAAGAAAATCAACTTTTTTTGAAAGGACCCATTTACTTGTATAATACAAAGTCATATTATTTAATTGATTATTCAATGTGTTGTGAGTGTATGGATACGTGTATGAGAGTCTTATAAGCTCGTGATCCTGAAAAGGTTGGATTAGAATTACATTTCTCAAACATGTTTTTATGATGAAATTTCACTTTGAGAATAGTTCTAATCGAGTTGTTTTTACTTATTCTTAACCTTTAAATCTCAACCTCAAATGGCTAATATGTTGAACTAACAAAATATTAAATATTTCACGTATGGTCTTATTTGTCAGACATGACCACGGTTACACATTTAATTATCCACTCATGCGTGGATATAGTTTTAAATACAGTGTGTATTTAATTTTGTCATGTTTTTAATTTAGTTATGGATACTCGGTTGCCACGTTGTAGTCAATGTTTTGGTCTACTTAGTTTTAATGGTTTGTTTTTGTCTCATTTGAATGCACTGAATTTATTATTTTCTCAAAAAAAAATTACTCCCTCCGTCCCCCTTTAAATGTCCCATTTTACTATATTGGGATGTCCCTATTTAATTGTCTTATACCTTATTTGGTAATGTTTGTGTGGCTCAAAATCATTCTTACTTTATTCTTACTTTATCTATTAATATCAACCACACAAACCTACTTTTCTTAAAACTCGTGTCACCCTTGATGGATAGTGTACCCGGGGGTAGCTTATCCGAGGGGTTATTACGGGGAATAATAAGAGAGAAGTCAGAGCAAGTAAGTATAGAGAGAGAAAGTATATTTAGAAAGTATGCAGCGTTCTCAACGTGTTATGACTTGTGACTTGGTTACAAATGGAAAATGGGGTGCTATTTATAGTAGCAATAAATGCCAGGCAGGGACACGTGTCAAGCGTCTATTGGCCGAGAGGTCATCTCAACTGGTTGGCGCTGGCAATCGCATGTGGGCGCATTTAATGCGGCTGTTGGATGGGACGTTGTACAGGGTATGGTGATCCATACGCATGTGGAGCGGATATTATGTCGGAAGTGGCGCCCTCGGCAGTAGATGACTAGCCGAGGGCTCTGAGTACCGGGGACCCCCTTAGTGCCGAGGGCTCCCACTGCCGAGGGCTACTGATTTTCGCCGTTTTTTCCAGTAACTTTGTTTTCCTGTCTTGTCCCTCTTGTGAGAGTAAGAGCCTTCGGCCAGGGGGCCGAAGGCACCCCTGGTGCGCATTGTGGGCTGCTTGGTACTCTGGGCGCTGTGATTTGGGCCTAATGTGCTTTCTGGGCCTGTTGGGCCTTTATTGGAGTAGTAGGAGTCTATGGGCCGGGGGTTCCCGGGCCATATACTCCATCAGGAGTCCCTCACTCCTTTTGCCGAAAGGTACTTGAGGGAAAAGGAGTAATTGTGTTTGTCCTCTGCCGTTGTTTCGTTTGTAGTTTGTAGAGTTGTGGGTAGTTTGCTGTTTGTTTATTCTGCCGAGGGCAGTCCCTCAGTTACCCACATGTCGGGACTTGAGGGGTCATGTTTGTGATTTTTGTGATTTTTCCCGAGGGGGTCCTCCAGTCCCCCACTCCTTGAGGCACTTGCAAAGTGGTGAAAAGGAGTAGAGTAGTGGCGTTGCTGTTTTGGGGCCGAAGGCTGATGCTTTTCGTTTCATTTTGGGGGGATGCCTCGTTAAAAACCTCATTAGGAAAAACCCTGTGGGAAAAAATCCTAATGAGGGAAAAAGAGTGCACCGAATTCCCCCAACGATGAATCGAAAATGTGAAACCTTGGTTCGAAATGGAGAATAATGATGATGTCGAAGGCTTTCCCTGTTCTGAGGGCTCATGTGTTGATTAACCGGAGGCTTGCTTTTGATACCCTGAGAGGTGCCGAAGGGGAGTCCCTCAATCTGGGGATCGAGGGCGTAATGAATGAGGGTAGTAGTTGAATTGTTACCGGGGTGTCCCCTGTTTGTTGATTAGTTGGTGATGAGGATATCCGAGGGCTCCATTACCTGTGTGCCGTAGGCTATCCGTCAATGAGGCATACTCCCCGGGGGCTACCCGGCCCTCAAAGTGCTGAGGGGGGATCTGTTAGGAAATTGATGTAACGTACCTCGAAAGTACGGCAGCGGAAGTTTAAAATTTTCCCAAACAGATCTTCCCTGATTATGACAAAATAACGAATATGATAATAATGACAGATCTGAGTTAGAACTTACAGATCTTCCAGCCTAGCGGTGATAATCCTTGACCTTTGTTATCCACGTGATTTCTCCTTCCCGAAAGAACGGTCAGATCTCCCTAAGAGAAAGGCTAGGAAATCTCTTCGCAGGGAAATAAACTGTTAATACTGAATCTGAAAACTGGTCTCCAAATTATGAAGGAGAAGGATGTATTTATACTAGTTCGAAACTAGTTTCTCAATCACAATGAAAGTCTTTCTAATTAATGAGTTCTAATCCTACTAGGACCAATACTCCTAATTAATTAAATAAGTAGATAAAACAAAACAAAATAATAATAATAATAATTGAGATGTGGCTGCACGCCACTTTCTAATTATTATATATTAATATTTATTTTATTTACTTTTCTTTTAATTTCAAATTACAAAAGAAAATATCTACTTTATTCAATAATAAATACATCTTATTTAAGTGTGATAAATCTAATTTATCTTACTTACTTAATTCTATCAAATAGAACTCTCCTTCAGCTTCATGAATTAAATATGTTTAATCTAACTAATATTTAATTCATTTTCAGTATTACGAATTAAATATTATTTAATCCAATTAATAATATTTAATTCCTTCTAACAATTCAACCGGAAGGTATAATCACTTGTTGTGTGACCCATAGGGCCTTATATATTAAGCACTAATCAAATTAAGGTCTTAGCGAATCCCTAGACGATTCTCCAGACAAACTTAATATATAAGGACGTTTGCGAGGACTATACAAACTCCCTGTAATATAGAGCTCATAGTGATACGGTCCTTTCATTCAGCGAACATTCAACTAAGTCTAGAATATGATATAGTGTCTATCCCAATAACTCAGTCTCTGTCTCTCAATCTTTCTAGATGATCCATAACGATCATATTCGATATCCAAAACGAATATATCTTTGCATTGGCCAATGACTTTATGATCCATCTAGATATGAGAAGTAGAATGTTCTCTCTTAATCTATTATGAGGAATGAATCCTTTCTTGGCTCAACTACTACTCCATGTGCTTCGTGATGCACCCAACACATGCCGTATCTACCCCGATTGGAGTGCAAGCGTTGGTCATGGTCAAAGTACATCACTCCGCACATGTAGTACGTATTGACCTCAAGTCGGAGGACTATTACACTACTCTATACGCCGATAATCCCATAGACACATGAATAGAACTTATCAAATGGTTTCTCGGTGGGTATGCCAATATTCTCTAAAATATCTATGTGACCATCATGAATTACAGGAACTCATAGTCGTGAGATCAACTATACTTTCTAAAAGTATGATGCAGTCCACATACCAATCTTATCGCATATCATCAATATCCCATTCTTGATGATAATTGATTGGGGCTATTTTAGGACCTTATGTTATATCATATAAGCTCCCACTTACTTATTGACAACATAAATCCAAGGGAACACAATTATGAATAAAACATTGACAATCGAAAACAATCATTCATAAAGTGTAATACCGTGTATATATCAAATATAAAAACTAAATGTGATCAAGTACATACATCTCTAAAAAGTGATTGTCGCTAGGACATATATACTAACAGGATCCCCGAGGGGTGGCCTGATATGAATGCTTAGGCTTCTGAAGGAGTGATCCCGAAGGCATCTGTTATGTAGTGTGTGGGGCACAAACCGGGAGTGTCTCTGGGTAAAATGTACTCGGGAGCTCTTCTTGATGAAGTGGAGTGAAGTAAAAAGCCCGGGGGCTCCCAGAATATAGCCGTTGGAAATATAGCCGTTGGAATATGTAACGTCACGATATAGCCGTTAGGGGGGGGGGGGGTTGCCACGTGGTGCGTGCTCGTTGGCTGCCAGTGGGCGGGCGTCACCGATTGGGTGAAACCACGGTTGGTAATGATGGAAGTCCAACCGGAGGCCCGGTTTCCAGGCCACGGCCCGGATCCCAGCGCCTATAAATACCCCATGGTCGGACACCACTCTCCTTGTGCGATTACCTGTTAGCGAAGCTCTGCCGGATTTTTTCTAGAGAGAGAAACACTGCCCTCGATCTAACTCCCGCTTTAAGGTCAGTTCCCCCATCTGTTCTTCTCCCTCCTTAGCTAGCTGTAGCGGCCTTAGATCTAGGACCGTAACCTAGGACACTTAGTGTTTTCGAGCCCTCGAACCAGTTGCAAAGATGTCTTCCCAAAGTGATTCCCAGGACATATCGAGGGATCCCTCGATGGAAGAGGAGAGCTTCTCGGATGCGGGGTCCTCGAGTGAGCAGCCCTCGGCCCAAGAGGATGTCGCGATGGCGATGGAGGTGCAGAAGGAGTTGGTGGATGAAGTTGAAGCCGAGGGCTTCGAGCAAGAGGCGGAGGATGAAGAGCTTGCCCTCGCCGTACAAGTTGCAGAGGAGGAGGAAGAAAAGGAGAGGATGAAGGTGACAGTGGCCGTCCTTCCCCCTCGGGGTGCTGGTGAGACAGGGAGCTCTCGGCCCCTCTACCCAACGCTGATAAGAGTGGCCCCCGGGAAAAAATCGGAGAAGAAGAAAACCGCTCCTAAGACGAAATGCGTTGCTGCCGATCAGGGAAAGCCCATAGATGTGCCCGAGGGGTACTCCTGGCTGAATACTGCTGCCCTGGAGATAGGGTCGAAGGCTGATAGGGAAGACATGTACGTGACTCAGCTGCACGTGGGGCCTTCGGCTGTGGTGGTTGTGCTGGGCCCTGATGATGTGCTTTCCCGGGCTCCCGAGGGTTGCATCGCCGTGCACATCCTGTCGGTGTCAATGGGGCTCCGGTTCCCCCTGCACCCATTCCTTCGGGAATATCTCTGGTATGTGGGCTTGGTCCCCTGCCAGTTGACGCCTAACAGCCACTCCTACGTGGCGGGCTTCCTGAACCTCTGCCGAGCCCGAGGGGTGACCCCCAGCCTGGACTTGTTTTTCCAGAGCTTCAACCTCTGCCGAGGGGGTCACGCGAACGCCGAGGGATTCGCCAATCTGCAACAGGTGGCTCGGTGGAAACTATTCACAGAAGCGCCCTCGTCCAACAAAGGCTGGAAGGAGCGGTGGTGCTACGTTAGGATTGCCGAGAGCCCCTTTCCGATGGAACTTAGGGACTGCTTCCGTCGGCATCCGAAGGTCGGAAGTGCTGCTCTGGAGAAGGATGGCTTGATAATAGCCAAGATCCTGAAGGGTCGCACGAAGCAAGTGTCCATTAAGGACTTCACAGCTGACAAGGAGCTATTCGCCCTCGGCTTCCGCAGATATCGCTTCCTCGGCGAAACAGACGAGAAGTACCCTGTGCTGGCAGGAGGTAGTCTCCGAGGGCTTCCCTTTTTTTTTGTACTTAGGATTTTTTTTCCCTTTCTTTTTTTGCTCTCTTTCCCTTCGGTCTAACCCATTTGTTTTTGTTGGCAGGTGTTAATATGGATGCTGGCAAACTCTTCGCTCTGAAGAAGAAGAAGGGCCAGTCCCAAGCCCAGAAGAAGGACCCCTCGGTCCAGCTGCCTGTGGGAGCCTTCTTCCAGAAAGAGACTCTGGAGCCCTCTGCTGCGGGGGGAGTTGTCGGGGTGGCAGAGGGGGCCACCAAAAAGAAAAAGGGGAGCAAGGTGGTTGAGCCCCCGACTAAGAAGCAGAGGGGTGCGGGGGGAACCGCCGGCCAGGATGCCCCCTTGGTGATCATTGAGGATCGCCCTTCTCCGGATCCCCCGGTTGATGCTGCGGCGACAGCCCAAGCCAATCCTCCCTTGAGAAGCCCCCCTCGGGAGATTCTGCAGATTTCTTTGGCCCCGGGGGCTTCTGTCCTACATGGCTCAGCGGAGCCGAAAGCTTTCCTGAGGGGGATGACCTCGGTAATGGACAAGGCTGCCCTCTCCACATATGATGACGAGGCCCTCGAGAACAGAATCCTTCGGTCTTCATTAACTGTAAGTTTGCTCCCTTAGGTTTTGCGTTTAACTTTTAATGCTCTTTCCATGTTAATCTGACCCCTCCTCCCGTTGTTTATCAGGCTTGCGTAGCCCTCGGGGAGCACGCACAGAGGCTTGAGCAATGGCGCCTCCGGAAGGCGGAGCAGGACCGGGAGATGAAGGAGCTCATCCTGAAGAACTCCGAGGCTGTAAAGCAGATGGCCATGCTGGAGGAAGATCTCTGGAAAGCTGCCGAGGGCAAAGCTGCAGCGGAGGAAGCCAGGCTTGAGGCCGAGAGGGCAGCCAAGAAAGCCGCCGAGGAGGCCGAGATTGCTAAGGCCGAGGCCGTCGCCAAAGCCCGGGAAGAAGTTGTTGCCGCCTTCGAAGCCGAGGGCTGGAAAACCGAAGACAGGCGGCAGTGGGTGGCCTCGGTCGTGGAGTCTTCGGTTGATGACTGGGTGAAGGGCCCCGGAGCCGACTGGATGGCAGAAAGGGGAGACAGCTATTACCAGGGGGGCGAGTTCTTCACCCAGCATCTGGTGTACCAGAGGCTCGCCAGGCACTTCAAAGTCCCTCTCGAGGAATTCGACCCCTCGGCGTACGGCCTTCCTGCTTTGCAGCCAGATGTGAGAAACCCCCTCCCCCCGGGCGAAGAGAGGCCTGTGATCCATGACTCCATGATGATGGGGGGATCCGGCGATGGTGATACCGAGGACGCCATCGGGGAGGAGGTCACCTCGAAGCCCGTCGAGGAGGCAACAGCTTGAAGAAAACACTTGTAGTTGATAGCTGTTTGAACACTTTTCCTTTTTGTTTGTAATGTTTGTGTACTCTCGGCCTCGGCCATATTGTAACATATACATTTGAATTTCCTCTCTTTGACGAATGAATGATTGCCTTCGGGCTTTGTGTATATGACTTGTCCTCTTTAATTCATTTCTTCTCGAATGTATGTCGTCGTTTTCTTTTGAATGTATGCCTTCGCTTTTCTGAATGTATGTTTAGGACTTAGAATATATTCTTCCAAGTGTAGTGCTTCTTGTAGCCCTCGGCTACTAGTAATCTTTAATCAGTTGAACCTTTCACCGAGGGCACAATGTTCAGGACTTAGAAATATTTCTAAGTGTTTGTTCATCTGTTGGCCCCCGGCTGATCCTTCCCTCCGGTTCTATGTAGCCTTCATGAGATGACCGGAGGTGAGATGTTTAGGACTCAGAAAATCTCTAAGTGTTTGGATATTGTGTAGCCTTCGGTACGTGGATACCCCTCGCTGATTGGACGCATGACCGAGGGCCCAAGAATAGTTAGGACTTAGAATATTTTTCTAAGTGTAGCTTCACCAGATCTTCAACCGCATGGCCCCTCGGGCAGCATGGAGATTTGACCGAGGGCCAAAATATGTAGGACTTAGAAAACTTTTCTAAGTGTAGCTTCACCAAGTCTTCAACCGCATGGCCCCTCGGGCAGCATGGAGATTTGACCGAGGGCCAAAATATGTAGGACTTAGGAAATTTTCCTAAGTGTAGTATGTGTGAAGTAGGAGCCCTCGGGTGACTGTGAGGGCCTTGTCTCAGATATGCCTTCGGTTGACTGGAGGCTCCACAAGGGGCAAAGCATTTAGGACTTAGATTTTTCTTTAAGTATTTCCCGTTGCTGTCCTTCGGGGGGACCCTTCGGTTGTAGGCGTTGTGGGTTTAGGATAGTTTCCTTTGCTTTGCAATGTTGGGCTATGGTAACAAAAGCCTTCGGTTGTTTGTCATATAGTGCCCCTTCGGGGACGTTATGAGTTGTTTGAGCCTTCGGTTTTAGGTATAGCCGGAGGCAATCCTTGAGTGGACTTAGCCATTCGTTGATGATGTCTGTTGTGAATGGTATCCTTTGTAATTGTGAACTTCCAGGTACCGAAGGTGTTCCCGTGGGGAGCCCTCGGTATGTTTTTGTGAATTGTTGGAGTGATGTACTCATTGATTTCTCGCCGAGTCTACTCCCCTTCACCACCCCATTTTTTTTTGAGTAGTGAAGGGAAGGCATCAAGAAACTTGGTTTCTTGGTAAGGCTTGGCCTATCGGGAGGTAACAGAATACACCATTAACTCCCCCCTCGGGTTAACCTTCCGAGTTCCGAGGGGATCGAGGGTCGTTTCCTGGGCACAAGATATGGTGGTCTGGAGCCTGCCTCCCCTTGGGGGATGGCGCGGAAAGCGCCTCAGTTTTGAAATTCGTCCCCTCGGCGCTAGACATAGTCCGTGGCCTGCCACACCCTTGGGGTGGTGGCGCAGGGAGCGTTTCAGTTTGGAAGTCGAATCCTGGGCATTTCTCGTGCCTGTCATACCCTTGGGGTGATGACGCGGAAAGCGTTCCGTTTTGAAAGTCGAATCCTGGGCATTTCTCATGCCTGTCATACCCTTGGGGTGATGACGCGGAAAGCGTTTCAGGGAAGGGTTTTCATTTCACACTGGTTGCAAATGGCCGGGTGCACTACGTGTTGCCGGCACCGAGAGGCGGCGCCTTCAGTATAGGCGTCCTCGAGGGGTACAACTTAGGAAACAACACTTGGTGTTTGTTCCGATGTACGGCCCTCGGCACTTGGTACCGAGGGGTCTTCTGTAAAAGTAGTTGGTGTTTTTCCTTCACTTGTCGTAGGGGACTGTGGTGTCTACCCTCGGTACTTGGTACCGAGGGGTCTTCTGTGGAAACACTTGGTGTTTCTTCCTGACTGTTGAAGGGGATTGTGTTACCTACCCTCGGTACTTGGTACCGAAGGGTCTTCTGTGGAAACACTTGGTGTTTTTTCTCATTTGTTGAAAGCTGCTAGTGGCGTGTCCCCCCGGCACCAGGTGCCGAGGGGTTTCTTTTTTAGGGACAGGTGGTGTTTTGTCGTAGGTGATAATATTGTCTACCCTCGGCACTTGGTGCCGAGGGTTCTTCTATGGTGGTGAGGCCTTGGGCCTGGGGGTGATATGAGGGCTTGGCCCCTGTGATAATCTTGTTCCGTGTTCTCGGTGTCTTCAAAATGCCTTCATTCTTCAAAATTCTTAGGCCTTGGGCCGTAAAATAATACATTCACTAGTTATGAGGGATTGGCCGCTCTGATGTTATTGATAAAATTTAACTAAGTGATGTACATTCCAGTGCCTAGGGACTTCAGTCCCGTTAGGGCGTTTTAGCTTGTAAGTTCCGGGTTTGATGATGGCTGCCACGATGTAGGGGCCCTCGAACTTTGGTGCCATCTTTCCACCCTCGGTTGGTTGGCTAGCTTCCCTTCTTCGGAGAACATAGTCCCCCATTTGGAATTCCCGAGAGCGAACCTTGGCGTCAATGTAACTTTTCACCTGCCTTCGGTAGTTCTCTGCGCGTATGAAGGCTTGCTCCCGGCGTTCTGAAATAAGGTGGAGATCGAGGGCCATATTGGTGTCGTTGGCCTCCGGATCATACTGTGTGACCCTTCGGATTGGGAGAATTACCTCAGTGGGGGCTTTGGCTTCAAATCCATAGCAAAGGGAGAAGGGTGTCTCGCCAGTTGCCCGCCGAGGGGTGGTACGGTAGGCCCATAGGATGTTGTGGAGCTCTTTCACCCAACCACCCCCTTCGGCCTCCAGCTTCTTCTTTAGGCCCTCAAGCAGGGTCCTGTTGGCGTTCTCCACCTGACCGTTGCCCTGAGGGTAGGCAACGGATGAGAAGGTGTGTTTGATGCCCCATGCCTCTAGGAGGGCACAGAAGGGGGCTGCCTCAAACTGAGTCCCATTGTCGGAGATGATTTGCTGAGGGACGCCAAACCTGGTGAGGATGTTTTTGAGAACCAAATGACGGCACCTGGCCTCAGTGATGCTGGCGAGGGGCTCAGCTTCCACCCATTTGGTGAAGTAATCGATGGCGACGATGATGTATCTATTGTTGGAGGTACCCCTCGGCAGAGGGCCCACAAGGTCTATGCCCCATCGAGTGAAGGGTATGGATGTGCTGATGGGGGCATAGTTGACCGCTGGCCTGCCGGGGGCTTTCTGGAAGTGTTGGCATGCGGGACACCTCCGGGCAAGATCTGCACAATCCCGGGCCAACGTAGGCCAGAAGTAGCCCTGGATTACTAGCCTTCGGGACATGGAGAAGGGTCCCTGGTGAGATGAGCAAGTGCCACTGTGTACTTCCTCCATTGCTACTTCGGCTTCATCTTGATGAAGGCACCGAAGCAACGTCCCGTTGTAGGACCTTTTGTAAAGCCTCCCGTCCTCGATAGTGTAGCTGGGAGCCCTCATCTTTGCCAGCTTGGCGCGGGCCTCATCCTCAGGCAGTTGCCCCGTGGTGATGAAGGCAACAATATCCGAGATCTAGTCCTCTTGTCTTTGTTGTATATCCACGACGGGGCTAGCATGTATGCTAGAGAGGCTGAGCTCTTCTACTTTGGCAATCTTGGAGATATGCTCAGGGGATTCTGCCGAGAGCTTTGATAAAATGTCGGCCTCGGAGTTTTGAGCCCTCGGTATTTGAATGAGAGAGTGTGCCTCAAATACCTTAAGCAACTCCTTGGCCGCCTCCTTGTATTGCTTCATTCTCCCTTCCTTGGCTTCGTACTCCCCGGAGATTTGGCCGACGACTAACTTGGAGTCGCACTTGACGTGGATTTGTCGGGCCTTCATGTTAGCTGCCAGCCGGAGGCCACAGAGGAGAGCCTCGTATTCGGCTTCATTGTTGGAGACTTTGAAAGAGAAACGGACTGCATAATAGGCCCGGAAGCCCTCGGGTGAGATGAGAACCACCCCTCCTCCGCATGCCTTGATGGCGGAGGAGCCGTCGGTGTAGAGGGTCCACCAGTCATCTGAAGGGGCCGAGGGCCCCTCGTCCGTGGCTGCCCTTGTCGTACACTCCGTTACGAAGTCCGCTAGGGCTTGGCCCTTGATGGCGGGCCTAGGACGGATGTCGATGTTGTATTGGCTCAAGAAGACAGCCCATTTTACCATTCGGGAGGAGCTAGTGGGGCTCTTCATCAAGGCGCCGAGGGGTTGGTGAGTGAGGACCTGGACCGGGTGAGCCTGGAAGTAATGGCCCAACTTCTTGACGGTCCACACGATAGCCAACACCGTTTTTTCACGGGGGAGTACCGGAGCTCTGCTTCCCTGAGGGTCTTGCCAACATAGAAGATGGCATGTTGGATACCATCCTCTTCCCGGATGAGTACAGAGCTGATGGCAGCCGGGCTAACACCCAAGTAGAGGTACAGGATTTCCCCTACCTTGGGTTTAGAGAGCACACGGGGTGAAGATAAGTATCGTTTCAACTCCTCGAATGTCCAGTGGAAACCGGCGGTTTTCCTCATGATCTAGAAGAAAGGTAAGGACTTCTCCGCCGATTTTGATAAGAAGCGGTTGAGGGCTGCCAGGCGGCCCGTCAACCGTTGGACCTCCTTCATGTTGCGTGGGGGCTCCATGTTGATGATGGCCTGGATTTTCTCGGGGTTGGCCTCAATACCCCTTCGGCTAACCATGTAGCCCTGGAATTTTTACCCCTGGACGCCGAAGGTACACTTCTTCGGGTTCAGCCGAAGGCTAAACTTCTGCATGATGGCGAAGATCTCCCGCAGGTCGTCAGCATGGTTTGCTGATTGCTTGCTTTTGACGATCATATCGTCAACATATGCCTCCATGGTGCGCCCTAGGACAGCTTGAAATACCCTGGCTACCATCCGAGTGTAGGTGGCGCCTGAGTTTTTCAGGCCGAAGGCCATGACAAGGTAGCAGAAGATGCCTTCGAGAGTCATGAAGGCTGTTTTTTTGGCGTCTTCCTCATGCATGTATATTTGGTGATATCCGCGGAATGCGTCCAGGAATGACATGATTTCACACCTCGCGGTTTCATCCACAAGTTGATCAATATTTGGCAAAGGAAAGGGGTCCATGGGACACGCCTTGTTGAGATCCGTGTAATCCACGCACATGCGGAATGAGGGCGGTTTCTGTGCGAGGACTGCGTTTGCCAGCCATGGGGGGTACTTTACCTCCTTGATGTGCCTGATAGAGAGGAGCATGGCGACCTCCTTCTTCACAAATTCCCTCCTCTCGGCCGAGAGGGGTCTCCTCCGCTGCTGTACTGGTTTGGCCGAAGGGTCCACCGAGAGGCGGTGGGTGATGACCCTTCGGCTGATCCCCGGCATGTCCTCCGGCCCCCATGCAAAAACAATGGAATAGGCGCGGAGGGCGCTGATGATGCCGGTCTTCAAATCTTCGGGGAGCTTGGCTCCAATCTTCATGACTCTCTCCGGCTTGGCCGGATCGAGCGCGAAGTCTTCTAGCTCCTCGGCTGGTTCAGCCCTCGGCCTCCTTTCTTCCGCTTCCACAGTTCCGGTGATGGTGTCAACGCGGAACTCCGTCTTGCTCACCTTCTTTGTAACTTGAAGGTAGCAAGCGCGGGCAAGCTTTTGGTTCCCCCTTGAGTAACCGATTCCCCCCTCGGCTGGGAACTTGAGGCAGAGGTGCCTCATGGAGATGACGGCTTCGAGGTCCTCGAGGGCTGGCCGGCCGAGGATGATGTTGTGGGCACAATCGATGTTGACGACGACGAACTCCACTTCGAGCTTGGCTCTATGGAGGCCGTCGCCGAAGATTACCGGGAGGGTTATGACCCCGTCAGAATCAATGGTGTCGCCGGTGAAGCCGGCAAGAAGGGTCTTGATGGGCCGAAGGGACCCCCTCTCCAGATGCAGCTCTCTGAAGGTGCTGAGGTACATTACATTGACGGAGCTGCCCGTGTCAATGTAAGTTCTGTTAATAATGGTGTCGTTGATCTCTGTGCGGATGACGAGGGCATCCCTATGGGGGGAGGATACTGGGGGGAGATCAGCGTTGGTGAAGATAATGGGTTCCTCCCTCAGCCGCTTTACCGGGGGCATATGAGTGACTTCCCCCACGTAAAGTGATTGAGCCCACTTCTTTCGTTGACTTGTAGAGTCACCCCCGGTATTTCCCCCTGTAATCATGAGGATGTGGCGTTTCTTTTCTTGGTACCGGGGGTACTCCTCCTCCTCCTCCTCCAGATTTCCAATCTCCCTCTTCTTGCCGAGGGGGATGGTGTTGGGGTTGACCCATGCATTCCCTCTCGCAGTTTGCCCTAGGGGTGGCCCCCGATGAGGGGGGGCCTGTTACTGAGGGCCCTGGACAAACTGGGACAGATGGCCCGCTTGTATCAATCTCTCGATGGCCGTCTTCAGCTGATGGCAATCATCGGTCCTGTACCCCTGGTGTCGGTGGAAACGACAGTAGGGGTAGTTTGGATTGATGGCAAATACTTCCGAGGGTGCGCGTGAATCTCGTTCCACGAGGCCCCTCTCCTCAGCAAAATCCAGGATGACGCTGACGGGGTGCATCAATGGTGTCCGAGGGTGCTCCAGGAGGACAGGCTGTGCCCAAGCCCTCGGGTTCCCCTTGTAGCCTCCCTCGGGCTTGGCTTGGCCATGCCGGGGGCGATCACCGGAGGGGGCATGATCCCTGGGATGATTGCGGGGAGCCCCCGGCCCTCGGTTACCTTTGTCTTCTGACCGAGGGCGTTGCTGGTCTGGGACATGGTGGCATTTCTCCACCTCCTCGGCCTCGGCGTACCGGTCCCCCCGCTGTAGGGCCCTTATATAATCGTGGGGGGGTTCGATGATGAGGCTCCTTGAGAAGTTCCCGGGGCGGAGTACTGTTTGGAGGAGGGCCAAGAGGGTCCCGTCGTCAGCGCCATCAACTTTATCAGCCTCCGTCCTCTAGCGCTCCAGGAAGTCCCGAAGGGTCTCCTCTTTCTTCTGCCTCACTGTTAGCAAATGAGAGAAGTGTTTTCTTGTGCGGCGCCTCCCCGCAAATTGCGTCAAGAATCGCTGGACGAGTTCTTGGCATGAGTCAATGCAGCCCTCGGGCAATCGATTGAACCATTCGTAAGCTGGCCCCTCTAGGGTGGAGAGGAACCAGCGGCACAAATATTCATCCGATGCCCCCACCATCATCATGCTGTTTTGATACCTGCTGTAGTGCTCTTGGGGGTCAGTCTTTCAGTCATAGGGCTTGATGAGCTGCCCTCGGTATTTTTCCGGGATCCGGGCCGCCAATACCCTTGGGGTAAATGGCGTCCGGGTCCGGAGCTGTATGGTGGGTTCCCCGGAGACCTCGACTATCTTCTTCTGCATTTCTTCCATCTTGGCCATCATCACCTCATACTTGAAGTCTGTATGAGGGGCGGAAGTGGTGGCGTGGGCTCTGGTGGCCTCCATCTCGTCAAGACGGCGCTGGAGGGCCGCAATGATTTCGTCTCGGGGGTCCTTCGGGAGAGCCTCTGCCCCCTGCGAATGGACCCGAGCCGAGTGGGCCTGGTTGATTTGGTGGCGCGCGTCGTCGGCATTGAGAGGTGCATTGCCTTTGTCCTGAGGGGGACGCCTTTCATTGGCCCTGGAGACGGACCCGCCACTTTCCTGAGGCCTTTAGAATGCCTCCCCCCCGAGGCGGTCTTGGACCCCTCGGCGGTCTTGTGCCCCTCCGAGTCTCTAGAGGGCGGAGGTCCGGAGTTGCTCCTTGTTCACGTTGTGGCGGTCCCGGGACTGGACTTCCTAGGAGGCCGTATCTTGGGCCACGACCCCCTCGGAGTTCCCCATCCGGAGGACCGGGTTGCCGAGGGGTCGTGGATGAGGGGGAGGCATAATATTCTCCCCCACCTGAGGTTGGAGGGGAACCAAAGTGCCGAAGCCACCCGGGTTCTGGGTGAGCGTCTGGATGAAGGCGGAGAGCGCCGATTGTACGTCTATGGTGATGACCGGGGGGCTAATTTGATTTTCGCTTCGGTCCTTCTTCTTGGCCTCGATGCCGAGGCGGGCATCGAGGGCGTTTTGTTGAATCTGCTGGCGTAGGTCGACAGCCGTCTGGTCCAACCCTTGTGAGAGTAACTTTGTTTTCCTGTCTTGGCTTAACAAGGCTACTGATTTTCGCCGTTTTTCCCAGTAACTTTGTTTTCCTGTCTTGGCCCTCTTGTGAGAGTAAGAGCCTTCGGCCAGGGGGCCGAAGGCACCCTTGGTGCGCATTGTGGGCTGCTTGGTACTCTGGGCGCTGTGATTTGGGTCTGTTGTGCTTTCTGGGCCTGTTGGGCTTTTATTGGAGTAGTAGGAGTCTATGGGCCGGGGGTTCCCGGGCCATATACTCCATCAACCCTCTTCCGGGACATTTAAAAAGGGACGGAGGGAGTAATATTTAAGATGAACAAAATATATTTGTCAAGAATTTTCACTGAATTTTGTTATTAGATAAGATAATAATTCCAGTCGTACAAATCGATATGTTGTTGACATGCCAGTCGTCCACCTCGAGACTCCATTTGTCGGACTTCTTTCCGCCTCAGCTCCCATCTCCAGCTTCCCACCCGTCCAACTCCACACTCCCGCCACTCGACGTCTGCCTCCGGCCCGACGTCCCACCTCCAACCTCAAGCCGCCTGCCTCCAACCTCTCGTTGCCCAGCCATCCGCCTCCATTCCTCTATGACATAAGTGCAATGATTATGACATGAAATACAGTAATGTAGAACATTAACGTTGGCATGAAAATGTTATTACATTAACGTAATGTAGAACATTACGTAAAACTAAGGTTATCAAATTTAAAAAGGGAATAAAAAGAACTATAAATTACTAACATTTTCGTAATGTCAGTCATAATTCTCACATGAAGTGCTTCAACGCTGGCATAAAGTACACTATAAGAGTATTTAATTAGACGTAAAAACTAAAGTTATTAAGTCTAAAAAGAAAAAAGAATGATAAATTTCCTATCATTTTCGTAATGGCATGCAGTAATGTCGGCATAAAGGATGTTTTTACTTGAATTTAATTATTCCATTCCGAAATCAAAACAAACTATACTAAACCAGACCAGACGTCTTGACTTCGATAGTTGTGAAATACACAGAGATCAAACCAGTTCAGATCAAAACACATCAAATTTAAACAAATCAGATCATATTAAATCAAACAAGAAAAATTTAGTCCAACTTAAAACATCCAAAGTGCAATAAATTTCGTGCAGTAAAGCTTGTATAAAGTGCAATATTTTTAAGAGAGAATTTCCCAAATGGGACTAAAACTTTGTTAAAACTCCAAAGTAGGACATTAAGTTTTTTATTACCTAAATAGGACTTTTAATTACCGATCGGACAAAATTGCCCTTAATGAATTTAGCGCATGATCTTTAGACTTCCGACTACTCTGTTGCGGTGCCCTGCACCGATAACTTCATATTGCCGGCACCACCACCCTCTGCGCAAGGCTTCAGTGCACAGACTTGAACGCCGTAGCTGCCTGGCATGAGTTGCAAGATAAGATCGCCATTGTATATCTCTTGTAAGATGGATTCCAGATTCGAACATACTCCCCTTATGTTCTCTGCCTCTCTTTCCTTTTCTCTCTTCCTCTTCACATTCGAACATTATCTCCCAGATTCCTCTTCCTCATATGATTTCTTCTTCTTCTTACTCTGTTTTGTAAAAAAATGCCACCTTTGTTCCCAAAATGTCATGGAGATGACATTTCCATATATAAAAATTTGGCAGTCGTGGAGAATGTCAAGTTGGTGTCATTTTTACTCTTTATAAATGTCAAATAAAAATTGTCATCTTGGTAAATGTAATGTCAAAAAAGTGACATTTTTTCCAAATGAGTGTTCAATAAAATAATGTTAAAATAATGTTGGCATTTTGAAATACAAAGATGACATTTACAAAAGGAGAAGAAGAAGAGCAAGAAGAAGAAGAACAAGAAGGAGAAGGAGATGGAGGAGAAGAAGAAAAAAGAAGAAGAAGAAGAAGAAGAAGAAGAAGAAGAAGGAGGAGGAGGAGGAGGAGGAGGAGGAGGAGGAGGAGGAGGAGGAGGAGGAGGAGAAGAATACCTGATTTTGATGGAGATGGCGTCCGACGTCGAGCAGGCAACTGCGATGATAGGCCAGCGTCGAGTTGCGAACTTGCGATCGATGGAGGTTGAGCTGCGATCGAGTTGCGAACAGTTGAGCTGCGAACGGTTGAGCTGCGATCGAGTGATGCGGAGGGATTTGGGGAAAATGTGATTTAGGGATTAGGGGCAAAAAGGTAATGTGGAGTCCCATTTAGGAAATTTAAAACTTGAAGTCCTATTGTGGAGTTTTAACCATGTTTTAGTCCCATTTAATATAATTTCTTTATTTTTAATTAGATGAAAATAGTATAAAATGCACTTTTTGTAAGAGTATTTTTCATCCTTCAACATTTAAACATGCTGAGATTATTGTTTTTTGCTTTCCACTCATACTAATATCTAAAAACAAAGCTGATTATATTTCAGAAAACTTAATATGTTTTTGTCATTATATTTTGATAATATTTTGGAAAACTCAAAACTTCCTTTATTTAAACATTCCTCATCACGTGCAAGTGACATGGTTAGGAGTGTAACTAGACCAGCAGTTAGGGGTGCAAATGAGCAGAGCCGCTCGTGAGCTGCTCGGTCAAAGCTCGACTCGAGTTCGGTCAAACTCAAGCTCGAGCTCGAGCCGACCTCGATCCGGCTCGTTAAGCAGTCGAGCCATAAACGAGCCTACTTATTTTAGGCTCACTAGCTCGCGAGCCTAGTTTTATGTGTGTATATTTATATACTTAATATATATATATATATATATATATATATATAATATTAATATAAATTAATATATAATAAAAATTAGTATATATAATATATATACAATAAAGTAATATATATAATACCGATTGCTAAATGTATATGAGGATCGGGGAGATATTATATTTTCCATTCCCGTAACTCTAGTTTCAGTTATATCATTATGGTTTGATCATATTTTATTTATTTTTTGACAACATTACTCTACTTTTAGTTGTTGGGCATGTAAATTTCAATTTGTAAATACTAAGCACAAATATTCAAAGATTGTTTCATATTTGAGCTTGAGTTCGAACCCGAACTTTCGAGCTAATCGAACTTGTAACATTTGAGTTGACGAACCAAAATTATCGAGCCAAGTCGAGCCGAATCGAGCCATATCAATATTGGTGAGTCGAGCTCGAGACGGGATTTTTTAAGCTCGTTCGAGCCGAGCTCGAGCTCGAGCCAATACAATATATTTCGAGCTCAAACTCGAGCCTACATAAACTCGGGCTCGGCTCGGCTCGTTTGCACCCCTACCAGCAGTAAGCGGGCATATCACATACTGTGACTCACTCTAAACTTCGAAAATACTTTGAATTGTATGTGAAAAAACGTAAAAAATAATCGAGTGGAAGTGTATCTAATCAGTGAGTATTGATTGTAAATTTGACCAGTTTAGAATTCAATTTGATCTTATATCATCTATTTATATATAAGAAAACAAATAGCTCTTTAAAAGACAATTACATGTGTACGCCCTTCATTAATCATATGTGTCTATCTCTTCATAATTTGTTCATTTGCTATAAAAATGACACGTGTCAAATAGAGGACTAAAACGGAACCAGCGCCAAAGGAAGCTAAATATTTGCATTACTACGGTACATCAATATTCATGGGGCTCATTGTTCAAAAAATAACATTTACTTCAAAGTGTTACAACTTTTTCATTTTTTCTCTGATTTCTATAAAAAAATATATCAAAAATTATAATGTTTAATGATCTTTCATATGACACCAATATTGTATATATAAAAATTAAAAAAAAAACAGAAGTTTTTTGTATATTATACAAAAAATGAATTATGGAGACAGAAAATATAAAAATTCGGCCTACTAATATACGTCATCTATCTTAACGAAAGTTCGGCCTTTAATATACTCTTACTTTTAATAAAAAAATTAACATTATACTCCCATAATTAAAGTGTTATAAACCTTATTCCTTCCTTATTATAATGTCATTCGAAATTCAAAAATTAGCAAATGAAAATGATAACCACATCGGGTGCTAAACTGCTAATAAGTAAAACTTCTAAATTTAATTCAATTTAATAGTATGATATTCTTTCTTTTTAAGAGAATGGACAAATATGAAAAATTGATTAAACATTTTTGTTTCTTAAATTATTTTATGATTTGAAGTGCACTGGTTTGCTATACAAAAAAATAGGAAATGAAAATCTAATTAGTTCTAATAAAATAAAAATTCGAGTTGGTCTATTTAATTCTTTTTCATGTTTTGCATTTTTTGTTATTTGCTTTACTAAGCGAATTTACATGAAAGAAGCACTATATTAGACTACCAACTAGAATTAGTAATCAAATCAAACTGAATTTAGAAAAATGAAAAAAAAAAAACTTGCGGATCAAAAGCTCACATTATTCATAGTAATAAACCTGCATAACGCTAACAATCTAATGGTAACAATCTAATGGTAGAAAGTAAATTAAAAAGGAACTATGTAATTAAGTAATAAAGATGTAGAAGACGAGGAAATAAAATTGTTATTGGGTGAATCATTACACATTTGTGAAAGATGTAGTAGAATTTTCTCTCTCATATATAATGCTTTAAGGTAGAAGATAAGCCGGCTAACAATTGAGCGCGATAATTTTCTCTCTCATATGGAGTGCTTTGAAGTATAATTAAGATAAGTCGGTTTACAATTCAGTGACCAACTTTTATCTCTTTTATGTAATGCTTTGAGTTATATGATAAGCCGTCTCACAATTGAGTGAGATAATTTTCTATCACATATATAATGCTTTTATGTATAAAAATTTAGGTATAAAAAGATTAGGTCATAATTAAGAAGGTTAACAATTGAGCGAGATAGTTTCCTCTATCATATAGAATCATTACACATTTGTGAAAATGTAGTATAATTTTCTCTCTCATATATAATGATTTTAGGTAGAAGATAAGCCGGCTAACAATTGAACGAGATAATTTTCTCTCTCATATGGAGTGCTTTGAAGCATAATTTAAGATAAGCCGGTTTACAATTGAGTGACCAACTTTTCTCTCTTATATGTAATGCTTTGAGGTATATGATAAGCCGTCTCACAATTGAGTGAGATAATTTTCTATCACATATATAATGCTTTTATGTATAAAATTTGAGGTATAAGAAGATTAGGTCATAATTAAGAAGGTTATATATTGAGCGAGATAATTTCTTCTATCATATACTCCCTCCGTATCATATTAGTTGCCACATTGAAATTTACACACTATTCATGTACACTACTTTGACTACCTTTTATTTATTAATAGATGTGAATTATTTTTTTTGAAAAATATTGTTGAATTCCTCTCATGACAAAGTTCATAATTTCATTTTTAATTTTTTTTACTAATAGGGAATTACATATAGTGATGGTCAAAGTTGTGCATTAGTAAGCGTGAAAAAGGAAATGTTTAACTAAAAAAGAACGAAATTCCATAATTTAAGTGTTATAAACCTTATTCCTTCCTTATTATAATGTCATTCGAAATTCAAAAATTAGCAAATGAAAATGATAACCACATCGGGTGCTAAACTGCTAATAAATAAAACTTCTACATTTAATTCAAATTTTTAACGGTTTTTATAATTATGTATAATTATGAGGCTTGACCGACAATTAAGCAAATGAATTTCTGTCCGCACTCAAATTATTTGTAGCAAATAAAATTTGATATAAAAAGTAAATGATTATGAATGATTTGTGTTGACCAAGTGAATATGAATTGAAGTAAACTGAACATTTTATAAGACAAATACTACATACGAGTAATTTTTATGATTAAGAATGATTTGTGTTGATCAAGTTAATTCAAAAAAATTATGAACATTTATTTTTGTTTTTTGATCATAAAAATATGAACATTTATTAAACAACCTTCTAATTTTATAACGTAAATACGAATTATTCTGTATTAAATAAAGAAAAAATTTCTAATATATGACCAAGATAGGGATAGTTGATAAACATATGACTTATTAACTTTTAGTAAACATAATTATTTTCAAAATTGAAACACTGAATTTGCATAATCACAATTATGTAATTAAGGAATGAAGATGTGGAAGACGAGGAAAAAAATTATTAATGGGTGAATTATTACACATTTGTGGAAGATGTGGGAGAACTTTCTCTCATATATAGTGCTATTAGGTATAAGATAAGTCAACTAACAATTGAGCAGAATATTTCTCTCTCATATTTAGTGTTTTTAAGTATATGATAAGATAAGATAAACTGACTAACAATTGAGCGGTCAATTCTTTTTCTCTAATTATGTAATGGTTTTAGAGGTAAGATAAGCAAGTTAAAAATGAGTGGGAAAATATTTCTCTCATAGAAAGTACTTTTAGGTATAAGATTTTAGGTATAAGAAGATAATGTCATAAGGCGGATAACGATTGAGAGGAAGAATATTTTCTATCATATATCGTGCTTTTAGGTATAAGAAGATAAACCACCTAACAATTTAATGGAAAAATTTTCTATGTCATTTGTAGTTCTTTAATTTCAAGTAAAAGATAAGTCTGTTAATAGTTGAGAGGAAGAATTTTCTCTCTCATATTTAGTGTTTTAAGTATTAGAAGATAGGCTTGCTAATATGAGATAATTGATACTGTTGTTGAAAAATAGGAAGTTGATTGATAAACCTTCAAAAACATGTAATATTACTGTCATATGAAATATCACAAGAATTATGAATTTTAATATATTATGTTAAAGTTAGAGTAAAAATGAAAAGGTTATAACACTTTGAATAAAAATAGATTTTCAAAAAAAAAAGATAATGGATAAAGATATGATTTATTGACATTTAGTGACTATAATAAAAAAAATAAGCCCTTATATAATACAAAAATGCTTATATGCTCATTTTTCATTTAAAATTATGTGTTGCTGGTGACCCTATTTTTGAATTTATCAATCTTGTCGGTCAATTTTGATATCGAGAGCTTAATTGTGTAATCATCAAAACAAGAAAGGTTGAAGTTAATTTTTTGCCTGAATCGAATGAAGTTATTATAAATGAAAATTTTAGCTACTTTTCAGACAAATGTTTATTTACTTTATCAATAAAATATATTTAAATTTAATTTTCCCATAATTCAGTATATTCAGCCTGTTCAGCGGTTTCAGCAAGAATTTCATCAATTTCAATAGATTCATCCATTTTATGTGTTACCAAACAAACTCTAAATGGCATTCTAAATAAGAAAGATGTTCAACATATGATAGTATTGTCAATGTAAAATAGATCGATGGTTTTAAAATGTAACGTGGTGTGATGAAGTTGCTCAAATGAGAGTCATACGAGATATTTGCAATGACAAATATAAAGTCATACAATTGGCGGGGCCCAAGATATAAGAACCCCAATTTCTTCATCATAGTGTTATAACTTTTTAATTTTTGTTGTAATATCTACAAAACATATATCAGAATTCCTAACTTTTTATGTTTTTTCATATGAGAACAATATTGCATATATAAAATTTAAAAAAAAAATCTGAAAGTGTATTAAGTAACCTGTTAATTTTCCAACCTCGATACGGGCTATTCCTTATTAATTAAAGAAATAATTCTCAATATATGACTAAAATAAGGATATTGACTAAAAGTATGACTTATTAATTTTTAGTTACTATAATTATGTTAAAAATTATATCAAAGTCACTATAAAAGTTCATAGACAATTTTTTTATTTACAAATATCTATATATTGGAGAGGTTCTTCCTTATAGTTACTTTGATACATAGTATAAAATTAAAATATAATTTTTTTGCTAGAAAACGCTTATATTAAATTCAAAAAACAAACAACTAAACATCCTATATTCTAGCTACCCAAATATTTCCTCTAGACTCCTTATAGCCAATAGATAACTAGACAACCTCACTATCTGATTAGACATAGAATAGACTGCCCAATAATGAGCAAGACTAATCGCTGACCATGAGAGAGATTCAAAGCTATTATGGGCCAAATTAGCCTGCTTGCTTCCTCCCAAACTAAAAACTAAAACCACAAAACAGAATTTTCTCTTTCATATGTAGTGTTTTCCGGTATTAGAAGATAAGTTTGCTAACATTTAGTGACTATAACAATAATAAAAAACTAGCCCTTATATAATACAAAAAAGTTTATATGCTCATTTTTCATTTGAAATTATGTAGTACTTTTAGTTACAAGATAAGTCGACTAACGATTGATCGGGAGAATTTTATCTCCCATATATAGTTCTTTTAGGTAAAAGAAGATAAACTTGCTAATAACTAAGTGGAAGAAATTTCTCTCTGATATATAGTGTTTCTAGGTATGAGAAGATAACCTTGCTAACAATTGAGCAGAGAAATTGAGCGAAATTTTTTTATCTCATATGTAGTGCTTTTAGGTATTGAGCGGGAAAACTCTCTCACATGGAGTTCTTTTAAGTACTTATAAGATAAGCCGGCTAACAATTGAACAGAAGAATTTTGTGTCTCATATGTAGTGGTTTTATGTATAAGAAAATAAGCTTGCTAATAATTGAGCGGGAGAATTTTCTCTCTCACATGTAGTGCTTCAATGTATCAGAAGATAAGTTTGCTAAAAATTGAGCGAACAAATTGAGCGGGAAAATTTTCTCTCTCATATGTAATGTTTTTAGGTATTATTAGAAGATAAATTTGCTAATAATTGAGCGGGAAAACTCTATCTCTCTCATATGTAGTGCTTTTAAGTATATAAGAAGATAAGCCGACCAACAATTGAGCGTGTGAACTTTATCTCTCATATGTAGTGGTTCTAAGTAACTGAAAATAATAAGGTTCCTAATAATTGAGCGGGAGAATTTTCTCTCTCACATGTAGTGCTTCTGCATATTACTCCCTTCGTCCCGTTGGAATGTTTCCGCTTTCCTTTTTTGGATGTCTCGTTGGAAAGTTTTCATTTGTCTAAATGGAAAGTTATCCTACATCAAAACAGGGTCAAACAGTGCAAAACAGTGTCAAACAGTGTCGAAACAGTGCCAAACAGTGTCGAAACAGTGTCAAAACAGTAAAATTTACCCCCTGGTAAGTTTATTTCCGTAATATGAGTGTAGGTCAAACCGGGAACATTCCAACGGGACGGAGGGAGTACAATATAAGTTTGCTAACAATTGAGCGGGGAAATTGAACAAAATAATTTTCTCTCATATGTAGCAATTTTAGATATATGAAGATAAGAAATAAAGTTGCTAACAATTGAGCTGACAAACTTTCTTTCTCATATGTAGTTCTTTTAAGTATGAATTTATTTCTTACTATTTACTGTTTTTCTCAGGTGTTTTTAGCTGCGTGACCCTCTCGTGACAACGGAATTCAAACAAATGAACCATTTTGATAAAAATTGAAACACATGACCCTATCTGAAAACGGGCTCAACCACAAGTAATTTTTCCGTACTTTACCCTTAAGTTTTTTACTATGATTCCACCAATTTTTTATAAGAAATGAACTGGAATCCAAAACCTATATATTATAAAGTGTGACCACTCCCTTTTCCTCTTTGTTATTATGGTAGCTTTTTCAAATTTCTTTCTTTCTTTTTGGGTATTCTTATTCTACAACTTTTATTGTCCTTTTGATCTTTTGCAATGAGTAGAATTTGTATCCGACATTTGTATCTCAATGTTTTTTATTCAAATGTACTTTACAGCTCTTATAATATAGTCAATCAAAATTTTTCTCCTCTAAGATTCATTGGTGAGAGGTTAGTGAATTTATCAATTTCCTCTTAAAACTACCTATATACAAGCCAAACCTATGCAGATGTCATAACGTAATGATAGTTTTTTGTCTAAGGTAAGGACTACATGATATAAATCATTCCCACCCCGAAAGTAAAAACTGTTTTGAAAGTTTTAATAAGTTCACCTAAAACAGTTTAGTTTGCTTACGAGAGCTTATGAGAGTAGTTGTTATCATTACAATGGTGGCAAATCTCACCTCCTTGAAGCAAATATCACAATGTAAAAACAATTACATTTGCAATACGGTTGCTTCAATGAGGTGAGATTAGCACACAATTCGTCTTTGAAATTAACAATATTTTTTTGAATCAATATTCAAAAATCTATCTTATCAAAAAAAGATTATTATAACAATAAAAATTGGTACTTTTTTAAGAAGAAAAAACATAAATTTAATTTTTCGTTCTTTAAAATTTACATTAGCTTGAATTGCTAAAGATTATTTGAAGAATCTATTAAATTCATTATTTCATAATGTAATACTCTCTCCAATCGAAAGAAACTAAAGACTTCTCTAGGTGAAACACTTTGAAAGAAAATTCATTATTTCCTTCTAGAAGTGTTTATTTCCTTTCGATCGGAGAGAGTATTACATTACGAAATAATGAATTTAATTAGATTCTTCAAATAATCTTTAGTAATTCAGGCTAATGTAAATTTGAAAGAACGAAAAATTAAATTTATGTTTTTTGTTCTTAAAAAAGTACCAATTTTTTTGTTATAATGATCTTTTTTCATAAGATAGATTTTTGATTATTGATTCAAAAAAGTATTGTTAATTTCAAAGACGAATTGTGTGCAAATCTCACCTCGTTGAAGCAACAGTATTGCAAATGTAATTGTTTTAACATTGTGATATTTGCTTCAAGGAGGTGAGATTTGCCACCATTGTAATGATAACAACTACTCTCATAAGCTCTCGTAAGCAAACTAAACTGTTTTAGGTGAACTTATAAAAACTTTCAAAACATTTTTTACTTTCGGGGTGGGAATGGTTTATATTACGTAGTCCTTACCTCAGACAAAAAACTATCATTACGTTATGACATCTGCATAGGTTTGGCTTGTATATAGGTAGTTTTAAGTGGAAATTGATAAATTCACTTGCCTCTCACCACAGTGGTGGATCCAGAAAAAAATGTTATTGGGGGTATCATTTAAAAGGTTTGGTACAAATATTTTTCAAATATATATCAAACTTAAAATCAATCTCATAGTCAAAACTTTTTAAATTTCAAATATTAAGCTATATATATAGGGAGTGGATCAGGTGAGAAATGTCCTTAGGCTGAGAACTGTGAAGTCTAACTTATAGGCTAAAAATACAAACTATATATATAGTTATTATTTATTGGTTATAAGTTCCTATATTCGGTCTATAAGTTTGCTGCGTTGTAAGATTAGATGCAAATTCAAGGGCTGAGGTTACTTCTCACTTCTCATCTTAAGGAGGACTTCTCACCTGATCTTTTCTCTTTCTCTCTCTCTCTCTCTCTCTCTCTCTATATATATATATATATATATATATATTAATAACAAAAATTATTTATTTATGACCAAAATAAAGATACTTTACAAAAATTTGACCTTTAAGTGTATAAGTGTATTGATTATGTACACTTAAGAGGTCACATTTTTGTAAAGTATCTTTATTTTAGTCATAAATATGTGATTGTTTTTTTTAAATAAATGCATATATATACTTAAAATTTTGAGCTTAATATTTAAAATATACGAAGTATAATTTTGGTCATAGTAATATACTACTTACCTTTGTCCCTCTAAAGTTGGGACAAATGAGAGTGGTGCGGTTTTTAAGAAAAGTAGAGTTATGTGGTATATATAGTCGGTAATGAATTGATAAAATGAGAATAAAATAAGAATGAATTAGAGACACACCAATATTGCCAAATATGGTATGTTCATTTTTACGCTTAATTGCTTAAGTAACATGACACTATACTCATAGTTATAAGTTTTAGGAATAAATGGTAGTCTTGAATATTATTTTTCAACTAAACGTACTTGAAAAGAAATACCATCATTTGAGAAATATGTTTATAAGTGATGGTACCATGGATTCTGACCATGGTCCAATTACATAATCCAGCCCATAACGGGACCAACCCTCCACGAGGTTAGCATAATTGATGGGACAAAGCCCACAACGGGATCAAGCCCTTACGGGATTAGCCCTGAAACGGGATTAATGTTAGATAACCACTGGGCCTAACTAGGAATTAAGCCCATGAGAGGAACCCACAACCAGGCTAGGCTGGGAAGCAGACCTTGAGCCAGGTCATAGTTCTAATGAGGCTGGAATATTCCTAGGGCTGACGTGGAATGCTATCATTAGATCGGCAGCTGGCAGGAGTTAACGGCAGGAACGTGGGAGTAAAAAAACAATCATTGCACAACGGTCAAGATGTTACGAGAGTCCTATTCGAACTAATGTGTAATTAATATCATTTATTGTATCAGTTTCCTTTTGAAACACCAGTTCCTTACCCTAAAAATATGACTTGTAAACCTCCTAAAAGGGGATCGAAACACTGATCAATAAGACACTGCCTTATGTTGCCATATTTTCATCTGCTTCTGTAGATTTAGTTCTCGTTGTTGGATTAAACTCCATCATTTGGTGCTTTCATTGAGAGAAGATCTACGACTAACGATGGTTGGATCCAATAGCCACAACCGTATGGGCAGCAATCAAGGCGGTAATCGTTTCGATCAAGTTGTGTTCGAAGATGAAGGTTCTAGGTCACGACGGAGTGATTTCAGGAGGCACAACGACAACGCGGCAGGACAGGAGGATCTGACAAATTATCTCTAGGGCGTTGGATGTTCCAGACGAACAGCGACGCGACCACCGTAGTTCCAGATGCCGGGCACTGGGAATCGTATCCCCAACGTTGATCCGGCTCAAGCCTTAGCGAGTTTGGCAACATTCCAAAGGGCAGTGGAGACTCTGACCACCACTTTCCAGGGTATCATCCCTAATGCGAATACGAAGTCTACTTCCCCTCGCCAAGCTCCATCTATGCCCCGGCAGGAGGAGGAGAGGCGTGAGCAATCTAGGAGGGGCTCTCCACCGTCCCGATCTCAACACTCCCATCGCTCCAGGCCAACCCCGAGGACCTCGGTGATAGACCGAATCGGTGAGCAGAGAGTCTTCGTGCATGACAGGATCTCATCCCGACCCGAGCCGAATGGGGAGGCATTGTCTGCGGCAATTTCGTCCCACCGTCGCAGCGTGCGTGGGGGAGATCTTAGAAACGAGATCAACGCCAACCAGCAGGGTCGTGGGAATCGCCGATCCCCACCTTGACCGCGAGCGGGCCATGGCAACGACGATCTCAGGAGGAGGCTAGACGAGCTCCGGAGGGAAGTGGACGCCAGAGTCAACCCTAACCATTAGGTAAGGATTCCCGAACCATTCACTCGTCAGATCATGGATGCTCCGCTACCCCAGGGATATAGGCCATGCAATTTAGAGGCCTACCGAAGGAAGACAGGCCCACAACACCATGTTTCCAAATATGTGGCGTACATGGTGATGATGGGATATGAAGATGCCATCAAGTGTAGGGGGTTTTCGGTGACCCTCGATGGGCCAACCCGGGAGTGGTATGATTCCCTACCTAATGGAAGGATCCGGAACTTCAGGGAGTTGGCCCATGCTTTCGTGACCCGGTCCGCTAGCTCCAAGGATTCTAAGAATAATTTCTCTCACCTCTTACGGATCAAAAAGGGACCCCAAGAAAGCTTAGCTGATTTCTTAGTCCGGTGGAGGGATGAATCAATAAAGATAGACGACCTGGATGACAAGTCTGTTGTCGCTATACTCATCAACGCCCTGAGGTCGGGTGAGTTATATAAAGATTTTGTGCAAAACCCTCCAACCTCGCATGAGAAAGCCCTACAGCATGCCAATGCTCAGGACGGAATAGAGGAGGCTGAGAGGAAAAAGAAGGAAGAGACCGGGAAGCGCCAATCTGAGGGTGAAAAGAAGAAATCCATGGAGAAAGAAGGCCACGACTCGGACAAGGGGAGTGGATCCAGAAAGAAGAAGAAGGGCTGGGGAAAAGACAAATGAGGTGTTCCTGAAGGGCCACTTGCCAGCCAACCATATTTTTCTCCGTCTGCACATCAGGTGAGTACTGTCTTGGATTACACTGCGAAGCAGGGGTTGATCACCGCCTTGAGGGGTGCAATATCATCCACAATCAGAACCCCAAAAACAAATACTGCAAGATCCACAAGAGTGACTCTCATCAGACTGACGATTGTTACATTCTGAAGAAGTACATGGAAAGGCTCATACGAGAGGGTCAACTGGAGCAGTTTGTGAAGAAAGCCCAACAGGGACAGCATCCACCGAAGAAACACACCTAGAACAGGGAGAAGGACGCGCCAGCCTCATCCTCGAAGAAAAGGGAGGTCGGGGCCCAATTTGAAGATGACGATGAAGGGGAAGATTCTGGTAGGCAAAAACGACCACACGTCAACCAGATCTACGGCGGACCTGTGGGAGGGGATACAGCGGGTGAAAGGAAGAAGTGGAATCGCCAACTGTTCGTCGGCGAAATCAGCCGTCTTCCTGCCGACAAGAAACAGAAGCGTGAGTCTATAACCTTCACAGATGATGAGCTCCCCACCACATAAGGATGCATTGGTGAACAAGATGGAGGTCATGGACGCAATTGTTCACAGGTTACTGGTGGACAATGGCAGTTCGGTCAACATACTTTACATGGATGCTTTCCTAGAAGTCGAACTCAAGAAAGGGGCTCTCAAACATGTAAGAACTCCCCTATCAGGTTTCACGGGAGACATCATTGAGCTCGAGGGTATGATAACCCTCAAAATCCAGCTTGGATCGGAACCCTGCGTGCGGGAAATTGAAGCGGATTTCATCGTTGTCCAATTACCGAGCGTGCACAAGGCTATCCTGGGCAGACCTCTATTGGAAGACCTGGGGGCCATTATTTCCCAGGCTCATCAGTGCATGAAGTTCTACATTCCAGTTGGGATTGGCAAAGTAAGAGGAGACCAGAAGATGGCCAGAAGTTGCTATGTGAGAGCCTGCAAGGCTCACGGAAGGAGCGATATGAGGATCAATGCCATCGAGCAGGACCTATCTAAATATGAGGACGGGCAACTCAGAGCTCAGCCGGTCTCAGAGATTGAGGAGTTCGGGGTTGACCCTTCTCGGCCAGAGCGCCGAGTTAAGATTGGGGCAAGGCTCCCGGCCGACCTTAGAGCAAAGATAGTCTAAGTTCTGGCAGAGTTCACAACGGTTTTCGCTTGGGGGCAGAGGACATGCTCGGGCTCGAGCCAAGCATAGTTGTTCATCGTCTGAACGTAGATCCAAAGATAACACCCGTAAAGCAGAAAAGAAGATACCTATCTCTGGATAGGAAGGAGTTCATGAAAGGCGAAGTGAGCATGCTGTTAGGCATTGGGCACATAAAGGAAGTAAAATATCCGGAATGGCTCGTCAATGTGGTTCTGGCTCCGAAGCTACCCACCTGGAGGATGTGTGTGGACTATACGGACTTGAATAAAGCCTGCCCAATGGACCCATTTCCTCTGCCCAGCATAGATCAGCTCGTGGATCAAACCGCCGGTTGTGAGGTCCTCTCCTTTATGGATGCATTCAGGGGATATCATGAGATCTCTATGCACCCCGATGACGCAGAGAAGACCTCATTCATCATGCCCGAAGGAGTTTTCTGTTACCTGGTGATGGCCTTTGTATTGAGGAATTATGGGGCCACCTACACGCGAATGGTGGCCAAGGTATTTCGAGCAGTCCTTGGGAGGAACATGGAAACCTATGTCGATGATATGATCGTAAAAAGAAAAAAGGCGAGCGATCATGCCGATGACTTGAGAGAAGTGTTCAATATCATGAAAAAGGTAAATCTTCGACTTAATCCCAAAAAATGCACTTTTGTTGTCCAAGGTGGGAAGTTCTTAGGGTTCATGGTTACATACCGAGGCATTGAACCTAATCGAGAAAAGGTCAAGGCAATTCTGGATATGGAACCTCCAAGGAATGTCAAAGAAGTTCAAATCCTCACGGGGAGATTGGCTGCCTTGGGGAGGTTTCTATCCAGGTCAGCCGATAAATCCTTACCATTTTTCCAAATTCTGAAGAAGAGTAACGGGTTCCAATGGACCCGGGAATGTCAAGCATAGTTAGTTAAATACGGTACGGGAATTAAACATGTTTTAATACGTACGTGTTTTATTCGGTAACTTGAACAAAATATACAGTCAAAAATTCGGCTAAAAAAACGTTGACTTTTATAAAACGTGTAAATACGTATACGTGTATAATACGACATCTCTTAGAAAAATTCGGGTTAAAAATATGGGCCTTATTTTGAATGATTAAATTATTGTACTAGTTTTTAGAGCATAAAACACATATAGTACATAAAGGATAATCAACATACACATACATTCAAATATATATATATATATCTCTCATTACTCCATCAAAAAATGCATTCATAATAGCATAAGTTCATGACAAAAGAGAATAATGATTAAGTCCAAAATAACATTTAAATTATATACATCATAAAATAACATATAATAAAAAGAAATAAGAGTGTACACATATTGAAGCAGCAAATCACATTACTACATAAAAGAATAATTCGAAATTGCATAAGTCGATGACAAAACTAAAATAGTACAACTGTAATTAAGTCCAAGACATAATATTGCAAAGTAATGTCAGAAAATAAGGCATAATAACGATAGAATGAGGCCAAGTTAACATCATCATCATCATCTTTATATGGTCATAAAATAACACTCAAGTTCAACTCATCATTTTTACCTAGATGACGGATGACATGAGAAAATTGTACGACTGCAACACTTATTATTGTTTGTTTAAAATTTATACTAAAAAATATCAGGTTTAGAAAAATCTTAATTTTGATATGCTTGTTTGGAAAAGAACATCATAAATCTAATACGTAGTACTCCATCTGTCCCGCTAACAATGGGACAAGAGGGAGCAACACACAAATCAATAAAAAGTGGTTTATGTGGTTGATATTGAATTGATAAAGTAAGAATAAAGTAAGAATGATTTAGAGCATCACAACTTTTCCAAAGTTGGTGTGAGACAATCTTAATGGGATAGACCGATAAGGTAAAACGAGACAGTCATAGCGGGACGTAGGTAGTAGTATTTTAGATTTTAGTCTTTTAGGATGCTAGCATTAGTCATAGTGCAATTAATTTTAGTATTTAACAATTTTATATTTTGTATTGTAACATTTCAAAAACACGGGGATGAGGTTTTCTTTTTTGTTTTTAAACTACTGATCTCCTATTCATTTGATGTATTCATTCAAGTAATCAAATGATGATTTTATTTTTTGTAAAATACCGGAAATATACGTTTTATACGGGAAGTGGAAGTTTTTTTCCTTTCTAAACAGACCGACATTATTTTTCGTTTTAAACGCGTTTTTTGTTTAAAAAAACGGTACGTGTTTAAAACGCATTTTAAACGTAAAAAAGCTAACTAGGAATGTCAAGAGGCGTTCGAAAACCTGAAGAGATACCGCCAATCACACCTGCTACTCAGCAAACCTGAGACTGGTGAGACGCTAGTCCTTTACCTGGGCGTAACCTAAAGTGCGGTAAGTTCTGTTTTCATACGAGAAGAAGGGCTCATCCAGAAGCCAGTCTACTACGTCAGCAAGGTCCTCCATGGGGCCGAGCTCAGATATCCATCCCTGGAAAAGACCGCCCTCGCAGTCTACGTCGCAGCAAAAAAACTTGCCCACTATTTCCAGGCTCATCCTATCAGGGTACTGTCAGATCTGGGGGTGGGGACTCTGTTCCGAGCAGCCAAGACCGCACGGGTTGTGAAATTGTCCTTATTAATTAGCCAATATCAGGTGAGCTTCAAACCCAGAACCGCGATCAAAGGGCAAGCCCTAGCGGATTTTCTAGTGGAATGCACCGCGAGAGACGTGGATGAAGAAAGGCGCCGCGAAGAAGAAAGCTGGTGGACCCTAATGACTGATGGATCATCATCAGAGTCCAAAGGTTGCGGAGGAGGGGTAGTCCTCATCACCCCTGAGGGTTTCAAATCTTACCATGCCCTAAGGTACTCATTTACATTATCTAATAATGAAGCTGAATATGAGGCCTTCTTATCCGGTCTCAGAATAGTGAGGCACTTCGGAGCTCAACAACTGAAGATCAAAAGCGACTCTAAGTTGGTCATCAAGCAACTTAGGGGGGAGTATGAGGCCAAGGAAGCCCGTATGCGGAAATACGGGGATGCAGCCCTGGAGATCATAAAACAGTTTGAAGAATCTGACCTACTTTGCGTTCCACGGGCTCAGAATATGGAGGCGGATACCCTGTCGAAACTGACAACTGATGCCCCCGAACATCTCACACGCATAGCTCAAGTACACGAATTGAGCAAACCAAGCATCGAAGTTATCAAGGACCAGGAGGTCTTACCAGTCGACCAGGCCCCGAGATGCTAGATAGATGACTTGGTAGAATATATTGAGAGCGGAACGCTACCCCCAGAGGAGGATAAGGCAAGAGTGGTCAGAAGATGAGCCCCTAATTATGTCATCCAGGATGGCAGACTCTACAAGAAAAGCTACAATGGGGTACTCCTGAAGTGTCTGGGGCCGGATCAAGCCCGGCAGATAATGTCACGCCTCGGACCTATCCGGACACGTCAACAACCCGCCGTAGAATACGAATAGTCAACCGCAGTCCAACACATTATTATAACATACATAATAAGTAATTTAATACGCAGCGGAAAACATAGTTTGAAAACAAATGCCACACGGGGCAAACATGAGCACGCAGGCTCTATAATGAAAAAATATCCAAGAGCATGTTTATAAATGTTCAAAAACAGAATGGAGGAAGCACGAACCAAGTCTTCTCTCCGAGATGATCACCCGATCAAGGAGCACATGCAGCAAGCTCTAGCCTCAACCTGAAATGGTGGTGGGACGCCCCCCACCCCCCGAAAGGGGCCAGTACTCTATACAGCTATAAAGTACTGGTGTGGATGGCATCTAATAGATATATAACAAGTATTTCAAACACAAGACCCTCAAATAGATTGATAATATAATCTAGGTCGTAACCCCAAGTTACCCCTTTTCCAAAATATAATTACTTATATATAAAGTCAAGTAGTCGACCCGTAGGCCCAAGATTTGTTTACAAAACATCAACCCAATACCCCGTGACTACCAGTCACGACAATTCATAGGGTCCAACCCTAACACATATGTTTTCATTTCTAGAGTCCAACTCAAGTACATCACCATGCAAATCATATGACACAAATTAATTACTCCACTATGCATTTCTAGAGTCCAACTCAAGTACATCACCATGCACATCATAGGCTACAGCCTCAAATCTCCCATGCATTTCTAGAGTCCAACTCAAGTACATCACCATGCATGTCATCAATCACAACCCCTTGTCTACCCATGCACTTCTAGAGTCCAACTCAAGTACATCACCGTGCCATGGCATAGACTCAATTCCTAAGCAAACCTATGCCTAGAATTGAGATAACAACAATCTATTTTGGGACATCCTTAAGGACTGCCCATAACAAGATCTTAGTTTCATACTAATTCAATTTAGTCTCTTGAATCACATTGAAGTACATCACATACAATCAAATCCTTAGATTCAATTCCTTAACAATTACAAACAATCATTAACTAGTATTTCAATACTATTAAGATTATTCCAACCAATCAAATATGTCATTTGTAAATTCCTACATATTTAGAAATATGTAGCAGCAACTTAATCATCCAATGTAATACATAAATGTTCATTTATGTATGTACACATTTCACACATGAACAAAATGCCTATTTTTCGCAATAACTCATTAAACTCCATTTTCATCAATATGATTTCAAATCATTTCCAATTTCATTACTTATCAAATATATACATATTTCATCAATAATCAGTCATCATAATCCATGAAAAACGTAATTTAGACATTTAGGTAATCTCATGCTTAACCTACAAGTTGTAAGCAACTAGATGTCGATCCTCACCTTAATTGAGCTTTAAACCTTTCCTTCTTGATCCAATGGTCAAGCTTCGGTCAAGGTGGATTAAGAAACGATTACTTGCTTAAATATGAGTTCTAAGAAGCCCCCTCAAAATGCTAGCTCAACCCCTAAACGTCGATACGAAAACGCCCTCTAGAATGGGTATTTTCCGGCGAACTCGTTTCCTAGTTTTTCCAAGATTTGCTCTAGGTTAGTATCTAACCTTTACATCAATAAAATAACTTTATAAGGACATATTATACACTTGGAGTAGTGTATAATAGTTCCACCAATCGTTCATATCATGTGGAAAATGAAAGGAAAGATTTTGGGATTAAAACTCACTTTAGAAGAGTAAATCCGTTTCTGCAAGGTTGTGTTTTGCCCAGACGATTTGAAAGTCTTCCACTACTCCGATGGATGCAAACCAGATCTTCACGGATTCCTCGTCTTGAGAGATTTCTGTTGATAACTTATACGAATTATTTGGATTAGTATAACTCGAGATATGAACCAAACAATACCAATACTCCCACTGCTCAAGTTTGTACGCAGCAGTTCACCCAACCTCAGTTATCGTCGGTAAAGCTTCCTCTTCTTGATCAGCAACCACTCAATAATGAAAGTAGACTTCAAAGGCTATCCAGGGACACCTCATTCACATTATTTGGTCGATTATAACTTCACTTATGGAGGGAGATAAACATCACTCCCTTATTGTGCGAAAATAGACTAGGTGGGGTTCTCTCTTTGCTTCCTTTGTCAAGTTCAGCCCCTAAAGTCAGTTGTGGCCGCCCCCTAACATTAATTTTCTTTTCTTGCAGGTGGAAGGAAGAGATGGGGCGTATCATGGTGTTCCCCAATTATTTTGGGAGCAAAATATCAACCGATACATCCCAAAAAATGAAAAAATGGGTCATATTGTTTTATCTCTTGTCAAAAGATGTCTTTTTGTATTCATTGTAATTTATATAGACCAAGTAAACTCCCTACATCATATTATTGATCTCTAATATGTCTAGGATGGTCCCAATAATTTATATGATGTATAATTATGAAAGAAACTCCTACTCTCATTATTTAGCCTAATAATGCCAAAGATGGGACCATAGGCATTTGTATTCTTCTACAATCATTCAATCACTTATTTATGACATTAGTATTCATATTGCTAGGCTACTAGCCGTGTAGGTTACCCTCAAGTGGGTCTAGGGCGTCATTCTTGAATAATTGCTATTTTTAGCAGGTTAGGCGCAAAATAACATTTGAGCTGCCCGACTGTTCTTACTTTGTGTCGAAGGGTTATACATATTTTTATTTAAAAAAGTTGGGGCCTTATATCAATAAGATGGCCCAATTAATTATTTGGAAGTCCGTTACTATTATACGAACCCAAACAGTAATATGATTAATCACACATTACGTAAAACTTTAATCGTTTTACAATTGTTCGATAATAGGGAAATTCAATACATAAGCTTTGAAATTTAATTTGAATTTCAAGGACGTTCGAATGCGGTGTCACAGATAATCAAAGAATTACACGAAGGAATTTACTCGTCACATCAAGGTGCGTTTACTTTGAGCAGAAAAGCTATTTTACAAGGACACTTTTGGCCAACCATGATAAGGGACTGTGCGGACTTCGCACAGAGATGTCAGGTCTGCCAGAAATTCCAAACGAATCCAGGCAGGCTGGCCACCTTATATATCCCGATCAGCAAAATAATCTCCTTCTCATGGTGGGGGATAGATCTCGTGGGTCCCCTTCCGCAGGGCTCAGGAGGTCGGAGATTCGTGATAGAGGCAGTTGATTACTTTACTAAGTGGGTTGAGGTTGAGCCAATGGTCACAATCACCGCTGAACAGTGCAAAAAATTCGTCTAGAGAAACATCTTCTGCCGGTTCGGTGTTCCCATGCAGATTATCACTGATAACGGAAAGCAGATCGATTCCGGGCCCTTTAAAGAATTTTGTGAGCAATGAGGGGTCGAGGCTAGCAGGGCATCCGTCGCCTACCCTCAGTGCAACGGACAGGTTGAAAACGTGAACAGAACGATCGTTAGTGGCCTGAAGAAGAAGCTGAAATCTATGGGAACGACTTGGGTAAACGAGCTCAACAATATCGTTTGGGCCTACCGAACAAACCCAAGGAAAGCAACTAGGGAGACCCCGTTCGCCCTAACCTATGGGTTCGAGGCCCGAGCACCTTCAGAAGCTCTAGTCCCTAGCAGAAGAATAGAAGACTATGATCCTAATAACAATGAAGAAATGTTGAGAACTGAGCTTCATCTGATTGAAGAAAAGAGCGATAGAGCCTTCATTAATATTGGGGAACTGGTTTTGAGAAGGAGGTCGGCCATGATGCCTCTAGAAGGTGGAAAATTTGCCAAAAACTGGGAAGGCCCGTACAAGATCAAGGGGATAATCGGGACTGGAACCTACAAGTTGTGTACTCCTAAGGGGAAACTGGTAGATAGAGTGTGGAACTCTGACCACTTGATGACATTCTATCAGTAAGCATGTAATCCTCTATTTCTCGCTCCAAATTTCAATAAAGTTTTGATTTTATTCACCAAGTCCTTTATAAGTACTTGCGAATGTTTCTCATCCAGCCAAAAAAAAAAGCAAAGGCTACGCCTAATTGGTACTCGCAAAAGATAAAGTACAAATTCTGAACTCATCTAATTCCAGAAGCTCAACCTAGTCTTCCTAAAGATGAGAGTGGGAATAAAACAACCTTCCTCAAGGTTAAATATCCCTATACACAAAATCAGATTTCCTCAAACAGCAAAAGACAACCTCTTGCAAGGTTAAGATTTTAAAGGGCTAAAGATGAAACTTGTGGAATTGACTTTGCACCGGAGAAACCAACGAGCTTCGCCAATTAAGAGGCCAATCACCAAGGTCTAAGTAACCTAAGGTGAGGCCCACCCGATTTGGCTCAATTATTAAGAGCCTAATGGTCTAAAATTGGTAAAGTCATCCTTAATAAATGAAAGACGACCTAGACCGGAAATTCAAGGCCAAATACATAAAGGACCAAGTGAATGAAAACAACTAAACAGGGAAGCTCAAGGGCCATCCTGGAGCGTATGGATTATACAGGTTCAAGACAGAGGTCAACTCTCAGAAGACAACAAGTCCAAGGGAAGAAGCCAGCCCAAACAGGGCCAGAAACCTTAAAAATCATTGATGTACAGAACAAGTTAAGCGATCAACAAAGATGGTCAAAAGGCAGTTGTGAATATGTACGTGCAAAAATAAAGCAGAAGAGTAAGATGTCAGTTAAACGCCACCCCAAGGGCGGAAAACAGCTACAGGCGCGCAGGCCTGGATAAGATGTTTGTTAAAATGTCATTCAAGGGAAGTTTTATCAATTACCAGATTGAGCAGGAGGAACTTCCGAGACAGGGGCATCAGCAGCCGGGATCTCTTCAGGGGCTTCGGGATTCATCATCAATTCTGACAGACCCCAGGCATGGGCGGAGAAGGAGGGGTCTCTCTTTAAAAGGAGTTCATACAGGGACTTCTGCATCCCGTATTGCCCCAACTGAAAGCACAGGGCCCCTTCATCATCGAGCTTGGCTTCACCCTCAGGGGTCTGAAGCCAGCATAGTGCAATCTCCTCCCTTTGACCCAGGAGGGCCTACTCCACCTCAGCCCGGAAAGCGATGCTCCCCTTGAAGGCCTGGATAGCGGCTGGGCCAGCTTCTTCAGCCTTCCTCCTCAACTCCTCTTCCACCACTCGATGCGCAGCCTCAACGTCGCTCAGCATTTTCTGCAGCGTCTCACCCCTCTGCAGCGCAAAATCCAGCCTCTTCTCCAGATCAGCAGCCTGATCCTTGAGACCATCCATCAGGGTCTGAGCCTCGTCCTGCCCCTCGTCCAAAAGACGGGAGCCTGAAGAAGCCAGAATAAAAGCCTAGAAGCAACGAAGTCAGAATCGAAAAAGAAGAAAAAACCAGGACACTCAAAGCAACCATGGAAATAGCAAACGAGGCATACCTCAGATAGGGAATGGACGGCGCGTCGGATAGCAGTCCGAGGAGACAAACCCCGGATCTCCTCTTTGCCAATAGGAGGAGTGATAGCTAGGCCCAACGACACCGGGTTCACGGTGTGACGGAACAGAGAGGCAGAGCAGGACTTCATGGAGAGGGGAACGGAATGGATGGGCCTTAGGGCTTCCCCCTGGGCACCGCCTCCCTGAGACTGGGCGTCCGAGTCGGAATCCACATCAACTACATCCTCATAAGATTTGACAGCAGCTTTTCCTTTCTTCTTAGGCCCAGAGATAGGCCAGAGTGCCAGCCTCTTCCCAACCCCCTTATCATTGGGGGCTGAGGGTCAACAGTCGGCGTATTCAAAGGCCCGGCACTATCTCCGAGGGCGGACCCCCCTGATTTCTCCAGGGCGGCCCCAACGCTCCCCCGGGTTTGGATCTTCCTGGCAGGAACCAAGGGACTAGGAGTGGCACCAACCTTTATCGCAAGTCGTTCCAACTGGAAGGTCATCTTATCACCCGTTGTAACAAGCACAAACTGAGTCAGGAAAAAGGCATCCAGAAGATAAAAACTTAAAGGAACGCCAACTCAGACAAAGCCAACCTGACGAAAAGGTAAGTACAACCACCCTATCCTCACCTACGTAATGGCCCATCAGAAATGGTGCACCATCAACAATCCGCTTGGCGGCCTTCGCATTGCCCTCTGACCGAAAAGGCATGACCCACTTCCGTATCATCTCCCCACCTGTTCTCAAACTGCAGCCTCCCATCCGCATGGGTGACCCATACCCATTTCTGCCTCCAACCCTTGAAAGAGTCGGGGTAAGATTTGGCTTCAAATAAATGGTGGCCGGCCCGTTGAGAGATCGAGAGGTATCCCGGGGACTCAGAACCACCAGGTCGCACAGAGTAAAAGAAATGGAGGAAGATGTCAATGAAAGGGTGAACACCTAAATGCAGGCATCGGACAAGGAACCAGCTTTGAACATATGGGTGGTTAGGGGAAATTGATCATGAATCACGCCATAATAGTCCATAACGCTCAGATGGGCAGTATGAAGAGGGAATCGAAGGCCTATTTGCAAACTAGCGAGATGTACCCCAAAATGAAGGGGGAAGGGGGATCTACAATATTTTGCACATGAGTTGGGCAGGAGCAGACAACGCTAGGGCCCGCGAAGGCCACCGTCTTGCCGAATTCGGCGTCGGACAAAGCGACGACCAGGACCTGCGGGGCGTACTCGCAGGAGAGGAAGAAGTGAGTTTCCCTCCCATCCGGGTCCACCGGAATGCGGGGCCGGTTGGAGATGGCCCCTGCCTCGGGGAATACATGGTGCAAAGGAACAGAACTCGAAGAAGACATCAGGGAAACTAACCTGATGAAGCTTGCAGACAGAGGAAAAGGGTTTCACGGCCTAAAGCTCCCAACCAAGAAGACGAATGTCAAAGCAAGAGGGAAGATTGCGAAAGAGCGTAATGAAGAATGATAAGCGTTTAAATAGCCAAGAAATTAGGGCTTGAAACCCGCTTGGGAACCACATCGATAACACTTGAGCACTAGTGCTGAAGATGGTAAGTCGGATCGGGAACTGTTCCGGGTTGTAGGCCTATGTCAAGTCGGGCGCATTTAATGCAAGCGGCGCTACAATTCGCCCAAAAGATTCCAAATTTGAAATTGTTATCTCCAAATTGCTCTCCTAAAATCGAGTATCGCTGATTTTAGAGAGTAGGGGGGCTCGTGATGGTACCATGGATTCTGACCATGGCCCAATTACATAATCCAGCCCACAACGGGACCAACCCTCCACGGGGTTAGACTAATTGATGGGACAAAGCCCACAACGGGATCAAGCCCTTACGGGATTAGCCCTGAAACGGGATTAATGTTAGATAACCACTGGGCCTAACTAGAAATTAAGCCCACGAGAGGAACCCACAACCAGGCCAGGCTGGGAAGCAGGCCTTGAGCCTGGTCGTAGTTCTAGTGAGGCTGGAATATTCCTAGGGCTGACGTGGCATGCTATCATTAGATCGGCATCTGACAGGAGTTAACAGCAGGAACGTGAGAGTAAAGGAACAATCATTGCACAACGGCCAAGACGTTACGAGAATCCTATTCGAACTAATGTGTAATTAATAGCATTTATTGTATCAGTTTCCTTTTGAAACACTAGTTCATTAGCCTATAAATATGACATTTAAACCTCCTAAAAGAGGATTGAAACACTGATCAATAAGACACTGTCTTACGCTGCCATATTTTCACCTGCTTCTGTAGATTTATTTCTCGTAATTGGATTAAACTCCATCAATAAATACCTTAGATGGAAAATAAAATCAAGAATACATATTCTCTATCTGGAAAAAATCTCATAGTAACATTATTCATATTTTGATAAAATATGCAAAAAATAAATGATAAACAAGAGGTGGAATGACCGAAAGTCTAACAAAAATCAGCCCAACAAAACATGAACGATTCTTTAATTCCCTAGTTGCTTTTGAATGATCGAGATAGTGGGACTGGAGTGTTTTTTTATTTCTTCGTTGAATCTCCCATCCCAGGAGCCTCCGGCCACCTCGACCCGACAAGATGGAGGGGAGGTTTGTCACGGTGACTCAGTCAGCAGAATGACAGTAGGCTTATACACTCGTCCGCACCAGAGGTCCAGTCTTATTTCAGGTTCTGTGACCTCACGCAACCGGCCCTGTGAATAAAATTTACATAGTTAGACACTACATTAAAAGTTTTATAAAGCCACAAATAATTAAATCTGATAACAGTTGAATATATAAAGAAATTAAATGAAAAGAGAATTAATTGAAGGTATTTTCAGAAGAACATCAGAGTCATGTGGCTATACTTTTTAAATTTTTCATTTTTTTCTTTAAGTTATTATAACTTTTTGTTTATGGTTTAATTTTTGTAAAAAATTATATTAGATTTCATAACTTTTTATTATCTTTCTACTGGTATCAATATTGTATACAAAAAGTTGAAAATAATAATAATTTTTTTGAAAGTATCTATTTTCAGCTGATTTTTTTTAAATTTTTCATATTTAATATTGATATCGTATGAAAGATAATAAAAAATAGAAAAAGTTGGTATATTTTTTAAAAAAGTTGGATAAAAATGAAATAATTAAATAATTGCTAAATTATAACAAATTGCTTGTCAAATGGCATTCATGTAGGGTGGGGATGATGTTCACCTTCTTCATGATTCGTCAACCCAATTATTTATGTGAACTTGTCATGTGAGTATTCCAAATAAAAGTAAATTTTCATATGACAAGATATATAGTTATTCGAATATATAAAAGACTACATCAAATCCCTATGTAGTTTCGTTTATTGGAACGAAATCAATGACAATAGGCGCAAGGGTATTGGCATGTCTTTGATTTGCATTTTGCAAACTTCGAATCTTAGACAATTGTTCGAGTGGATCATTAACACGTTTAAATTCCTACTGTGATTAGAGGTTTTGAGTTAAAGTCACAAATGACAAGAATTTAAAGGTTTCATTTAATGATGATTTTCTTTGTCTCAGTTCGAGAGGACGTTTAATAAGTGTCTTGTGATTTTATCCCGTTTAAGTAAAAGTGTGAGATTTAGATTTTGTGAGAACGTGAATAAACTAGATAAATGGAAAATTCCAAAATAGGATTAAAAACATTCTACAATTCTAAATATTGGCATGTTTTTATTCGCTAAATAGAAATTATTACTGTCAAGCCGGAAAAGTATAGTCATTCTAAAGTTGGATATTACAAAAACATGACAGTAATTACTCTTAATTAGAAAATAAAAATATAATTGTCTTATTTTAAAAACGTTTTTGGTCATGTAATTCATGTTTTGGGTAATTTTCCGCGGATAAATTGTGGGTGAATTGTGGGTTCGCTTCAACCATAGGCAGATGTATATATTACATAGACAATGTTGAGAACCGAGATTTATCTGACGAAAACCGAATTACCTCATGTCAACAAAAAATTGTAAATTGCTAGAAATAAATTGCTCAAGAATCACCATCTTAAGCACCTTTTGAATTTTCATAATACATTTTTTGCATAGTGCCAAATTATACGATACCCTCAAAGTACCGTACCTTATTTACTTAGATTGGAATATCAGCAAATGATTTGATAATGATTTGGACTAATCTATTCCAGTATGTATGCATAATATAATACCCTCACTAGTATGATACGTGTTTACCAGAGCTGATTTGTTGTAATGATTATAATAAATGTCTACATTTAGAACTTAACGGCGTTTAAAAATATAAATACCTAATAAGATTTAAACGTAGAAATATGGATATTTGGTGTAAATCGGCTCTTTGTATAATTTTGAGCAAAATATTATAGAAAAAATCTAAAACTAATTTAAACTCGTATTCATTACAAAAAATACTCAAAGTCTTCAAGTTAAAGAGAAGTCTCAACATAAAAATGTTACCTTTAGTTAATTTTATTTTGTTTCTTGTAATCGCTTTAATATCCTAAGTTACGTATAATATCTATTCAATAATAATATCGCTTTTAATTTCATACCCTACATTGTGTAATAATCAGCCAAGAGTTGTTGAATTGGCCGATGATCAAAGACTAATTTATTTTTTCATATGATTTTCCATTATTATATTTATTAATCCCATTGTTTTCGTTAGAATTTTAGCAATATCTGAAGTATTGTGGTGTGGAGTCTTGGCATGTTTTTAACTTGGTTGAATTTTTTTGATGTGGTCTGATTTGGCGTTGTCAAACTGGATCTGAACTGAACTATTCAATAACTGAACTGAGCTAGTTTGGTTTGGTTGATATCTAGTCTATGTGTATTTACAATTATCGAAATCTGGCCCGATCTTGTCAGATTTGTTCAGGTTTTATTTTATCTGGTATGAGGCTGAAACCAATGATAAGTTAAAAAGCCCTCTCGCAAAGCCATAAATTCGATATATCAAAAGCCTAAGAAAAGGTGTCTCTTTTCGAGATTCAAGACTTGGGGACGAATCAATTCACTACATATTCTGGGATTGCAAGCGCGTTAGGGACTACTAGATTCAACTCAATCTTTACACCATAAAAACTATTACCTCTGTACCAAATTAATTTGCAAAGTGAACTTTTTTGTCAAATAGTTTCAATTTATTCAATTAATCAGGATATCAATTTTAATTACTCCGAAAGCCATATTAGATTTGGATTTTGCAACGTTGTATAGTTTTAATGTAGTTTTCGAACATCTTTATGAAAAATTTAGTTCATCATATGTATATTCTAACTTTAACATTGATTGATTAAAAAAAATTGACTTTGCAAATTAATATGGAACAAAGAGAGAATAACAATTTAGGATGTTTTTACTTAGATTGTAATGTGCTGGTCTGGTCTGGTTTGTTTAAGTATGGTCTGATCTGTTTAAGTCTAGTTTGGTCTAGTTTGGTCTGATCTGTTAAGTCTGGTCTGGTCTGATCGGTTTAAGTCTGGTTTGGTCTGTTCTGAACTGGTGTCATAAACGTCTCGTCTATGTGTATTTTATAACCATGAAAGTCAAGTTTGGTCTGGTCTAGTATGTTTAAGTTTGATCTGGTCTTGTCTGGTCTGTTTAAGTATGGTCTGATCTGATCTGGTCTGTTTAAGTCTGGTCTGGTCTGGTTTGATCTGTTTAAGTCTAGTTTGGTCTAGTCTGTTAAGTTTGGTCTGGTCTGGTCTGTTTTAGTCTGGTTTGGTCTGGTCTGAACAGGTGTGATAATGTTTGATCTCCGTGTATTTTATAACCACGGAAGTCATGTTTGGTCTGGTCTCTAGTCTGTCTAAGTTTGATCTTGTCTCGTCTTGTCTGTTTAAGTATGGTCTGATCTTGTCTGATCTGATCTTATCAGTTTGAGTCTGGTCTGGTCTGGAATTGAAAATAGTCCAAATGAAAGCATCCTTAATAATTTAGATCATTAGTTGAAGCATAATTGAAAAGTGAAAGATGGCCAAAGCGCTAAACATGTACTCCCTCCGTCCCGGAATTATCTTCATTCTTTCCTTTTCGGTCTGTTCCAAATTTATCTCCTTATTCCTTTTTTGGTAAAGAATATGTGGTTCACAGCCATTCTTACACATTTCTCTCTCCTCTGCATAACTCTCCACCACACAAATCTCACTATCTTAAAACTCGTGCCCGGTCAAAACCGGAGTTAAATATGAGACGGAGGGAGTATCAATATTTACATATCAAATCTGGAACATGTGAAAGGCTCGAAATAATATGGTCTTTAACAACACACATCACTCGGCTCACATTATGAAAAGGTCGGCATGTTCTCAAGCTTTAGAGGTATAAGGTCCCAAGAAGTGTCAAATGGAGTCCACCATGCTAGGGGAATGGCTTTAACAGTGTGCTTTGAGCTAGAAACTCGTGTTGATTAAGGATAGTGGAAGTTGAAATGGACTTTGAAATGGTTATCTTAGAGCATCTTTAACCGTGTTTTCCACTCCCGAGAATGCAGTGCACGTTGAATAAATTGAGATAGTAAAAAAAAGTCTAAGAATGTGCATATTAAGAGCCCGTTTGGAGACCTCTTTTTTCGGCTTATCAGGCTTATCAGTCAGCTTTTTCACCAAACACGTAATTTTTACTTTCGTGTGCTGAATTGTGTAATAAGCATAAAAAGTAAGGTTGGAGTTACTTTTCTGGCTGTATTGGCTGAAGTTACTGCAGAGGACAATTTTAGCTATTTTTACATGTAATTTTTTCTTTAATTTATTAATAAAATATATTTTTATAATATTTTTTTCTTGAATCAGCAGAATCAGCCAAAACAGCCACTTCAGCCAGAACTTCATAAATTTCAGCAGAATCAGCCAAAACAGCCGATTTTCGTGCTACCAAACGGGCTCTAAAAGTGAGGCTGACTTAACATATTGAAATATGCACATCGTCGATTTGGATTTCCGATTTCAGAAAGCCTCTTAAAGACTATGACTCAGCAAACGAGTACGGAGTTATCTTTAATTCTATTTTATTTCAATTATTTTTTATTTTTCAGCAAATACAAGTAATTAAAACATACCCCGTATGTAGAAAAAGAGCACGGCCTGAAAACCCATGGTTGCATTGGAGAATGAGTGTCCATATTTGTCCAACTTAGTCCCATTTCATCGTTAACGACCTGTTTAAATAGTGATATGATCATATTTAAAGCTTTGTGATCCACATTTCTATGGAAAGATGCATGCGGATTGGAATTCTAATTTCCTTTGTTTTTGTTCTCTTTTATTTTCTTTCTCAATGAACCATACAAGAAAAGAAAACCCCAAGAAGAAAATAAGGAAAAAGAAAAAGAAATAAGCAAAAAGAAAAGTAAAGCCCATCAAGATAGCGTCGTGTGTGGCTGGCACATCACAGCTGGCTCTACCCTCATCGCACTAAAATCCAAATTGATTGAAACCAGAAAACCTCACCCATACTGGAATACTGGATCCCTCCGAATGCTAATTACTTCATCCGTTCCGAATTGAATTGCAGACTTTGACCGTTATAAGGGTTAAGGAATGACCATAAATGATGTTTGTTTTTTACACTTTTGTTAATCTTTCTTAAAGTAGATACCTTTTAAGTTAATGAGGAAAAACTAATTGTAAGGATAAATTTGTCACTTTATTCTTATTTACATACCTAAAATAGAAAGTGGAAAACCATTTTGGGAGATTAGGAAAATCAAAATAGGAAATTTTGCAAATCAAATTGGGACGGAGAGAGTGATACGGAGTATTAAAAAATACCCGTATGGCCGTAGGCCCGTATCTCCAAATTCTAAGGTATGAGCTCAATTTCCATCGCTTTCTAAACTTGGAGAAAGGAAAGTAACTCTCAAATTTAATTGGGAAAACTGTCAAATAGGTCCTCGAACTTTCATAAAAAAGTCAATTAAGTCCTTCTATAGGAGACTCTGTCCGGTCATCGCGATTTGGGGCAGTTTCCGGTAGAATTTTTTTATGAAATTTTTTGAGCATCCTATTTATCAAGTTTAGTTTACTCATACCAAATTTCAGCTAAAAATTTAAACGGGAGTGCATTCAAATTAATTCGAGAACGCAAAAATGCGCAGTTATGTTCAAAAATTAATTTGAATGTGTTCCCGATTGAATTTTTAGCTGAAATTTGGTATGAGTAAACTAGACTTGGTGAATAAGATCTCAAAAAATTTCATCAAAAAATTCCACCGGGAACAGCCCCAAATCGCGACGGTCGGACAAAACCTCCTATAGAAGGACTTAATTGACCTTTTTATGAAAGTTGGAGGACCTATTTGACAGTTTTCCCAATTTAATTTGAAGTACATGCTACTCCATACGAGTATATTTTAAGGTCTTACGTAATATTTAATCTATTAATCGTATATGATTAAATTCAATCTCGTTTCTAGCTTGGACCATTCACTACATCATTTCGTGCATGCATTGTAGTAGTCTATTTTAATCATACTCCGTAATATTCTTTGTTATGTTATTCATAACTACATCAAAACAATGCAAAACAGTGTCAAACAGTGCTAAAGAGTATCACAACAGTGTACTATACAGTAAAATCAAATTTATTTCTTTAATTTGTGTTAAATCAAAGTACGAAATTTATTTAGCACCGGAGTATCATTTTATAGTTATAAAAACTCAAGGACGAACGACGTATTTAATATTCTGCACGAGAAAAGAATGAGTAATCAGATGGAATCATGCAAGCTAGCTAGGATCAAAAGAGGGCTCCGCTTTTTAAACCAAATCACAATGATAGCTAGCTGTAAGGTACAGTGACCAGCTGTAACGCACCACGTGCTCATCAACCATTGGCTCCTACGTTGGCTCAGCCTTATCCAGCACTGACTGATTGCGCCATCCGGCCCACTACATCGGGACCTGCTTTCAATCCAGTGAAGCCAAACCTGTCAACGGCTATAATATTCGAAATTCGGGCTATCCTCAGTCCTACGTGGCACTCAGCAGTCTGACATGGCACTCAGGCTTCCCCACGAAGCCAATCGCTCCCAGCTGGCCCATAAATACCCACTCCACACCGCAGATCTTGGAACAGAGGAGAACACTGTCGTAGAAATTTCCGGCATTACTAAAATGGCGCTCTGGGTTTCAACGGCGGCGGGTTTCCGCCTTCTCTCGGTGCTCAGCTTTGGGTTTTTAGTGTTGGCTTTCGCGAACCAATCTCCGGCGAGCTTTGACGACCTCTTTCAGCCTACCTCCCAGGCGGACCATTTACTCATTGACGGAGACGTCCTCCACATGAAGCTAGATAACCTCTCCGGTACTTCCATCTACTAATTCTGTTTGAAGTTTCAACCTTTCGTAATTTTTGTGTCGTAATAATGTTATTAATTTTTGAAATTCAGGTGCTGGGTTTCAATCGAAGAGTAAATATATGTTCGGGAAAGTCTCCGCGAAGATCAAGCTGGTGGAGGGCGACTCCGCCGGAACAGTGACCGCCTTCTATGTAAGAGCTCTGTTTCTTGAAATTTCCCGAAAGTAATTGAAAATCAAGATCGGATTTTGAATTGATCGATACTTGTAATGATGTGTTAATTTGCGGAAATGCAGATGTCATCAGACGGGGCGAAGCACCATGAATTCGATTTCGAGTTCTTGGGGAACACTTCTGGCGAGCCGTATCTGGTTCAGACGAATGTGTATGTCAACGGCGTCGGAAACAGGGAAGAAAGAGTGAACCTCTGGTTCGACCCCACGAAGGACTTCCATTCCTATTCACTGATGTGGACTACCCGCAAAGTAATGTGAGTGCTCCAATTCCCCAAAAATATTATTGAGAAACTTAAAACTGTGCAGAACAGCAGAAATGGGTGTAGGTATAGAATTATTAGCTGTGGGGCTAAAGTTCAGAATTTCATTTAGCAGATCTGACCCCATTGATTGTGACCTAAAAGCCCCAAAAAAGAAGGGTAGGTCTCATCTTTTTTCAAATGAGGATCCTCTATATACGTACTTGTCAACAAATTCCTCAATTAGGAGTAAAATGGGACTAATTTTTTTATTCTCAAAATGATACTCCATACTTGTTTCTATGAAAGTATGAACTTTCTCTCTTTTTATGCGTCTTTAGTGCACCCTGTCTCTGTTTTTACTCCCAAGAATAGCTTTGTCTCTGTTTTTTCTGTCATTAGCAATATACTCGTACTAGTATATATTTCATCCTTTTCAAGGAATTATTCGTAAAATTCTAAGTAAATTGGCAAATTTATTGTGATATCTAATCATAACTGATAATAAATTTGATAATAATAACTAGGTTCTTAGTGGATGGAACACCAATCCGAGTGCATTCAAACATGGAGGACAAGGGCATTCCATTCCCGGGAGACCAAGCCATGGGTGTGTATAGCTCACTCTGGAACGCTGATGATTGGGCCACACAAGGCGGGAAGGTGAAGACCGACTGGACCCACGCCCCCTTTGTAGCCTCCTACACTGACTTCGAAATCGATGCATGCGAAGTTCCAGCCGCCGTGGCTCCGGTGGATCACGGCAAGGAGTGCAGCAGTAGCGCTGAGAAGCGGTTTTGGTGGGACGAGCCGACGATGGCGGAGATGAACGTTCACCAGAGCCACCAGCTCCTCTGGGTTCGGGCTAACCATATGGTTTATAATTATTGTACGGACACGGCCAGGTTCCCGGTGGCTCCGGTGGAATGTGAGCACCATCGCCACTACTACCACCGCAACTAATTTTACTATGACGGTAAAATAAAGGCCGCGGTTCTGTCGAACATGTTCTCCATGTTACATATTTTTGCTTATTGATCTTGTAGGCTAATTGATGTCACACTTTGTATGTAAACCACTACGAACTTTATTATCATATCAATGCAGTTCATTTCTCTTTGATAAACTTTTGCAACTTCAGTTGGCTGAGTGGAAATTAACGAACACAACTTGACCAGGACTAATAATAACTTCTCAATAACAAGTATTAGTAGACTTGCAAAGATTACCTTCGATCTAGAATCTAACATTTCATAGGTTTTGATTTATTTAATTTTTTGTTAATTCTATTGCTAATATTTGATGAAATTTTCTTCACAAAGTTTATTAACTTATTAAAACTAAATATGAATTAAATTGTTTAAAATGAAAATAATAATAAAATTTATGAAAATTTAGGTCCTAAATTGATATTTTTCAATCATTCGGATCCTAGATTGATAGTTTTCCATAGGGGTGGATATTTCGATTTTCAGTTCGGTTTTCTTCGATTTCGGTTTAATCGGTTTGATAGAAAATGTACCAAATACAAACCGATTAAGTTTCGGTTTAAACGGTTTGATAGAAAATGTACCAAATACAAACCGATTAAGTTTCGGTTTGGTATGGTTCGGTTTGGAGTTCGGTTTACAAAAGTATTAAGGTTTGGAATGAAAAAAATTAACACAAAATAATGAACCAAGAAGCGATATTAATGAACCAAATATAATGTTAGATATAAATTTACAAACAGTAACAAAACACATATGAACCAAAAATATACTCCGGGAATGAATCAAATTAGCATGACACATTTGTAAGCAACAACAACGGGAACGAATCAAATTATATATAAAACCAAAACAAAAACAAAACTGGTGCTTGTAAGTAATGAACATAATGTATAGTAGTAGTAGATAATAAATTATAGTTAAATACTGTGTACTTAAACCACTATAATTGGTATAGTTGTGAATGTAACTCTTGTAGTAAACTCCAGTCCTGAGCACTAAAATTAAAGAATTAAAGCTTCAAAAAGATTAAAATCAATCAAATTAATGAGAGATTGGTGTAAGTTGGTTTTGATTTGTAATTTTAAAAAAATAAGAAATTATTTCATTTTTAGATTAGTTCGGTTTTATTCGGTTTTATTCGGTTTTATGATTTCGGTTCGATTTGGTTCGGTTTAATACGGGTTGGGAGGAATACTACCAAACTCAAACCAAATTACAAATGGTTCGGTTTCGGTTCGGTTTAATTCGGTTTGGTACTGTTCGGTTCGGTCAAACCGAACCGTTATGCCCGCCCCTAGTTTTCCATCATTCTGGTCATATACCGATACATTTCATCTTTCAGGTCCCGAAATGATAGTTCGTCTATCTTTCAGGTCCCGAAATGATAGTTTTCAATCATTCGGATCCTAGATTGATAGTTTTCCATCATTCAGGTCCTATACCGATACATTACATCTTTCAGGCCCCGAAATGATAGTTCGTCTATTTTTTAGGTCCCAGATTGATAAAATTCTAGTGATAAATTATATAATAATAAAAAAATAAGATTGTAGTTATATTCTTATTGTGTTGACTAAAATTATTGTATACGATTATTTTAGCCGTTTTTCATATATTTTTAATTTATTTTATTCATAAATCAGCAGAATCAATTAATCCTGTCAATACAGTCGATTTGAGTTTTGCGAAACGAACTCTAATTTGACCATCAAATGTCATTTTCTAACTTTTTTTGTCCATATTTTATAACTCTTGATGTTAGTCCTTGTAAGCAATATTTTTAATATCAATACATTTCATTTTAAATTCTTGAGTATATAAATATAAGTATGTATCTTAATTAAATCAAATTTGACTTAGAGCTCATTTGGTAAAACTGTTACTCGTTTGATTTACGAAAATTCATGAAATCCTCGATGAAGTGGTTGAATTATATGAATTGCAGAATTATAAAAATATATTTGAAATCTATTTAGTTAATAAAATAAAATAAAAAATGTGAAAAATAGTTAAAAGGGAAAACTATCAAATAAGACCCCAACTATTAAAAAAATCAATTAAGCCCCTTGAAACCAAACTTTTCTCAATTAAACCCTTGAACCCATTAAAAACGGTCAAACCCTCTTTATAGCCTGGAATCAACTAGTACCCGATAAACTTCGTATAATTACTCTGACGTGGCAAATTTTAATGTGGTTGGCGGATGACGTGGCTTTACACTTTTAAAATCCTCAAAACTGAAGCCGAGGTCAAACCCTATTTGAAAGTTCTTGTACGCAGGTCGTTTCTCTTACAACCAGAGGTCTTCGCACATGTTGTCTCTTTTAGAAGTAGCGAACAAGGTCATCTTCTTCGACATCAAGTATAAGAAGAATCAAGCTATCCACTATGAGCCGAGTTTGTATTGCCTCTGTGGACTAAAATCACCCCTTTGCATTGTTGGAATAAATCTGATAATACTTTAATCTTCATATTAAAATTATCTGGAGAAATAACTGAGCGGAAGCGTATCTGACTCCATTGGAGGTGATATTTAGATATCCAGGAGACGGAGGCTAGGGTTTGCGTCTTCTAGTTGATACACACCCTCGGGTTTATCTCTCTAGCGATGGGATGCAGAAAGACGGAATGACGTGTTCAACTAGGGACCATACCCCTTATTTATAGAGAGTGCTTAACCCTAATCAGCCCATCATTGATTAGGTCAAGCCCATGGGTCTCTACACATTTGGGCCTTATACCTTATTAGATAACTTATTAGCCCACTTAAATTAATATCCATAGGACCACTAATTTTTTTGGGCCAAAATATAAGATAGCATATAACATACAATTAAACTCAATAAATAACATATTGTGAATATTACATGTAGTATAAGTCCAATAATCTAACAATCTCCTACTTGGACGACATACACATGTATACACACAATCCTTAGTATTGTATGTTTACTTTAGGAGCTCCAAAATTTTGCTATCAAACTGTAGTCATCTTTAATCAATCCGGTCCAATAATTATATCAACATAGGACCAAAGAAGTCTTTGCTATATTTGCATAACTAGACCCATCAATGGTCACGTATATTAATATAATAACGACATGGATCAAGTATAGGTGTGTAGCGTGGAAATAACATAAAGTGTGGTCTGGAATAGAATGTCTATTTCCAACTGGTCCACCTTGAGATCAATAATACAACTGTAGAAAATAACATTAAAACCTGAGTTAACCAAATATACAAACATTACAAACTCCCACTAAAACTTATCATCCTCAACTGATTTGACACCCATTTGAGCAACATGCTCATGAAACACTTTGGGTGGTAATCCTTTAGTGAGCGGATCCGCAATCATGGAGTTTGTGCTAATGTGTTCTATAGACAACTTTCCTTCTTGTACTCATTCTTTAACAGCTTTAAATTTGACCCCAATGTGTTTTGTCTTGGTCAAACTACTGTTGTTCTTAGCATAAAGGGCTGTTAACATATTGTCACACAATAGCTTAAGTGGTCTTTCAATGTTGTCCACTATGCGTAGTCCACTAACAAAATCTCGCAGCCATAATGCCTGATTGGATGCCTCATAACATGCTATAAACTCTGCTTCCATGGTGGAAGTAGCTGTAAGAGTCTGCTTGATACTCCTCCAGGAGATAGCTCCTCCAGCTAGAATATAGATGTAGGCTGAAGTGGATCTCAAGCTATCTTGACATCCAGCAAAATCAGAGTCGGTATACCCAATGATCTCAAGCTGATCCGATCTCCGATAAGTGAGCATATATTCCTTTGTTCTTCTGTAAATACCGCATGACCCTTTTGGCTGCTTTCCAATGGTCCATTCCCGGATTGCTCAAATATCTGCCTAACATCCCAACAATATATGCCAAATCAGGTCTTGTACAAACCTGGGCATACATCAAACTTCCTACAGCTGAAGCATAAGGAACGTTCCTCATTTCTTTAGATTCAAAAGCATTCTTAGGGCACTGCATGAGACTAAACTTTTCTCCCTTAGAAACTGGGGTATCCCCTGGTTTGCAGTCTTGCATATCAAACCTTTTGAGAACCTTATCGATATAGCTCTTTTGTGAGAGTCCAAGAACGCCTTAGGAGCGATCTCGGTGAATTTGAATTCCTGATACAAAAGAAGTCTCACCAAGATCTTTCATTTCAAAATTCTTTGAAAGAAAACTCTTAGTTTCATGCAATAAGCCTATATCGTTACTAGCAAGCAGTATGTCATTAACACACAAAACCAGGAAAATATGCTTACTCCCACCGAACTTGTGGTATATACAATCATCACTGACGTTTGGTTGAAAACCAAAAGATATAATGACTTTATGAAACTTTTGATACCCCTGACGAGAAGCCTGTTTGAGCCCATAGATGGATTTCTTTAATTTGCAAACCATTTTCTTTGAATCTACCAAAACAAAGTTTTCTTGTTGCTCCATATAGATTGATTCCTCAATGTCACCATTGAGAAATGCAGTTTTTACATCTATCTGATGAAGCTCAAGATCAAAATGTGCTACTAATGCCATTATTGTTCTAAAAGAGTCTTTGGAGGATACCGGAGAGAGTCTCTTTATAGTCAATTCCTTTCTTTTGAGTGTAGCCTTTAGCAACAAGACGAGCTTTAAACCTTGTAACATTGCCCTTTGAATCCCTCTTGATTTTAAATATCCACTTACAACCAATGGGTTTAATACCTTCGGGCAATGAGACTAACTCTCAAACATCATTTTCACTCATAGACTTCATCTCATCTTTCATGGCATTAATCCATTCTTGAGAGTTAGAACTTTCCATGGCTTGACGAAAGTTGATTGGACCATCTTCCGCAAAACCAACGTCTGATTCTTGTTCTTGGAGGAAGACAATTATTTCTTCCACCAATTCCCAATTTTCCTCATGTTCTTGGAGAAATACAATATAATCATTCGGAATTGTGCTTCTCCTCTCTTGAGTGGATCTCCTTAATGGCACCTCAGGTTCTTGAGGTTCTTGAGTTTGATCCTCATTAATAAATTCAGGTACTTGATTGGGGATGTTTTCGAGATTGTCATGAACTGGAGTTGTTTCTTGAACATCATTAGGAATAAAAATATCTTGATCATGTTCAATGACAACTGAAGGAAGAGTAACATGCTTTTCCTCAAAGACAAAATCTCTAACCTTATCTCCTCACACCCCAAACTCAATATCCTCAAAGAACCGGGCATTACCCGTCTCAAAAATAGTTCTGGTAGTGGGATCATAAAACTTATACCCTCTTGACCTCTCAAAGTATCCTACAAAATAACTATTAACTGTTCTAGAGTCCAGTTTCTTTTCATTTGGCCTATAAGGCCTTGCTTTAGCTGGACAACCCCAAACATGGAAATGATTTATACTGGGTTGCTTTCGAGTCCAAATTTCATAAGGGGTTTTAGTTGTAGCTTTAATGAGAACTCTGTTGAGTATGTAAGCTGCAGTTTTCAGTGCCTCTGCCCAGAGTGAATCTGGTAAAGTAGTATGACAAATCATACTCCTAATCATGTCCTTCAATGTTCGGTTTCGTCTCTCAGCAACACCATTTATGCTAGGAATTTCTGGCATGGTGTACTGAGGAACAATTCCACACTCCTCTAGGAATTTAGCAAATCGCCCTGGACGTTGTTCGCCGGAACCATCATATCTACCATAGTATTCACCACCACGGTCAGATCTAACGGTTTTTATTCTTTTGCCTAATTGATTTTCAACTTCGGCCTTATAAGATTTGAACACGTCTATTGATTGGGACTTTTCATGAATGAGATAAAGGTAACCATAACGAGAGTAATCATCTATGAATGTGATAAAATATGTTTGACCATTTCTCCATGGTGTAGGGAATGGTCCACAAATGTCCGTATATATCAATTCTAATAGATCTGAAGCTCTCTCGGCACCTAATCTCCATTTGTTCGTTTGTTTTCCCTTAATGCACTCAACACAAATATCCGAATTTAAGGAGTCAAGGGAATCAAGAATTCCATCTGACACAAGTCTTTGAATTTTTTCTTTAGAAATATGTCCTAGATGCTTGTGCCAAAGTGAAAACGAATTCTCATTGGTTAATTTTCTTTTAGTACCACGAGTTTACATGCAAGGTTTCATTATATGAGGTATTTATATCCAGTGAATATAAATTATCATAAACTGATAATAGACCAGTACCAATAAGTTTTGAATTTTGAAATAGACTAAACTGACTATTTCCAAATGAACAAGAATAACCAAATTTGTCCAATGCAGAAATAGAAATTAAATTCCGCCTAAATGACGACACAACAAATGTCTCTTTCAAATCCAAATAAAAACGAGTCTTTAATAATAATCTAAACACACCGATAGCCTCAACCTGCTTGCCATCATTGAAATTAAATTAACCTCAGAACAAATAAGAGCAAGAGACATACCCTTTTTCACACGCCAAGCGTGGTACTTAGTGCAGTTCTTTTTCTTGTGATTAGTCCCTTTGCAAAAGAAGCATCCAAATTCCTTAGTTTCTTCCTTAGTTTCCTTATGATGCTTCTTGGGAGGCCCTGAATTTGCAGCTTTCTTAATTTTCCTTTTCTTGTTTCCCTTAGAGGTAGATGCCAAATGAGCACTTTCTGTCTTATCTTGCTTTATTCTCTCTTCCTCTTGAACACAATGAGAAATGAGCTCATTGAGAGACCATTTCTCCTTAATGCAGTTGTAACGGACTTTAAATTGATTAAATTGATAAGGAAGAGAGATTAAAACTAAATACACAAGCAATTCCTCAGGTAAAATAAGCTTTAGTGCACTTAGTTTTGAAGCAATGTGAGACATTTCCAAAATGTACTCCCTTATGTTCCATTTGCCTTTATACTTCATGGAAACAAGAGTGCTCAAAAGAGTACTAGTTTCCGCCTTTTCGTTTTTAGCAAAATGCTTTTCAAGTTCGACAAGGAACGATTTAACATCAGCCTCATCAGACATTGTGCTTCTGTATGATTCTGGAATTGCACGTTTCATAATCATTAGACTCATGCGGTTTGAGCGTTCTCACCTCTCCATCTCCCTCTTTTCATCAAGGGTAGATGTGTCCTTAAGAGCGGCGGGTTTCTCAGTCCGAAGTGCAAGGTCTAGATCCATGCAGCCGAGAATGATCATAACGTTCTCTTTCCATTCCTTAAAATTCGTATCGTTAAGCACTGGGATGCTATTAATATTAGCAGATATTGTAGCAGCAGAATTGTTGACTGAAAGTGAACAAAAATAATATAAATGATATGCTCTAGAAACTAAAATTAACTTCATAATCAATTTTGAATTTAAATATTAGCAATCCACATCACAAGATACCTAACGCAACATCTAATCTTGTCTTTGGACATAAATTAGACTTGCAAGTGGTACTCTTGGTGTAATAATAAAATTTTGATAATAAAAGCATGTCAAATACTAAGCCTTTCTTTGGACTGACTTAATATTCACATGAAAACCTCATAATTATCACAAGTTTTATTATCAGAAATGTACTTAAGTTTCGGCCAAATAATAACTTTCCTTTGGACCGACTATTATCCGCACGAAATAAGAAAGTACATAATCATCTTAATACATGAGTTAATTAATTTCAACAAGAGAGACTACTTTGGCAGCATGTTGTGTCAATTAATCAACCAAAATATTAGACATGCTAATATTAAATCAAAAATCTGAAAATAAAATTGGGCGAATTTTCTGAATCACATGCAAATGTGTTATGTATAACGATAATTTGTAAAATCCATACTCAATCGTTGTGCGATTGCAAATAGATTTATAACATCCCATAACACACAATACACATTTTCAAACCGTAAATCATGATCACCAACAAAAGTAATCTATTTCCCAATATGCAATTTCTAATAGAACTAATATTGCCCGTAATCACATATAAGTATTTAATTGCCAAAATCATAGAAATTTCCAAAATTGAATCAGCCAAAATTTGGAAACAAATCAAGATCTAAAGTGATACACTTATTATTACCAAATACAAGAGAATCTCCAATATCTTAAAATTTTCCAAAAATACGAATGATTCCAAATAAAGTAAAAAAAATCAATCCGTTGGAATCATCTCTTTTACAAATTAAATTTAGACTGATTCTCAAATCAAAACAAAAAAAAAAAGTCTGTAAGGGAATCTCAATACAAAATCTCGACCACACTTATGAATCTACCAAATTGAATGTTAAATTCAATCCATTAAAATTTATTGGATGGTGTCGATTAAAACAAAATATAATTATACTGATTCAATTCAATCCATATAATTACACTTGAACTGTAATTGATCGATCGATAGAGAAGTGAAAAATTGCCAAATTGCCAGACTCCATCCAAAAATAAACACACAAATCAAAAATTGATTCAATTGTCACTTAAATCATTCTGACTCACAAAGGAATACATACAAAATGTAAAATCCGAGCATCTCAATGTGATCAATTGGAAGAATGAATACACAAATAAATACGGAGTAGTCAATAACAAACGCTACTAAGACTATCATGAAACTCCAATTAGCACATAATGATTTCTATGACACTATCAGTGCCGATTCATCGTAGGGATAAGGAAGGAATTACCCTAATCCAGTTTAATCGGCAGATTTCACGAGAAAAGAAATTCCAAAAAAAATCAATCATTTAAGATTGAAACAAAAATAGGAATACTCCAAATAATTCAATATGAAGGAGTCTCTGATACCAATTGTTGGAATAAATCTGATAATACTTTAATGTTCATATTGAAATTATCTGGAGAAATAACTGAGCGGAAGCGTACCTGACTCCATTGGAGGTGATCTTTAGAGATCCGGGAGACGGAGGCTAGAGTTTGCGTCTTCTAGTTGATACACATCATCGGGTTTATCTCTCTAGCGATGGGATGAAAAAAGACGGAATGACGTGTTCAACTAGGGACCATAACCCCTTATTTATAGAGAGTGCTTAACTCTAATCAACCTATCATTTATTAGGTCAAGCCCATGGGTCTCTACACATTTGGGCCCTATACCTTATTAGATAACTTATTTTCCCACTTAAATTAATATCCATAGGACCACTAATTTTTTTTGGGCCTAAATATAAGATAGCATATAACATACACTTAAACTCAATAAATAATATATTGTGAATATTACATGTAGTATAAGTCCAATAATCTAACATGCATAGGTCATGAAAGTGGACGAATGTTCTATGGATGTCAAAAATGGAAGGTATGTCAAAATTGATGTACTAGTAATTCTATATTTTTTATTTGTATATTACAAGCTAGTTCCGTTGGTGTTAATTTTGTAAGTTATTTGCTTGGAAGGATGTGGATTCAAAGAAGGGATGATGAAGTGCACAGGAGGAACCATTCCATGGGTGAAGAAGACATGTATTTGGTTCAAAGAGAGCTTGCTTCTATTAGAGTGCACCAATCAGCAGAAGCGAAGGGAATGTTTTTTAGGGTGTTTTGTTATGCAGTTGATCTATGTTTATGCCTAGGTTTATTTGGGTTGATTTATTTCAGTAAGCCATGTATGTTTAAGGCTGATATTGTTGTTCATTAATTGAATTTGTAATTTTATGAAAATGTATTGACTGATTTTTGTGTTGGATTGAACTGACTTGAAAGTAATGCACTGCTTTCCCCTCTTGTTGTTATGCATTGATTAGTGTAGTGTGATTCTTGGAACCATTTCATTCAAATTATGTGACTGCCTAGTTCAGGTGAAACAAGAGATGCCAAGAAGCACCATTTTCAAAGTGATATACCACTTCTTTGACATTTAGCAACTTGTCTATATATGTATTACGGTTGGAAGATGACACTGCAATACAAATATATTAGTTTGATGATTAGCATCTGGTAGTAGTTTGATGCAATTTCAGAGCAATAGAGTTTTTATTTTTGTTCTTAGTACTACATTGATTGGTTTCCATTTGTTGTTATGCACTAATTGTTTTTCTTTTGTATTTATTTTAGTGTGATCACATGTATGATATGCACAGTTACACAGTAGAAAGAATGAGATAAAGGTGGGGAAAGTAAATAAAAAAAACCTGCTACTGGCTCTGAAAAAAGCTATCCACCTGATAGTCAATGTATCTCTCCACTTTCCAAAACAATGACCAACAGCCTGAATAATATTGGGCAGCCTAACCTACAAGGTTCAAGTAACATTATACGTTTGCACTCAAGATCAAATTTTGGGTCCAGAAAAGAGGCTAAAAAGGTGATTTAAGATTAGCCAAAAGAAAATCATCCAAACCACACATATAATAGCTCAAAGAGAGTGCTGAATTAATTAATCAAAATACAGCCCTCATTCAATCAAAATATGTTGGAAATTTATTGAGACATGAGGTCCATGTATTCAACATGATATCTAGAACATTATCTTAATAATTATTGTAAAGTTATAATTATTAAAGATGATGTCATAGAATATTTAGTTATTACTATTATTATTATGAAAATTGTGAAACTACACAAGTGTTTTGGTTATCATAATTTAAATAATTAATAATAATAATTGGTTACTTCAGTGGGAGTGGGTTCACTACTACATTTTTAGACCTAATGTAACATTAATGATGTAACATATCTATAATAGTGTTACATATTTCTCTAATGTAACACTTTTTAGACCTAGTGTAACACTTTCTAGAAGTAAAAGTGTTACATTAGGTACTATAAAGTGTTAGAATAGGTCAAATGCAACACCAGCAAATGTAATGGTAAAACAATGTTACATTTTCTCTGAAAAGTGTTACAATAGAGAAAATGTAACATTTTCTTACCATTACATTTGCTGGTGTTGCATTTGACCTTTTGTAACACTTTATAGTACCTGATGTAACACTTATACTTCTAGAAAGTGTTACACTATGTCTAAAAAGTGTTACATTAGAGAAATATGTAACACTATTATAGATATGTTACATCTCTAATGTTACATTAGGTCTAAAAATGTAGTAGTGGTTGTACGTATGTATTGTTTTGAAATCAAAATAGAATTTGGTTTTGGAATTCCGGCACACTAGTCTAATATATGTACTTTGTACAAATCCATTTTAGAATTCAAATGAATTGTGTGTGTGTTTTTTAAATGATTTTTCCTTGGCATTTCAAAAGAATCGATCTCTTCAAACGGTTGCTTTTCTTTGATGGTTAATGGTACAACATGTTGTTTTACAAACATACACAACCATTAGAAGAGTTGTCTTTTACTCTATAAATAGAGTAAGAGAGATGTTGAGCGCTGGGGTGGAAGACATGCGTTATACGTACAAAAATACTTGTTCTCTTTTTGCCTAATTTTATTACTATTAACTGCAGTGACAGTGATAGAATACTTAGACTATATTATATACAAATCACTTGTTCGGTGTTATTTTATCAGTAGCTAAAATACACCATACACCTTTTTATTCTAAAAGTTCTATTTTGTAACCGGTTACTGTGATAAAGTAGATAGTAAACTATTAGGAAAGCGTATTTTATACGTGACTAGAAGTGATATTCGGTCCTGCCATATTTCACACCCTTATATTATTTACTATTTTTATCCGTCAGTTCTAACAATCTAAAAGTTTACTAGTCCGTAAATATGGCCGCTACACAACGTGATATCAACACCAATTTTCAAAAATTGGAAAAATTTGAAGGTGTGGAATTTCGAAGGTGGCAGAAAAAGATGGATTTTTTGCTCACCACTTTGAAAGTGGTCTACGTTTTAAGCACCCCGAGACCGCCCGAGGAAGAAGAAAGTGAGTCGTTGGAGACAAGCCACCGCCGCATAAAGTGGGATAATGACGACTACATTTGTCGTGGGCACATTTTGAACGGTATGTGCGATTCTCTTTTTGATGTGTATCAAAATGTTGAATATGCTAAAACGTTGTGGGAATCTCTAGAATCCAAATATATGACCGAAGATGCTTTAAGTAAGAAAATGGTGGAAATTAGTTCATGGAGCAATTTTATGAGATTCACACAAAATGGTGGATTCCCATCCGATCATGGAGCAATTTTATGAGATTCAACATTTGTATGATCAACTTTTGATTCATAACATGCATGTTAATGAAACCTTTGAGGTCGGTTCTATAAGGAAGTGAAAATAGCCTTAGGGTATGGGGTCTAATTCCATGTTGGCTAATTCAAGCTTAAGTAATGGATTTTGAGGTGATGTTATGTTAACTGCTTGTTATATTCTTAATCGATTTCCTAACAAGAGAAATAAAATAACACCATATTAACTTTCGCACAAGAGAACACCCCAACTAAGTTATCTTAGGGTATGGGGTTGTAGGGAAATCGTGAGATTACCTGAACCTAAATGAAAAACGTTAGGTGAAAAGGGGGTAGAGTGCATATTTTTGGATATGCTGAACATAGTAAATCATATCGATTCTATGTTATTGAACTGAATGACTCAATTGCGGTTCATGCTGTTATTGAGTCTAGGGATGCTCTTTTCGATGAGAAGCGGTTCACATCTAATCCTAGGCCAAAGCATGTTGATTTCAGTTCAAGTAATTCAAATTTTCATGAACTGGAAAAGGATCATGAAGATGAACATGAAATTAGACGGAGTAAGAGGGCTAGAAAAGAAAAGTCATTTGGTCCCAATTTCCGATTATATTTGGTTGAAGGATCAAGAGAGACCCTCGTAACTCAAACACTATATTGTTATAGTGTTGAGGAGGATCCTAACTCTTTTGAGGATGCAATGAAATCTCAAGATGCTTCCTTCTGGAAAGAGACCGTGAACGATGAAATGGATTCAATCATGGGTAATAATACTTGGGTTCTAAGTGATTTACCACCCGGTTGCACACCAATCAGTTGTAAATGGATTTTCAAGAAGAAAATGAAAGTAGACGGTATCATTGAAAAGTTTAAAGCTAGATTGGTTGCACAAGGCTTTAAACAAAAACATGGTATTGATTACTTTGATACATATGCACCAGTAGCCAGAATAACTACCATAAGATTGTTAATTGCTTTATCATCAATTTACAATCTTGTGATTCACCAAATGGATGTCAAAACTGCATTCTTAAATGGTGAATTGGAGGAGGAGGTGTATATGAAACAACCCGAAGGGTTTGTAGTTAAAGGACAAGAAAAGAAAGTTTGTAAACTTGTCAAGTCCTTGTATGGTCTGAAACAAGCACCTAAACAATGGCATCAAAGGTTTGATGAGGTAGTGCTGAAAAATGGTTTTAAAATAAACCAATCAGACAAGTGCGTATATATCAAATATAATGAGCATGATAATGGTGTCATTATTTGTTTATATGTGGATGACATGCTCATGTTTGGCACTGGTTTGAGGCAAGTGAAAGTGACAAAAGCTTTCCTCTGTTCAAACTTTTCCATGAAAGATATAGGTGAAGCAGAAGTTATCCTTGGAATTAGGATAATAAAGCAAGGTGATTCTATCACATTAACACAATCTCACTATATAGAGAAAGTGTTGAAAAGTTTTGGGAGTTTGAATTGTTCACCGGTCTCCACTCCTGTAAATCCTAGCTGGAAATTAGTTCCAAATAGTGGAAATGTCGTATCACAGCTAGAACATGATAGGCTAATTGGGTGTCTGGTGTATGCAATTACTAGCACCCGACTGGATATTGCATTTGCAATAGGCAAACTAAGTAGATATACTAGTAACCCTAGTATATTTCATTGGCAAGCCTTGAAACGAGTGCTGAAATATCTAAAGAAAACAATGAGCTTCGGCTTATGTTACAAGAGTGAACCCTCTATATTAGAAGGTTATACAGATGCAAGTTGGATAACTAATCAAGAGGATTATTCATCCACAAGTGGATGGTTATTTCTTCTTAGAGGAGGTGTTATATCATGGACATCTAATAAACAATCTTGTATCACGGATTCTACCATGGCTTCGGAGTTTATAGCTTTAGCATCAGCTTGTAAAGAAGCGGAATGGCTAAAGGATTTAGTGTCAGAAGTCCCAATATGGCCTAAACCTATGTTGCGATATCAATCCATTGTGATAGTGCATCAACTCTATTGAAAGCTTATAACCATGTGTACAATGGTAAGTCAAGGCACATAGGAGTGAGACACAGCTATGTGCGGGAACTTATTAGTTCTGGAGTTGTTGTGATTGATTTTGTACGAACACATGTGAATTTGGCTGATCCTTTTACAAAAGCGATGCCATGGGACATGGTGTACAAAACGGCAAAAGGGATGGGGTTAAAGCCCAACTCAACGTCTAGTACAACGCTAGATCTTGAGTTCAATGACGATGAGTAAGTCATTCTGTGGGTGAAGCACTTTTGAATAATAACCATCCTGAGGTAAGTGCTTGAGTCTGCAATGTGTAATGAGGTTGACAATGTCTTAATAGATCTTTTGATAAAGTGTTTGATTGCAGAACACAATTTGAAAAGACCTACCTATGTGAGCTAGAATTACGGCCGATTCGCCAAGATTAAGGCTTTACTTGTTGGAGCTCATGAATGGATATGGACACAAGGCCGTTAATAGTGTCAAGTTTCTAAGTGAAATTGTATAGAAATTTATGTGTGTAATATCTTCAGTATTTCAAAGTGGTTATATAGTTCAAAGCTTAGTCTACTATTATGATCCGAAATATTGTAAAGAATATTGCACTAAATGAAAGTTCAATCTTTACGACACTTTCAATTATGCATGAATCTTGAATATATGCCTATTTGGCAAAGATGGAGCAAGAATTATTTCTCAATAAATGGAGGAGGATTGTTGGAAATTTATTGAGAAATGAGGTCCATGTGTTCAACATGATATCTAGAACATTATCTTAATAATTATCGTAAATCTATATTTATTAAAGATGATGTCATAGAATATTTAATTATTATTATGAAAATTATGAAACTACACAAGTGTTTTGGTTATCATAATTTAAATAATAATTAATAATAATTGGTTACTTCAGTGGGTTGTACGTATGTATTGTTTTGAAATCAAAATAGAATTTGGTTTTGGAATTCCGGAACACTAGTCTAATATATGTACTTTGTACAAATCGATTTTAGAATTCAAATGAATTGTGCGTGTGTTTTTTAAAAGATTTTTCCTTGGCATTTCAAAAGAATCGATCTCTTCAAACGGTTGCTTTTCTTTGGTGGTTAATGGTACAACATGTTGTTTTACAAACATACACAACCATTAGAAGAGTTGTCTTTTACTCTATAAATAGAGTAAGAGAGGTGTCTTTTACGTACAAAAATACTTGTTCTCTTTTTGCCTAATTTTATTACTATTAACTGCAGTAATAGTGATAGAATACTTAGACTATATTATATACAAATCACGTGTTCGGTGTTATTTTATCAGTAGCTAAAATACACTATACACCTTCTTTTATCCTAAAAGTTCTATCTTGTAACCTGGTTACTGTGATAAGGGTAGATAGTAAACTTTTAGGAAAACGTATTTTATACGTGACTATAAGTGATATCCGATCCTCCCATATTTCACACCCTTATATTATACTACTCCGTATTAATTACCCCGATTCTAACAAAATACAGCCCTCATTCAAATCACTTCATTTTCAAAATAAAGGCTCAAAAGGTGGTTTAAGATTACCCAAGAGAAAATCAACCAAACCACATATAATAATAGCTCAAAGAGCGTGCTCAATTATTTAACCAAAATAAAGTCCTGAACCAACCAAAATACAGCCCTAAACCAACCAAAATACAGTCCTGAACCAAATATTTTCTTGAATAAGTAATGCACATGGTAATTTCGCATCACACCTATATTTATGCCCAAATATTTTAACATTCAAAACATTGGCCAGAATGTGCCATCCAAACCATATTTACATAAGAGTTTACAAAAAAGCATTATAACCTTATAAAGCATCATAATCATAGTTCACATGAACATAAAACCCAAAACGTGCTACTTCATGAATTACACTGGTCAATGTAATATTTATACACACAAAATTGTTGACATTTAAGCTTGACAAGGCCCCAAAAAGCTGTTGACATTCATTTTCATGCACAACTTCATGATTAGAAGAGCCAAATAGGTAATAGAACTCGCCCAATCTAAAAAATTCTCCATCTATTTTACAAGAATACATAAATTCCTCATCAATTTTACAAATTTTCCGTAGTACAGAGTTGTTTACAATTTTACAAATTTTCGGTAGTACTAAGAGTATAATACTCCATTCGTCCCAAAAAGGTTGGCCAAATTTTCATTTTTGGATGTCCCAAAAAGATTTGTCATTTCCATTTAAAGCAATAAATATATGACTAAAAGTAATTTTCTCTCCTTTGCACAAATTTCAATCACACATTTTTTACTTTATTGATCCACGTGAAAGTCAACTCTGGTCAACCTTTTCGGGACGGAGGGAGTATAAATTAAGAAATTGTAAATTATCACGAGAACTTGGTTGTTTCACATAGTAAATAGGGGTTGGGTATAGAATTTCCAAAAAGGGAAACAAGAATATCATTTTGGGACATCCCAAAAAGGAAATACATGACTATAATTTTGGGACGGAGGGAGTATATTTCAACAAATGCATGGATGGGTATTAATAGAGTATATGGCCCAGACCTCATGACCCTCATACTCAGAAGACTGAACACAAAGGTAACTGCACCCGTGTGACACCGTGCCCAAGCATGTTTACTTTAAGTAAATTATGTAATAAACCTTTAAGAATGATTTATGAATTTACGTAATTGTTAAATTTTATTATTTCTTTTACGTGAATAGTAAATTGCATGTGGGGCCCACAGCGGGAACGGGGACCGCCCGATAATTCCCGAACCACATATTATAGTCATCTTGGTCTAGATGACATCTATATGGTGGTGGATATTTTATTTGGGCCATGGGAAAGGCATGGAGTTGACCGGTGAGTCAAACGAGGCCCAATTACCGGTATTGGTAATTTAGCGGATAACAGCCCGAAGTGAGTTTCGGAGGCTCCCAAATTAATGTTGGGGAATGTACATCTATTCTGAAGGCCCATAATTATTAGGAACGCATGATATATTTTATTTGGCTCGATAAAATAAAATATAATTAAAACAGTTCGAGAAATACAACTTTTGGGGCCGATTGTACACACCGGGACATAATGGGATGACCTCTCACATAAGTGGGGGCCACCCCACGTTTTTATGTGTGCTAGTTGACTAAGTAGTACGTAGGAGGGGGTGAGAAGTCTCCTTGAGACAAAAACACATGCCTCATGGCCTATCTACACAATCAATTGCTATTGATTGAGAAGGCATACCTTCCCCTTACCCATCCTACTCCTGCGGACAAAATTAAGAGTGGAGGGAGCAATAGAAGGACTCTCACAAACAGCAACCTCAGAGGAAGAAAGGAACTAGAAGATCCAAGAGATAAAGCTTGAGTTCAAGGTAAGAACTCCATGTTTATTCTTTTAACTAGTTATTATTGTATGATTTTCAAGAAATCATATGGTGGAGTAAACATGAAGTTCTACACGTTTAAAAGTGTAGAATAATGATATGGAATGGTGATATTTAACTTAGAAGAGTTGTGGAATCGATAGGAGTCGAAACCGCAGGAAAACCACCATTGTTGGGGACTGTTTTCGAGCTGCAGGCCCGAAAGCCGCCCAGCTTTCACGAAAGCCGCCCGGCTTTCACTCGATTTCCAGATTTTTCACTCTTGAACGGCCTAGAAAGAGGACGGATCGAGGGGGTTTCGCTAAGGCAGCTAGTTGAGCACATCATAAGGTGAAGATGGCTGACTATATTGCTTATAATTAGTGAGTTAATTTTATGAGATTACCTAAGGTAATTAAATGTGTTTTTTATGGATTATTAATGATTAATAATGCCTAAGAATGAGAAGAGAAATGTCTATAAAGAAAAGGAGCATGATATACAAATTTAAGAGTAAATTGTGTATGATCATGTGTTATGAGTATGTTGACTTGAAAGTGGAATTAATTATGAAACATATGTTGAAATATACTTATACTTCGTATTAGAATATATGAGTGATTAAAAGTGATATTTTGAATATTGAGAACTTGGGTTTGTTGGGATTAATTTGACTAGTATTAAGATACTAGTTGGACATTAAAATGAAATGTTGATTAAGATTGATCCTAAGGTTGGATTGTGAAATGTTATGCCTTAAGTAGTCTTAAGAGATGCTTTAAGGTAGGAAAGTATGAAGTTTATGTTATACTAGGGGTAGGCCTTAAGGGATACCCAAGATAAAGTAAATGATAAATTGATCCTAGATATAGGATTGGCCTACGGGTGTGTTCGGTAGTCCTTGAGGATAGCCGGTTGAATTATGGAAATAAGTAAGGACCATGGCCCTTCCCGACTCTAGAGAGCGGGGTTGGATAGCATGGACTTGCATCGTGATCACGGGTTAGGGTGGAATCCGAATCGGAGAACTAACTAGGCTCTGGTAGCGGTAACACATAAGATAGGATCCCGAAGGGCCTTACCTTCCTACGGGATGATGGGTATATGTCCAGGGGCGGGATGTTGAAATCCGAACCGAGAACCTCATGAGGTCTCCGACAGCGGTAGCAAATCCCGTAGAAATAATAAGACTCACGGGTTGGGTTGTACAAAGGATAAATGCAAAGAATATATGAGAAGGGCCGTGTGCTGACAAATAAATGAATTTACTTATTATAGAGATAATACGTGGGAAATATAAATTATTATTTATATTATGGTATCACCCTATTTTGAGAGTCTTAGAAGTTAAAGCGTTGATTATACTCGGTATAGTTGTCATTGTACTTGTCAAATGCTTCCAAGTAGTGACCTCCCCTTCATGGGGGAGGCCACCTCACAATTTCAGGTAGAACTTGAAGGTTGCTATCACCGCCCGTTGCTTCGGGGAGATCAAGGGAAGAAGACTTGGTTCGTGCTTCTTCCGTTTCTGTTTTGAAAACAATGTAAATAATGCCCATGTATATTATTTTTGAATAATTATTTGGGGGCTTGTATGCCCATGTTTGCCAAGGTGTGGCATAAACATTTACATTAAATGTTTCCGCTACTTTAAATAAATGTTTTACATTATGATTGTTTATGGATGTACTATGTGTGAATGGTATTCAAGACGCCTTGTATAGTATGGGTGAGTTGGACTGCGGTTGACTATTCGTACTGTACGGCGGGTTGTTGACGTGTCCGGCTAGGTCCGGGGCATGACAACCCGCGTGTTCCTTCTTCGGCCAAATGACTCTCTATCGACTGAACACCTACCAATTCGGAACATGATCCAGAAGCCCGGGGGCAGATCTTGATCCTCCAACAGTCAGGCCCTCCATCGACCTGGTCCTTCGTCGACCAAAAGGACTCCGACAAAGTAGATTTTATACTTAGTTTGTACCGGGTCTCACAGGTCCAAGACCCGAGAGCACATTAGTCAAATACTCCCTTTGTTTCAATTTAATTTGCAAAATTTCTTATTTTGTTTGTTCCAAAATGGTTTTCCACTCTCTAGTTTAGGTATGTAATAAGAATAAAGTGACAAATTCACCCTTACTTTTACTTTTTCCTCATTAACCTAATGGTATCTACTTTTAGAAAGATGGGCAAAAGTGTAAAAAGCAAGCATCATTTATTATCATTCCTTAATTCTTGTGCCGGTCAAAGTTTGCAATTCAATTCGGGACGAAGGCAGTATTAATTGCTCTCTCTTTAACACTCACTTCTCTCTAGATTAATACTCTAAAAATAAAAGATGACACCCCATCCCTGAGAGCTCCCAACACCGACCGGACGGTACGTAGGGAGGATATAAAATGGACTATAATCAGAATCTGACAGATAGAGTGTGGGGCTCAGTCCCCAGTACTTGCAGAGACCCTTTTCATTTTTAGCATAGTAACCTCTCATCGCAGTTGGCGGAATTCGAATCTGTGACCTAACCTTCTACCACTACCTCGCTACTAGTTAAGTTATGCCCATCGGTTCTAGATTAATACTATATATATATATATATATATATATATATATATATATATATATATATATATATATATATATATATATATATATATATATATATATATATATATATATATATATATATATATATATATATATATATATAGTTGGGCAATGGTTGTGAGTTATGAGATTTAATATCGTCGCCTACCTTTACGTTGACGGCTTGACCCATTCTAGTTACTAGACGTCTAGACGTAGTAGAAGTCTAGAACAAAAACCAGTGAAAAAGTCAACTCAAAACACAACATAAATGCAACTGAGTTATGACTTATGATGTGTACCCCTAACCCCCACCATTACATTTTTATTACTATGTGTGTTGCAGTGTTAATGGATGGATATAGTCAACGGGCCGGGTAAAGATGAACACATGCATGTACACATTAATTAATTAATAACTGCCTGCTACTCTAATAAAAAAAGACATTATTACTTGACTCAAATTGGACGCTCTCGTGAATAAACTAAGGTCTTTTTATCAGAATGAAAAACATTAGAGCATTCCAATTGATAAAGTGGATTGATGCTTGTGTGTACAACAAAGGGAGAGAGTCTTTTTTTGGAGAGGGTCTATTAATACTCTACTCCAATGCTAAAGTGAAATGCTATGCATAATAAGAATCGTATGTATGTATGTATGCATGCATGCATGTATGTATGTATACATTACCATAAAGAATATTCCAGATAGCACATGTGTGCCGCACACATGCATTCTAGTACACAAAGGACAAGTCCGTTTTATATAGTACCAATCAGACGGTTGTCCAAAAACATCTCTCCAATCAACTTTACATGTGTAGCCGCACTATTAGGATGTTTTTACTTGGACCGTAATTTGTTGGTCTGCTCTGGTCTGTTTAAATCTATTCTAGTCTGTTCTGGTCTGACCTGTTTAAGTCTGGGTAGGGCGAAATAGAAGTGGGGTAGGGCGACGTCGATGCTCTGTTATCGGCGGACACATAAATATGAAATATGTCCTAATCACCTCACTCATAAATTATTTGAAAGAGAGAATTCCTTAAATAGGAGTAAAAAAGTTTTGAAATTCCAAAATAGGAGTATCATGTTTTTTATTCCTTGAATAGGAGTAAATTTCTGCCAAGTTTAACATTACTAGCCTTTAAAACATGGCATTTTTTCCAAACTTAGCAGATTACTCCTATTCAGGGAATAAAAACATGATACTCCTATTTTGAAATTTCAAAACGTTTTTGTTCCTATTTAGAGCATTTCTATATTTGAAATCATAGTATCATTTTCTCTTTTACTATTCTGTTAGTGTGGGAGCGTGTGATTTGAGTGATTCTATACTTTGGGCTGACCATTGAAGTTGTAAGCAAGCTGTGAAACGTGCGATACGTGTGAGCTGGATACCTACTGCATGGGTGTGACCAGTGACGGAATAAGGACTCGTGATTTGATGGACACATTAGCACATAAATTATACTACGTAGATATCATGAATGTAGCAATAAACAAAACAATTGAACCGCATGCGCACGAGCCCCTCCGGACACCAGGGTAGTTCCGCCCCTGGGTGTGACCTATCATTTCCCGTCTAATGACGAAAAATGTACATTCCTAAAACATTATACAATATATACTTCGTATACATTGGCTGAGACACGAGTTTAATTACTTTATAGGATTTTATGGGGGGCTACATACATTTAATTTGTTTTTAGCAACCAATAATTCTCAACTAATAGTTGGTACCATATTCCGATCAGCCGATCGTACTTGTAGCGCTGAGTATGGTCCGCCACACTGCCTAATTAATGAACAAAGGTCCCCTCCTGCCCAAGCCTCGATTGATTTCGTCATTCCCCTCAGGATGTAGATTAACCTCCTAGTGATTATAGAATGGTCATCATTATCTATATATACAATAATGATAATATAATCCGTAGTAGCTAGTCTTTTTTCAATAATAAATTGTCATTTTCTACCAAAAGAAATAACACAAAATAAGTGTTGGTCCAAGGCAGTGGCGGACCCAGTAAGGGTCCCACGGGGTCCCGGGACCCCATAGACTTCCAAATAAATACCTATATATTATATATATTTTATATAAAATTAACTAAGAAATGTATATATATAGTAAAAGCAATGAAAAAATCAAAGACCAGAGTAACATAACGGGACCATGCATCACATTAGAATTTCCTCTCTCCGAGGTACCATGTTCGAGTCCCTCATCACCCCTAATTTTTTGTTTTTTAAACTTATTCCATGACATCAAAACAAGGGTGGACCTACGTGTGAAGTAGAATAAGCGTTGGCTTAATCAACAATTGCTACCAGCCTATTACAGCGTTTTTTAGTCTGATCCGTACATACATCTTCAATTACAGAATTATCTAATTCTTCAATTAATTAGGCATGTAAGGATGTTTTTACTTGGACTTTAGTTTGGTGGTCTGGTCTGAAATTTTATTTTTTATATTTTTGCATAAAGATTTTTTTTTATATATATTATAATCCATAAATAATTATATTTTATTCATTTATAATTAAAAATAATAATATTCCTTCCACATTATCGAAAATTGTTATCGTTTTACTTGGACTAAAGAAGATCAGACCAGATCGAAGCAGATCATACCAGATCATTTAAATACAGAACAACTCAAACTAGATCAGATCATATCAGACTACACTGAACTAGTCCAAATAAAAACAGGACAAAAGATAAAATTAGGCAACCCAGAGCAACGGGTGCATGATGACATTTATTATTTTATACGTAGTAGTACTTTCTTTTTTTCTAAAAAGATTTAGAGTTTACCCATTATTCATACAATTTTGTTTACAAATAAAGATTTTATTTATTTATTTTTATTTCTTTGTTTTTTACAAATCAAGATCATCTATATTATTCTGTCACTTGTATAACTTAAAATACGAACACACTGAACTATTTTTGGCACGGATTTGGCATATCCCTGCCAAAATCCTTGCCAATTTCGGAAAATCCCTGCCAAAAAAACTCTTTCAATCTCGTGTTTTTTGTAGTGCAAACTTCATAAACCGTTCACGGGAACCTTCAAGTGAGACGGAGGGAGTATTAATTAGGGACCTCATGACTCTATTTCTCTGGGTCCGCCACTGGGAACCGTTCATAGACCTCGACGACGTAGAGACAGAGTTCCACGTGAGGAGGTTAGAACAGTGAGCACAAATGCACAAAAAGAAATTGTCAAAAATTGGGACTAAAATATTGTTAAAGTTCCAAAATATAATTTGAAGTTTATTATTCTATAAATAGGACTTTGGGCTATATTTTCCTCTTCATGTAACTTAACATTAAATAGTCTAATGTTGACACCATCCGTGATGAAAATTGGCGATTTTCAAGGTGCTAAAGTCACTGCGATCGTGCGAGCTGATTGGAACCACAATATAGTCGCAGACTCGCTACCACTCTTATCCAGTATCCGACAATCGCAACTTTTCCGGTTAAGTCGAATAATCTTCATATTCCCCTTGTCTATCTTTTTCATCTCTTCTCGGTCTTATCTTCCCGGTCCTCCAATGCTTTCAACTTATTTTGATTTATTTTTATTTTTCAATTAGATACTTTAAACCTTTTCAGATATTAAACAAAATGCTATTTTGGATTTGAGAATTTTGGATGGGAAAATGAGGTTTCAATGACCAATGATTAAGTTTTTTTACTAGAGTTTTATTTATTATTTCAAATTTGAAAATGCCATAAATATTGGTTATTATCCGAATATTGAACTGACAAAATGACACTTTTAGCTAGGCATTACATCTCTTGTGATGACAATAATACTTTGAATTTACTCCGTACAATATTTGAAATGTAATGTCTTTGCCCCATTACAAATAATGACATTTTCAGCCACTGGCTTTATAAAAATGACATTTTATTACTAATTTTTCTTTTTCCTCATATTTTACATTTTCAAATTTAAACTGCGATTATTTCAAAATGCATGATAATAATGTCATAATTCTTCAAAAACCGCAACAATTTTTTCCACTTTTTATAAGAAAATGCTATTATTATGTAATTATTCTTTGATTTGAGAATAATGAGTGTTGATTCATTTGTGGGTGTGATGCATTGTTACGTTAAAGACATACTAGTACTACGTACTACGTAATTTTTTATTTGACTTTTTTAACAATAATATTTATACGAAGTGTTTACAAAATTGAAATTTGAGGGGGTTCTGAGTAGAAAATCACCTCGCATTTTGGTAGAGATTTCAAATTTGGGGATGTTTTTAATTAAAGATCACAGCGGATTTTTGTTAAAAAAATTGATTTTTGCGACAGTTTTGAAGAAAATAACGGTCATATGGCACAATCCACAACGCTGCATTTTGCGGCGGTTAATTAAAATCGTCAATATATCACTTTTTTGACTAGTGCTCTCATCATCTCATGATCCTCTTTGGCAGGGGCGGAGGTGGAAAGGTGGAGGGGTGGAGATCTCATGTTTCGTCAAAATCGTCAAAATATCGTCAATCCACAACAGTCACGCGGGAAGGCATTATTCATGTTCCTCTTTGGCAGGGGCGGAGGTGGAGGGGTGGCCAACCAGGCTTTGTTCCAGATCAAATTTTAAATTGCTTATATTTTTAATGTAAAAATTTATGTGTAAAAATTTATTTGTAAAGTTTCTTTGTACCGCGATCCAGTCCAACTCTTACTAGTGGCTACGCCCCTGCTCTATGGGGTGGTAAAATCCAAACAAAACTCAGAAATGACCCAACCCAGGCCCAAGCTAAATAATAAACAATGTTACTCTTCGGGTTTTATTGTCTTATGGTGGTCCACCGGTTAAAAAATGGACCTGAACCGGTTAAATTCAGCTTATTGGCCCCCAAAGTCTTTAGCCAGGACCGATCAACGCTTGAAACAGTTACCCTAAATATAAAATTAATTTATATACGAAGGTTATTTTAGTTCAATATAATTTATCTGCATTGGTCTTGTTTGGCAATCAGCTATTAGCTGTTAGCTGGTTATGTCAGCTATTTGATCACAACTGATTGTGTTAGCTGTTTTGATTGGTTGATTATGTTAGCTTGTTGTTAATAAATGTTTGATAAAATTAGCTATTATAAAACAGCTGTTTGAATGTAAAAAGACGTATAAGGACATGACTGTATATATAATATTTGAGTAATGCTAATAGTGATAATGTTAAAACTATAATCTATTTGCAAAATAAATTATTTAAGCAAAACAATACTCCGTATTTTATTTGAAATATTAAAAGAATAAATTAAATTCTAAAATAAAAGTATAATAAATCTTAACAAATAAATCTTTTAGAAAGAAATAAGATGACTTTATATTGCAAATTAAAAAAAAACATCAATAACGTCAATTGCGAAAGAGAATAATCACGTGTATCAAACAATTCATTACTACTAATAAAAAGTAAAACGGCGTCTCAAACATTTGACATACTTAGTTTAGCTTAAAATAAAGTAATGATGGTCAAAATTATTTATGAATGCGTCTAGCTTCCATCAAGCTAGAAGTTATATTATTACAGATAACTCTCATTTTTTGACTTCGAATGTTTGCATCAGCTTGTGCAGCACCCCCTTCAACATCTTCAAATACATCCAGAGGTATGAATTCAGGATCCGCATCATTTAAAGCCTGGATCAACTATTGTACTTGTCCTGATGTAGTTGTGCAATGTAAAACACGAAGAAATTATCTTATTTTGATCCATTAGTGAATATCTTGACATTTTTTGCAATATCTTCCATCTAGCTTTAAGAACACCAAAAGCTCTCTCGATACAACTTCTTAAAGAGGAATGTGTTCTATTAAAAATCTCTTGAACTCCTTTCGGATTTGCACCACGGAACTCTGACTTATGGTACCTCGTCTTGGGGTAGGGAGTTAAATATCCATCTCTTTCACGATAACCTTTATCCACCAAATAATACTTTCCTACAACGATGAATATTTTGGTATGAAGATTATACATAAATGTGAACGACTTCGTTGAGAAGAAAAACAAAAGTATGGAATTACCTCTTGGTGGCTTCAGAAATTTTAGAGCTGGATTGTTGATTGTGTCTAAGAATATGCGTGAATCTTGAGTTGACCCCTCCCAACCTTTTAAAACATATGTGAATAATAAATCAAAGTCACATACTGCTAATACATTTGTAGTCAGTATCCCTTTCCTTCCCCTATAACGCAATTGATCCTCTTCAGCAACCGTTATTACAATATGTGTACCATCAATAGCTCCAATACAATTCTGGATTAAAAAGTAAGAATTAGAGAATTGTGATATATATACACACAATGAATTATTTTAAAATGATAGGTGCTCTGTATTGTATTCTTTACCTTGAAATGAGGCGTGTACCTTTCATGATTACCAATTTGTATTGGAACATTCTTGAATTCTGGATCTTTTGGTACAATTAAATCTCTTGAAAATCCATCCATCGTGCTCAAGACTTCCTTAAAAATTCTACTCACCGCTTCACCGGAATGTTGAAAATGCTCTTGAGTATGTCTATTGGAAGCTCCTTTGTTTAGTACAAATACAAATAAACCAACCTTCTCCAAAACTGACATCCTATATAAAGGTCTTAAGCCATAGTTATTTTCTAGATCAAAGCATAAATGGCGAAATGTTTCTCGATGCATTCTAAAGGCATTAAAACACCTTTTATCTTGACTACTCAATAATTCATTGATCCACATTTCTCTTTGATGGTACCATGGGATGCAACCATGGCCCATCTGCGGAAATACAACCCAAAAGCCCACAATGGGATCAAGCACTTAACGGGATTAGCCCTTAAATGGGATTAATGTTAGAAAACCACTGGGCCTAACTAGGAATCAAGCCCACGAGAGGAACCCACAATCAGGCCAGACTAGGAAGCAGGCCTTGAGCCTGGGTGGAGTTCTAGTGAGGTTGGAATATTCTTAGGGCTGACATGGCACGCTATCATTAGATCGGCGGCTGGCAAGAGTTAATGGCAGGAATGCGGGAATAAAGGAACAATCATCGGACAAACGGCCAAGACGTTACAAGAGTCCCATTCGAACTAATGTGTGATTAATAGCATTTATTATATCAATTTCCTTTTGAAACACTAGTTCCTTACCCTATAAAGATCACTTGTAAACCTCCTGAAGGGGGATCAAAAGTCCAATCAATAAAATACTGCCTTACGCTGCCATATTTTCACCCGCTTTCGTAGAATATAGCTCTCATAATTGGATTAAACTCCATCATTTGGTTCTCTCGTTGAGAGTTCGATCTACGACAAACAATGGTTGGATCCAATAGCCACAACCGTGTGGGTAGCAATCAAGGCGGTAATCGTTTCGATCAGGTGATGATCGAGGACGAAGGTTCTAGGTCACAGTGGAGTGATTTCCGGAGGCGTAACGATAACGTGGCAGGACAGGAGGATTTGAGAAACTATCTCCAAGGCGTTGGAGGTTCCAGGCGAACAGCGACGTGACCGCCGCATTTCCAGACACCATGCACTAGAAATCGTATCCCCAACGTTGATCCGGCTCAGGCCTTAACGAGTTTGGCAACGTTTCAAAGGGCAGTGGAGACCCTGACCACCGCCTTCCAAGGTATCATCCCTAATGCGAACATGAGGTGACCTTCCCCTCGCCAGGCTCCGTCTATGCCCCGACAGGAGGAAGAGAGATGTGAGCAGTCTAGGAGGGACTCTCTGCCGGTCCGATCTCAGCGGTCCCATCGCTCCAGGCCAACCCCGAGGACCTCAGTGATGGACCGAATCGGTGAGCAGAGAGTCTCCGCGCATGACAGGATCTCATCCCGACCTGAGCCGAGTGAGGAGGCATCATCCGTGGTTGTTTCTTCCCACCGCCGTAACATGCATGGGGGAGATCTCAAAAACGAGATCAACGCCAACCGGCAGGCTTGCGGAAATCGCTGATCCTAACCTTGGCTATGAGCAGGCCATGGCAACGACGACCTCAGGAGGAGGCTATATGAGCTCCGGAAGGAGGTGAACGCTAGAATCAACCCTAATCATGAGATAAGGATTCCCGAACCATTCAATCGTCAGATCATGGGTTCTCCGCTACCGCAAGGGTACATGCCATGCAATATAGATCAGAGGCGTACCGGGGGAAGACAGACCCACAACACCATGTTTCTAGATATGTGGCTTACATGGTGATGATGGGATGTGAAGACGTCATCAAGTGTAGGGGGTTTTCGGTAACGCTCGATGGGCCAGCCCAGGAGTGGTATGATTCCCTATCTAATGGAAGGATCCAGAACTTTAGAGAGCTGACCCATGCTTTTGTGACCCGGTTCGCCAGCTCCAAGGATTCCAAGAAGAATTTCTCTCACCTCTTGGGTATTAAACAGGGATCCCAAGAGAACTTGGTTGACTTCTTAGTCTGATGGAGAGATGAGTCAGTAAAGATAGACGACCTGGATGACAAGTCGGCTGTCGCTATACTCACCAATGCCCTGAGATCGGGTGAGTTGTACAAAGACTTTGTGCGAAACCCTCCAACCTCACATGAAGAAGCCCTGCTGCGTGCCAACGCACAAGCCGAGATAGAGGAAGCTGAGAGTAAAAAGAAGGAAGATGAAACCGGGAAGCGCCAACCTGAGGGCGAGAAGAAGAAGTCCTTGGAGAAGGAAACCTTGATTCGGACAAGGGGAGTGGATCCAGAAACAAGAAGAAAGGCTGATAAGAGAGACTCAGAGTTGCAAATAAGAATGGTAGGTGGAAGGGAATATTTGTTCGGAGAAAATTGCAGATGTAGTTAAGACAGACTCAGGGTTGCAAATAAGAGGCTATTGAAGTGGGTTGTTCATAATAAAGATGATTAATTTTGTGGTGTTGTTTCTTTGAGATTCTTTGTGTATGAGGTTTCTGTGAAGTTCTCCATGGGCACAAGTAGCACGTTAGGATAATATTAGAGCTTGTTATGTTAGGAAACTCCGAGACGGGCTGAATCGGTTGATATTGTAAATTTCAGCAATTTCAGTCAATTTAGCGAGATAGAGGTGTTACAAAAAGAATCTTAGTGTTTTATTTATAATTTAATTAGGAATTGGAGCTTGTGCTGCATAATCTTAGTCTATGAACTACCTGCGGAGTCCATAGATATGTAAATCCGAATGCGCTCTTGCTCCTACATATCCGAATTCTGATATGTAAATCCGAATCCACTCTTGCTCCACTAAACAATTTTGTGAAGTTAGATAGAATGGTGAGAAACAAAACCTCCTCTTCTATCAGTGAGAATTTAATCCATACTTCTGAATTCTAACTAAGGAGAGATTTAGAAGCACTATCTAACCCCCAATTTTTCTGCTTGTACTTAATTTTATACTCACTCTTGTATCCACCGAAAAAGTTTTTTTGCCCGTCAACTCTATTCACAAACAAATATGTCTTGTTTGTCTGTGAAGAAGGTTCAACAAAAAAAGCCTTTTCACAGATGATGAATAAGAGTTGGTATAAAAGTAAGCAGAAATAGAACTTTTCATCCCAACACCAAACTAAACCACAACACCTCCCTGAGCGTTTTAGTGCCTGTAACCCCACTTTGGAAGAGGAACAATTGACTTATAAACCTCAAAAGCCATAACCAAACAAATTGGGTGATGTGGCTGTTTTTTATTATCAGCTGAAAAGTAAGTGGATAACTACATTTTCAACTGAATTCTATTATCCTTCCACTAAAAACTATTAGAAGACACTTTTATCCCTACTTTATTAACCCAAAGCTCGCTTCTCGAAACCTACAACAATGCTTCCGATCTCCCCTCATGATCTCATGAATGGATTCATGCGTATAAATTCTAGGTAGTGTACTCGATTGGAAGCTTAGGTATTGGATTGAAACCTAACTTCAACAAATATAATTCCTAGTGGGCCGTATAGTGCAGTACATATTTAATACACTCACACACTTATTTAATATTGTTGGGATAATGGGACGGGTCCAAGACTATCGGCCCATTACACCCGAGCTTTGGCTCGACCAAGCTCACATCACAGTCCGGCTAGCGGATATTGGCCCGGGATTATTCAATTACTTATTGGGCTTGCTGGCCCATTAGTGTTAGTAATAGTAGATTAATCGGGCCAGACCCACGTAGCACTTAATTGGTGGCCATATTGTATACGTCTATAAATAGGCCATCAACCCCTTGTATTCTGCGGAGTTATTCTCACTATACTGAAATGCTGCCGAATTTTCTACCCGGGTTATTTTCTACCAACATTGGTGCTTTCATTGAGAGCCATCTCTCAACTTTTTCGGTAGAAACTCGGAGAGATTCTAGCAAAAGAAAAAAGTGAAATTTGCCCTAGATAATTCATCACAATTTATGAAAGAGGCTCACGGTTCATAACAGTTACAATCAAGGAGGAAAAAAGACTGAAATTTCATATGGGGAATTTTCAGGTCAGAATGGGGATTTTTGAGATCTGGAAATTAAATAAAAAAAGAAGCAGATCCGGAGAAATCCATAGAGCAGGAGCTGGAGGTGCGCCTGTCCGCTGTGGTAGCTGCCGCCATTCAAGTTTCGGTCACCGTCCCTGATATATCGCGGCCAGATGGTCGCCGCTGTAGCTGGAGTCCGACTCCATCGTCAGCCTCGAAGCTGTGCCGTCCACCTTCGTTAGAGCAGCGACACTCACAAGTCATCCATCCGCTTCGGGCGCCGCTCGACGGTCATCCCTCCAGATCCGAGCCAGGGCCACCTCCGTGTGCCGTCGCAGCTCCGCTTGCAGTTCACCCCAGGTGGCTCTGCTAGCGCATCAGTCCACACAGTCGTGACCCTTTCCTCTCTCCAGGAGCGACGCCAGGATGATAGTCATAGCCGGAATCAGCGACAACTGAAGGGGTCTCAAGCAATGGCAGTGGGCTTCGTCAACTTCCGGGCCGCCGCACTGCGTTGTCGGCTCCAGGCCTTGTCCATGGCTTCACCAAGCCTGCCCTTCGTTCCCGGCTCCGAGCCTGCCCTTCGTTCCCGGCTCCGAGCCTGCTCTCCGTTCCCGGCTCCATTTTTCCGCTGCTAGGTTTCGACAACACCTGATTCAGAGGGCAGAGAAGCTAGGCCCATTGACTTTTGATGGGACACATATCTTGGAGTAATGGGCCTATAAAATAATACGAGTACTTCATGTTTGATTTCTATATGTGCCTACATAAGAGGGTCGCAATTGGCTGACATGACATGCACACTACCTGTGCGCCCGTACGCCAGTGCACCCGTGAGCTCGTATGCCTGTACTCCCGTACATCTGGTACTCTCGTACACCCTTGCTCCCATACGCCTGTGCGACCGTACGCCCGTACACCTGTGCGCCCGTGCGCCCGTACGCGGTGCGCTCGTGCACCCGTACTCCTGTACGCACGTGCTCTCGTACGCTCGTACGCCCGTACGCCCGTGCTCCCGTACGCCCGTGCTCCCGTGCTCCCGTACGCCCGTACACCCGTGCTCCCGTACGCCCGTACGCCCGTGCTCCCGTAGGCCCGTACACCCGTGCTCCCGTACGCCCGTACGCTCGTACGCCCATGCTCCCGTGCGCCCGTACGCCTGTGCTCCCGTAGGCCCGTACACCCGTGCTCCCGTACTCCCGTACGCTCGTACGCCCATGCTCCCGTATGCCCGTACGCCCGTGCTCCCGTGCTCCCGTAGGCATGTACGCCTGTGCTCCCGTACGCCCGTACGCCCATGCTCCCGTGCTCCCGTACGCCCGTACGCCCATGCTCCCGTGCTCCCGTACGCCCGTACGCCCATGCTCCCGTGCTCCTACGCGCGAAGAATGACAGATTGAAGACGAAGATGTCACAGGTCTTCTATGGCCCGGGTGGTCGGTTGTGACTCGTACGCTTGTACGCTCATACACCTGGTATGCCTGTACGCCAAGTATGCCCGTACACTTGTGCGCCCGTACACCCGTACGTCAGTGCGCCTATACGCCCGTACTCCCGTACGCCTGTGCTCATGTACGCCCGTACGCCCGTGCTCCCGTATGCCCGTACGCCCATGTTCTCGTTCTCCCGTACGCCCGTACACCGGTGTTCCCGTGCGCCCGTGCTCCCGTGCTCCAGTGCGTCCGTGCTCCTGTGCTCCCGTACGCCCGTGCTCTCGTGCTCCTACGCGCGGAGAATGACAGATTGAAGACGAAGATGTCACATATCTTCTATGGCCCGGGTGGTCGGCTGTGACTCACTGACGTGCAGCCATACACCTTGAGCATGACTAGTCGAAGAAATCCAGGTCAACCCCGAGAGACCGGAATGGAAGGTCAACTTAGGTGCAAGACTTACGACCGAGTGCAGAGCACCTTGCCAAATCCTATGAGCGGAACACCGCAAGCTTGTTGATCAAGTACAAAGTGCATGGCACCTTGGCAAAATTTAGGAGCGGAGCATTGCACGCTTGTTGATCAAGAATGTAGCGTAGGGCACCTTGTCAAATTCTATGAGCGGAGCACTGTAAGCTCGCAGATCAAATGCTGAGCGCCGGGCACCTTTTCTAATCTTGTGAGCGGGGCACCTCAAGCTCGTTGATCAAGTGTGGATTGCAGATCAGCTCTCTCTCATTCTATGAGTCCATCATCACAAATTGTAAATCAAGTGTAGAACTCGAGGCAACTCCTCAAGTTCTCAAATTCTTTTATTACTTAAAAAAAGAAAATCTTTCGTTTTCTAGTCTGGAACTTAATGAGGTCCGACCTCACTTGGAAATGAACGGGCGGCGGCAAAAAAAAAAGAAACAAAAAAAAACAAAAAAAAAACGCAAAAAGAGAGAGAAAAAAAATACTATGATACCCCGCTCTCGGTGTTTAGACGACCATGGCTCAATCCTCGGGCAAGGAAATGATCAAACTATTTTCTAAGTCTAGGAATAGATTCTCTGTCATGGCGACCATAAGACCGGCCTCCGGGTCGAAAAGGTATGCGAGAGGTCGTGCCCCGAGACCCTCTTGTATATCCGTTGTCTGACGTTGCCGTCTAAACAGCTCGCATGCACGTATGATCCAATCAACAATGCGGCAACTATATGACCGGTCTCTAGGCTGAAGGTATGCGAAAGGTTGTGCTCTGAACCCCTTTCGTACATCAGTTGTCTAATGTTGCTAGGCTTAGCAGCCCGCATACGCGCTTGACAGGATCAACGGTGCGGGTCCGTTCTGGTCTGATCATGCAGGGCCTTGCCCTTACGTTTGGCCAACTTCAGTTCGACTTTCAGAAAGGGAATAGCCAAAATGTTTCCTAAGTATGAAACTAGCTGTACAAGTCAAGATGTAAGACCGGCCTCCGGGTCGAAGGTATGCGAGAGATCAGGCCCCGAGCCCCTCTCGTACATCCGTTGTCTAACCGATGGCCGAACAGCTTGCACACTCATCAGTCATAGATCAATAGTGTGCGGGTCAGCCCGCCTTACCAAGCAGGGTGCGGTCAAGGTCGGTCCTACCAACCTTCCGCCCCTGACGGCCTAGGTGGGAAGCCAGATCCCCGATTAGTTCTCCAAGTATTCTTGAATGAAAAACGAGTAAGAAAATTGAAAGAACGAATGATGCATTCAAGCTCAGGCGATAAATCAATCGCGGAGAACAACTCCAAGATCATCATTGCCCATCTTCTCCGCCTCATCATGGGTAGTCTACATATCATGCATGCCACATCTAAAAGAGAACAAGGCCTCCTTTCGCGCCAATTGCAACCCTCCTTGGTCCGCAACTGAGCTTGGACATACTCCGGACGCCGATCCTCGATCCAAGAATTGACAAGGTTCGGAAACTTTAGGAAGACCTTGAACATGGAAACTGCCTCATCTACTATGTCCTCAACGCTCGGACATGCTTTGGTGGCTGGGCCTCGAGCCTAGATCTTGCGAACTCTGAAATCACTGGGAATGCTTTAACGCTGCAACTACCTTATGCCTTGCATCTCAGGACAACGACTCCAGCTGGTCTTACTTTGATACAGGCTCGGATGAAACTTTCATATCTTTGGTCACAGCCACGCTTGGGTATGCTCCGATCATTTTCTCCAAGGCAAGATGTGCACCTTCAAGGCATCCTATGTTTTCTCCATCCACTCCTGAGCCTAGACTACCTGAAGCTGGTTCAAGCTCTTCTTTACAATTCAAACCAAGTACGTGGTCATGGCGAGGCCACCGATCATCACCTCACCATCCATGTCGAGTTACGCACACTCATCTCCAGCCCAAGTTCGTGCAGGGCTACCTCCAAGTCAAGTTCGTCCAGGGCTGCCCCCCTCACCGAGGTTGTGTGCGCGTGACAGTGCATGGCTTACGTATGGGCTCATCAATAGGTGAGAGCCCGCCCAAGCTCCGAGCTCGGGACTCTCACTCCTAAGAATAAATCATGGTCGGTCGCACATGCCATCACAAGGTGGAGATTCCGTAACTTGCGCATCTTCTACGTCAAGCTCGTCATCCTGGTATATGGCCATGTTTGTGCAGAGGAACGAGATTGTCTATCTTTCCAAACCACCTACGATCAAGCGATGCTCTCACAATGTTAGAGAGGCACGTATCGATGCATAGCTTGGAAGCCCAAATGCAATCACATGTCACCCTCGTCAATAATCATTCATCAAGACGAAGCAAAGTGGAAGTCTTGCCTTCCTCACCATCCATGATGTTCAGAGACCATTAAGATGACATGCTCTCAATGAAAACACCATCCATGATGTTCAGAGACCACAATGTTAGAGAGGCACGTATCGATGCATAGCTTGGAAGCCCGAATGCAATCACATGCCACCCTCGTCAATAATCATTCATCAAGACGAAGCAAAGTGGAAGTCTTGCCTTCCTCACCATCCATGATGTTCAGAGACCATTAAGATGACATGTCACTTTGACCTCCCTCGAATCGCAGCAGGTGGGGGGCACCTTGGGCTCCTCGTCACACGAGAAAATAGGTGCAACCCTCCGATCACTGGCATGAATGAGCAGACCTACAAAAGAACTCTCTCATCGATTCAACAAACGACAAGGAATGAGTCACCCAAGCATTGCTCTCTTTCCCTGAATCAATTCAAGGGGTCGTCCAAGCATCGCTCCCTTACTCTGCATTAGGGGGTCCCCCCTCCAAGCATCGCTCTCAGTCTGGGATCTTACATCCACCCTGGGGAAACTTGAACGACAAATGACACCGTAGTAATAGCAATCAATAGGGACTACTTATCATGGTGCACTACTCAGACGAGCATTGTCACAAGTGAAGACCGGTATTTGTCATTCCCTTAGCAGATGGCGATCGTTGCAGCTTCACGCAGTGCTCGGAGGGCTCACCTTGTTGCTGAATTTGGAAGAAGACCCTGGACTGCTAATCGGATAGACAAGACCCGGGGCTGCTGGTCGAACAAACAAGACCCGGACTGCTACCCAGACGAAGGAAACCAAATCCTTTCGCAAGCAGCGGGGAATAATGTGGACAGCGTGCAACCGGCTTTTTCAGAGCATGCTTCACCTGATCACCATCAGCGGACAACTGAGCTGTTGGCCTCTCCCGAGCACACCTCAGCTCGACATCATCGACAGACAGTTGAGTCGTTGGCCTCTCCCGAGCACACCTCGGTTCTGCGTCATCAACAGACAATTGTGCAACTAGTCTCTCCCGAGCATACCTTGGCTCGACCGCCTCCACTGGCAAACAACCGTAGGACTGGCCTTCTCGAAACATATCTCAACTTACCAGTAAAGCATACACTCAATCAAGAACCGAGGAGACTAGCCTTCCTTTGCTTTATTTTAAGGTTCCGGTGTACTCTTTTTCCTTTACTGGGATTTTTTCCCACTGGGTTTTTTCCTAGTAAGGTTTTAACGAGGCACCCCCTCATCATGAACAAAAGAAGAGGTCTCCCAGTCGGAACAAGGAAGACTCCATTCTTTCACAAGCAATTGGATCTAATTCAAGGCTCGCCAATGACCGACCGACCGGACCAAGAATCGGACCAATTCCAAAACAGCTTAACTACTCCCTTTTAGCCGAGTCTACTACTCGACTAAGGGAGTGGGGGACTCGTGTTGGGATAATGGGACGGGTCCAAGACTATCGGCCCATTACACCCGAGCTTTGGCTCGACCAAGCTCACATCACAGTCCGGCTAGCGGATATTGGCCCGGGATTATTCAATTACTTATTGGGCTTGCTGGCCCATTAGCGTTAGTAATAGTAGATTAATCGGGCCAGACCCACGTAGCACTTAATTGGTGGGCATATTGTATACGTCTATAAATAGGCCATCAACCCCTTGTATTCTGCGGAGTTATTCTCACTATACTGAAATGCTGCCGAATTTTCTACCCGGGTTATTTTCTACCAACAAATATGGTTTTAAAATATTAATACTCTTTACGTTAATTACACATTCAATCAGCCACTTCAGCTAGAATAATATCAAACACTCTCACTTCAATATTTCAATCATTTCAATCAGTTCAATAATTTCAGCTGTTGTAGTCGGTATAAAAAATGCCCTTAGTGTCGAGTAAAATGTAGCGTAGGCCATTTGAAGAATTCATTCCGAGTTGATGTCGCCTCCTTCAAACGGATACTTGCAACATAATATTAGAGATATGGTTGCTAGTTCATCTGTCTAATGTATTTATATTAAGCTAAGTTTTGACATGAAATTATGGACTCATTATTTAATTATTTGAATCACTTCCTCTATTAAAAAGTTCGGCAGCTGTCCTAATCTATAATTTATTCTATTGAGGCCGTTCTAATAAAATAATTAGGGATACTAATATAGTAATATTGTCTCGTGTCACTTCAAGTAGTGACACCGGCCTGGCTGGACTTTAACGTGTACCAAATTTCAAGCCCCCCACCCCCACCCCCACCCCTCACATTCCTCTGCCCACTCGACCCTTTATTTATATAATATCACTACCCATTCCCTCTTGCAATGCCAAGAAGCTTTGGACCAGACCAAAGTTCTTCATTTATTGAACCAGATCCCTGCCACTATAATTTTTTTTATTTTTTTATAAACATATATTTCCCGCAATGGCAGCAAGAATTTCTTTTGTATGCCTAGCGATTCTTGGAATGCTAGTGATGGAAGCTATGGCGGCTGGATCTACTGATTCAGAGACATACCCAAGAAGGCTTTTGCTAAGAGGGACCATAGCGGTTCCGCCGGTTCCCGGGTCGGAAGAAAGAAGAGATTCTGGGGAAGAAGCTGAAGCACCGGAGAGCCTGACAGCGCACCACCACTACAGTAAATCTGTAGCCGGCGGAGAAGTCATCATCGGCGGTCTTGTCACTGCCCTTTTCGCGGCGGTTTATTGCTACATTCGGGTCACCCGGAGAAGGGTCGAGGGGGATCAACGAAGCGTGTATTGAATTTGTTATTTACAATATTTCATTTTTTCTTGTGACATAGTCCTACATTATTATTATTATTATCATTATATGAACATTAACAAAAATATTACGTACAGTGCGTGAATAGTTAGGTTATTAGTGGGCAATGTAGCTGAATTTTGTGCTATATAATGTGGCCTTATTGGCTTTGTGCACGTGTTAGTTGATACTCCGTAATTAATGGGGCAAAATAATTTAGAGAAAATGGTCCGCCTTCTATGAAATAGTCACATAAGGCCATACACTCAACAAAGTGTCATTTCAGTACATATACTTGTATAAAGCAATCAAATGAGTCCTAACGGTTTATTTAACACCTCATAATCCCGATTTTAGCTTACATGTCGATTTTTTTGACTTGTATTTCAACCAATCTTATTTAAATATTCGACATATGTCGTATAATGTATTCTAAAAAGATGGTCAGAAGTACGTTGAAACCGGGATTAAGTTGTGTTAAATAGGTCATCAAGACTCATTTGATTGTTTTTTACAAGTAGATGTACTTATATGACACTTTATTGAGTACATGGTCTTATGCGACTATTTCATAATAGTAGAAGGCTTTATTTGACCATTTTCTCAATAATTTATTGTTCCATGAATCGAATCAAATAAGTACTTGGGTTCAATGTTCAGTTTGACCAGAACAAACAAATTAATTTAACCAAATCTAGGCTCAAAACACTAAGCCGACTAACGCCATCTCCTTCCCATCATAAGTCTCCGTCGTTAAATTTTAAAGAATGCCTGGTCATGTAAGGGTGGAAGTGCCAGTAGTAGAGGTACCCGTTTAAGATTTTTCCAAGGTCTGTCCCTGCAACGAATGTTTGGAGAAGACAAAGGCGGTTGTGGAATTTGAGATCGATCTACGATCTAAACAGAGAAATTCTTGGTGTACACCCTAGGTTACACCTCATTTATTTTCCATTCGCAAAGACAAAAATCGTACAAATACAGACACTTTCAGTAAAACTGTCGGTGTGAATAAAATTAGTTTTCAGGTCTGCCAGACTGGTTGCACGGAAACCAATGTCGGTGTACACAGACATTAGTTGTCTGTGTAGACAAAAAAGTGGCGGTGTGAAAAAAATTGGTTTGCAAAGTGTCGGTGTACACAGACACTAGTTGTCTGTGTAGAAACCAAAGTGTCTATACATATGCAATTTTCGTCTGTGTACACAGACACTTAGAGCTAATCAGTGTCGATGTGCATAAACGTAAAAAGAAAGAATTAAAGTAGAAGAAGAAGATGATGATGATGAACAACAATGTTTCAAAGGAATCGTTTCTAAACTTAGCTAATAAAACGTAAAAAGAAAAGAAAAAGAGAGAATGGAAAAGAAGAACACGATGAAGAAGAAGAAAGAAAGAAGATGAAGATGATGAAGGTGAATAAAACGTAAAAAGAAAGAAAAAGAGAAAAGGAAAGAAAAAGAAGAAGATGAAAAAGAAAGAGGAGAAATGAAGAAAAAACAAGATGATGGAGAGGGGGAGGGGGGTTTCGTATGGTGCAAAAGGGAGAGAAGGGAGTGGGGAGGGAGGGGAGAGAAAAAATGGGAAGAGAGAAAATAAAAAAGGTGGATTCTATGGTACCCTTAAGGTATCATACTTTTGTCCACATTGATCAATCATAATGATGTAGTTGAATTATTTAAATTTAAATTAAAAATGATGTAATGATTTGAACCAATCAAGTGAGTGGTAGGTACGGTACCCAATTTTTTAAATGGTACCGGAGTTGTCACCAATAAAAAATGGGGAGGGGGGTTATATAGGGATTAGGGTGTACCCCTAGGTGTAATCCTAAAGAATTTTTCATCTAAACATGCCCGAACCCGGGTACGTAGAAAAGGCACGCACTTTATGTGTGTATTTGTTCCGGACCAATTTTCATGCAAAAATCATTTTACGACCTTTACGATTGAATTTTTTGCTGAAATTTGATATGAATGAACCAGACTTGATGATGAACATACACAAAAAATTTCAGCCAAAAATACGACCGGGAACAACGTGCCAGACGGAGGTCCTGTCCGGCCTGGCCGTGAAATGCACTCTATATATATACATTTTATCTATCTATCTATATATAGTACTTATTTATTTAAATATATATTTAGTCATTCTCGTGTCCAGCATGTTTTGGTCCAAACGTCAACACCGCCGTTAGGGGCGGTTCTCGGTGGAATTTTTCGATGAAATTTTTATGGTATGTTCTTCATCAAGTCTAGTTTATAGACACAAAATTTCAGCTCAAAATTCGATAGGGTAGGCCTTCAAATAATATTTGGAAGTTGACTGCGCAAAATTATACATAGAAAAACGCAGTCAACTTCCAAAAATTATTTGACGGCCTTCCCTATCGAATTTTGAGCTGATTTTTTTTGGATAAACTAGACTTGATGAGGAACATACCATAAAAATTTCATAAAATAATTCCATCGGAAACCGCCCCGAACGACGGTGTTCGAACAGCGCCTCAGGTCCGAACGTTTGGACCTGAGAATTTTCCTATATATTTGTTCATTTACTTATTTATTCATTCATTTATTCATTTCATTGATTGATTTGTTCATTTATTTATTTGTTAGCAAGAATTGTATATACAACTTTTTTCTGATACCGAAAGTATTAAGTCTCTTGTAAGTTCCTTTCTGAGGACAACAAGTCAACAAAGACATGGACTTGTCTTCAACATAGCCTTAAAAGTCTACACGAGGCGAGTGATTTCACTGCCGTCCTCAGTGTAATTTTGAAGTGAGAAGTCTGCTCCCTAGAATGTGTTTTATGATATATTTGTTTCAGAAATCCGGGGTCCCGCTCACAAGAAGTAAATCTGAAGAGGATATAAGAGATGTATTCAATCAAAATGGTATTATCCTAGTAAATGAAGGGGAACTGTATAATTTTGTGCTTCAAGATGAATGCGAGGGTCATGATGATAAACCCCATCATCTTGATGAGAAAATAGACTCTATGGTAAGACATTATATTATAGAGATTTAGGAATATTCTAGATACACATGTAGAAAGTCTTCTCATATCGTTTAGTCTCTTCAATCATCAACCTTGCAATCTAGAGCATGCATTGAAATCGATTGAAGAGAGATATCCCCAAAAAAAAATATTCGATTGAGTATTAACTCCTACAGAGAAGTGGGAGCTAGAGAAATAAGTGCAATAACTCTTTGCAATAAATGATTTGTGAACCCCCTACAACTACTCCCAAGAGGAATATTTATAGAGAAAATTAGGGTTGGGCTCCCAAGTCTTGGGCTTGGGAGGCCCATTTACAATTGGGCCACTATTGGGCTGAGTACAAAATATGTAGAAATAATTAAGTGTGAAGTCCGGTTCTGGGAGCCCTTTGTGGCCGATGGAGCCATGGCCGACGGAGCCCCAGCCGACGGGGACACCCGGTTCTTCTAGCTTCTGGACCATGTTCTGAGTTGATATCTTTCTGGCCGGTTGAGGGCCATCTGGCCGACGAAGGCCTCACTGGGTGACAGTTGTGCCTCTCATTCTTCAAAGTATGTGGGTCCTGGGGTCCAGGCTCATATACTCCATCACGAGTCCCCCACTCTCTGAGCTGAGATGTAGACGAAGTGAGGGAGAGTAGATTCCATAGTTTTGGTGTCTTCTCGCCGTTATGGCCGTTGTGGCTATTTCCTGTTGGTTCTTCGTGTTTGTCCGTTGTATGCCTTTCGCTGTGGACGAAGAAGGCTGATGTTCCTCTGATGGGGTAAGTTTGTTTGTTTGAGGACGATGAGTGTCCTGGCTCAGTGGCCGATATGTGCTCTTGATCTGATGCGGGTGATGTTTCTTCTTTCTAGTCGTTGGCAGTTGCTTTTGGTGTCTTGGCCGAGGAGGCCAAATGATTGCTTTTGTGCCATATGCCGAAGCGGTGGTATTCGTAGTTGTCCATCTTTGAGGACGATAGCGTTATTGATCCAGAAGAAGTAGTGTGTGTTCTGATCTCATGGACTATGGTGACCCGAGGTCGTTGGGTTCCTATTTTCATTTCTTGGCCGAGAGTGGAGTGTGTGATCTCAAAGCCGTTGAATGGCGCGCGTCCAGGGATGATACATGTTACATTTTGGGGGGAGTTATAGTTCTTTGTTTGCTGACTTTGTTGCGACCGAAGGTGCACCACAAGGTCGTGGACGTCATAGTGCATATATGATCTAATGTTGTAGTTGCGGACTTGGTGTATTTTTGGATTTTTTGATTTTGTCCTCTCTTGTATTCCAGAGGCCAGTGTAGTCCCCCAGTCCCCCACTACTTCAGGCCGAAGAGTAAGCGAGGGGTGAAGGAGTAGAGTGTAACCCTAGGCCGAAGTGGGGTCCTTGTATTCCCCTGAATTCAACCCCTTGGCGATTCCTGACCAAGGTAACCCTGTGGGAGAACCCTTGGACGCAGGTTGCTTTCAAGAAGTTATCATCAGGGGCTTTATACAAGGCCGATGGTTGTTGGATTGTTTTGTGCTTTGCTGTTGTGGCCGTTGAAGGGCCCTTTGTTGGTAATGTGTTAAGGCGATATGGGCACACCGTGGTGTGACCAGCCGTTGAAATGATTATTGGCTACCAGGGCTGATGTATAGTGCCATGTGGAGGTAGATATTTCTTCTTGGCGTGGCCGTTGAATGGTTGGCCGTTATGGACGCTGATTACTGGCACGTTGGCGATGGACAGATACTGATGGAAGTGGGCCTGACCCATCTTCTGAACCGGTGGCAGCCCAATGGGTCTTGGGAGTGGTGGCCGTTCGTGTGGCCAATGGGGGAGCGCCACATGTGGTGACCGTGAGGGGGGGTCTATAAATACCCCCCCTTCATCCGAAGAAGCTCCCTATTGCATTCTCATAGAACGAAGTGTTGCCCAAATTTCTAGAGAGATAAAGTGCTCGACGGTGTTCTTCCGTTTCTACAAAACTTCAAAGGTCAGTTCATCAAACCCTTCTCCGATTTCTTGCATATTTTGCTTCCCTATGGCCTTGATCTAGTGTTAGTGAAAAATCAACCTTAGATCCAAAGTAGCTCCCTTTAGGGTTTCTTTAGCTGTTAAGATGAAAACTTTGGACGATGAATACTACCCGTATGACGACGAGGCCTCCGCCAAGTCCCTGGATTATGGAGTAGTGGAAGAGTTCTGCGAGGAGATAGAGGACTTGAGCTCCTTCAAATCAGGGAGCCGGAGGATGATAAAAATGCGGACGAAGAGGCCGCCTCCTCATCTGAGGGCGAGGACGTAGGTGTCTCCCGCGCCATGGACGGAGCCTCCACTTCTGCCACCATACCTTGCCCGAAACCAGTCTCTGCCGTTAAACGGACTGCGCCGAAGAGAAGGCGTCGGCCGAAGAAGGGACCTGCTTATTCCTTCTTGGATCTCGCTAACGTCTGTATCATCAGGCCGCAGAGCTGCGCAGCCGAGTACTTGGTTGCTCAGATGTACATGGGGCCGTTTGGTAGGGTTAGGGCCCCTAAGCTGACAGACCACGTATTGAATCCACCCCCGGGGTACTTTGGAGTATACCCCATGAGTTTTGCCAAGGGGCTTAGGTTTCCCCTCCATCCGTTCATTACGGAGTACTTGGACATGGTGGAACTTCCTCCGGCCCTGCTGACCCCGAACAGCTACTCATTGATCATCAGCTTTCTCCTCCGATGCGACGAGCTGGGTTTTAAGCCGACAACAGCTCTTTTCATGAACCTGTACCAGATAGGCCGGGGGAGCCACCAGAACCTGTCGGCTATGCCAATCTGCAACAGGTGAAGAATAGGAGGTCCTTCTCTGATCTGCCGACGTCCATCCATGGATGGAAAAGTAAGTTCGTCTTCGTGTCTCTGGGTGAGGGTGGAATCGAGTTTCCTTCTGTTGGCCACAGTGGCAGATTTAACCTCCATGACGCGCCGAAGAGTTCAATCTTGGACGCTCAGGTGGCGGCTTTCTTGGAAGGAGGGCCGAGGAGCGTGAAACACTACATCACAGAGTATAAGATGGCTGCCATCGGCTTTGTGAGGTACTTTGTGTATGGCGACAAGGAGGAGGATGTCGACATCTGGCTGAAGATGACTACCACCTTTGAGGAGGCCGATGGTCCAGATTTGGACGTGTCTGCCGAAGCCGATGGTAATGCCTTCCCTACATGCTTGATCCCCTTTTGCTTTTCTTTATTTTGCTAATGTGTCTTCTTTCTTTTTTTGCGCATACTTTATCATGGATCGCCGATCTGTCATGGTTAGGGCTAAGGCGAAGGTGGCGGCTGAACAGGCCGCTAAAGATGCTGCTAAGCTGGCCACAGAGGTAGGAACACAGCCGACCGCTGCTCAGCCGTCGAATCCGCCCACTCAGCCTAAGAAGAAACGGCAGGCCGATGATGGCCAAAAGAAGGTGACTGAGGCCGGCATGCAGCCTGCCAAGAAGTCTAAGAAAGCTTCTCCCCCGGCCAATGCTGACGCCGGGGCCATGACTGTACCAGGCGGAGATACTGGAGGTTCCAATGTTGTCGCCCTGGTCGACATGATATCTGTTCCTTCTTCTTCTGCTGCTCTCTCCCAGCCTCCCCCTGTAGTCCAGGACTCCTGAAAGAGGAGGACCGGGAAGGAGCTGGATGCTGGGACCTACAGGCTTGAAGTGGAGTACCCTGTAAAGGGAGGCGTATTCAATGATGCCGTTGACGGCCATGATGTGCTTGCACAAGCCGTCCCAGTCGAAGACCGAGTCTATCTCAAGAAGCTTGGCCCCGTCAGAATCTATGACGGTGGAATGGACCTCGTCGTCCAAGTAAGATCCTTGCATTATTTTTTCCATCTCTTTTTTGTCGTCATAAGTGTTCTCCTCATCCTAACCCTTTCATTTTTGTAGGGGGGCCTTATGCTGATGGAGAGCCATAAGAGGCAGCAACAGGAGATTGCTCGGCTGAAAGAGGTCGAGCAGAAAGCTGCCTCGGTCCAAGAGGTCATGAGCTACCTAGACCGGCTGTGGACCGAGGTTGAGGTCCTGAAGAAGAGAGTCGATGAGACCGATGCGGCCTACCGCCAAGTGGCTGCTGACAGGGACGATGCCTTGGCCAAGTATGCTGGTGAGAAGGAGGCTTGTGAGGCAGAACGCCGTTGGGCCGATGAGGCCAAGAAGGCCAAAACTGAGGCCGAGAGAGCCACCGATGCTGCCATCGACAAATTCTTGGCCAAAGGCTGGCAAGTACAGGAGCGCCGGTCCTGGTGCTATGAGATTGTGGCGGCCAGACTTGAAGATTGGGGCCAGAATTCTCCTGTCGGCCAGGAGTACTTTGAGAGGGAGATGTCGGTGTACTACGACATGGGCCAGCAGCGGATGCAACGGCTCATCTACAGGAGGCTGTGCCGTAGGTGCCAAAAGCTGAAGCTGAACAAGAAGTTCGCCCACAAGCTAAAGCTGCCCCATAAGATGAAGGATCCTGAGGAGGAGGCCAAGCTTCCGCTGGAGGAGAGGCAAGCCCCAATCATTAGCTCCAGCGTCGGCGAGGAGGATTGGGACGATGAGGAGGTGTTTCTGGACTCGGCTTCCTCCCAGACCGATGATGCTGCTAGTGTGCATGTTCCCGATGCAGGTGCTGAAGAAGCCTGAGCCCTCTCTTTTTTTGCTATGTAAAGGTCGTAGTGCTTGTAAATGTAATGGTCGTCATGCCCCCACTTTGTACTTTTGATTTATGAATGAAAAATGCTTGGCTACCGGTGCCAGCTTCAATGCGTTCTTCGTCTTGTGTCAATCCCCCTCCCTTTTTGTTTTCACTTTCAAATTCTTCTAAGTGTCAAAAAAGCTCGCGTAGTTGCTTCCTGTGGTCGTGGCCGATGAAGGATCTCTCCCTTTGCTCGGCTGAGGGAGAGATGTCCTCCTCGTCCTCGTACTGCTTGTTAGTTATCTCACTTTTTGGAAATATTTCCAAGTGTTTAGCTTAGAGTATATAATTGCCTCACCCTGGTGTAGACGATGAGGGTTGTTGGCCCTTTGTTCGGCCGTTGGGAGTTTTTCCCACCTTTGTCGGACGCTCTCGAAGGGAATTTTCTCCAAGTACCTTGAAACTTTTCCAAGTGTTTAGACTTAGGTAGTTACTTCCTCTGGGAGTGGCCGATGAAGGGTTCCGCCCTTTGGTCGGCTAAGGGAGTTTCCCCGAACCACTTGATTTCGTGTCGGCTGTCTCGTGCCCTCGTCGGCCAACAGAGTTTGCCTTGGAACTTTTGCCCAAGTTTTTTTGGTAGTTGTGCATGAATGTGTCGTCCACACTGCCTTGTTTAACTGAATGCGAGCGCACTGTCACGAATCTCCCGATGCCGCGGCATGACAGGCTGATACGCCGCGGCATGACATGGCATACGCCACGGCATAACCGTGGCCAGGTGACAAGGAAGAGTCTAGAACATCCCAAGAGGAAAGGGCAGTATCCTGGAGGCTAAGGGAATATTCTAGACTCATGTAGATACATGTACACTTGTATAGAGTATAGTAGAACATTCTAGAATATGATAGAGTTGTATAGAATATTCTAGAATTAAACCATAGCCGTTAGATCAAATAGATCTCAACCATCCATTGAGGAGGAGGGCAAGTATAAATACCCCTCAAGGTGGTTCATTTGTACACATCGAAGTTTCCAAGCATTCAATAAAGTCTCAAGCTTTCTTCAAGTGTTCTTGGCTTTACCACATTTCCTTCTAGCCAAGCACTTAAGCACACACAACACTAAGGAGTTGTCCAGGCTGACTTAGCTACTGCGAGGGGCAGAAAGGAGCTAAGGCCGCACGTGAGCTTGTTGAGGGAACAAGTCCGTGACAGTTGGTATCAGAGCCGCGTTCAGGTTCGGGTTCGTGTTGTGCACATTTGGGAGCATGGCTGGAAACGTTGACACTAGCATGTCCAACTTCACCGAGGAACGTGGGAGGGATGCTAATCCTAACCATGGCAAGAAGAAGCGTGATCAAAGCAAAGCTCGAGGGGAGATTCTTGCTTTGGAGGAAGCTGTTGAAGGGCTAGGTGCTAAGCTCGAGAGGGTCGAGAACGGCGCAAACTTGCTGGAGAACCATATGTTTGAGCAACTTAGCCTTGTGAAGGATGATGTGGGGGACCTCGATGACCGATTTGTTCAACTGGAGGAAAAGGTAATGGATGCTATCCAATCTTTACAAGTTAGTCTTGAGAGTATGCGTGAAGAGTTGGCGTTGTGTAAAAAGGCTGCTGCCAGTGGTGGGGCAACGATCAACCTAGCCCATACCCCTAAGATTGATTATCCGAAGCCTTCTAAGTTCCATGGAGTTCGAGATGCTAAGGAAGTCGAGAACTACCTATGGCAAATGGAGCAATACTTTGACAACCTCAACCTAGAGGATGAGACGGCGAGGATCAAGACGGCCACATCCTACCTAGCGGATACGGCCATGTTATGGTGGCGAAGAAGGCATGCGGACATTGAGCGGGGCATTGCACGGATTGACACTTGGGACGACTTCAAGAAGGAGTTAAAGAGGCATTTCTATCCGGAGAACGTCGTCTTCGAGGCACGCAAGAAGCTAAGGGAGTTGAAGCAAAGAGGTACGATTCGTGACTATGTGAAAGACTTCACAACCCTTATGCTCCAAATCCCCAACTTGTCCCAAGAAGACCTACTTTTCTATTTCGTGGATGGGTTGCAAAGTTGGGCTAAACAAGAGGTGCAACGGCGGAATGTTCAAACGGTGGATGAGGCCATTGCCGCTGCTGAATCCTTGACGGACTTCCAGCACCATAGCTATGGGGAGGCATCCAAGAGAAAAGACAAGAACCCCATCAAAGGTGGGGGAGAGAGGCACGACAACGTGGGAAAAGAGAACCCACGAAAATCATTCTTCAAGAAGGGAGAGAAGAGTTCGGGGCGTGAGGAGTACGAGGCAAAGAAGAAGTCCTTTGTACCGAAGGGTGGTTGCTTCGTATGCAAAGGACCGCATACCATGAAGGACTGCCCTAAGCTCGGTTCATTGTCTGCCATAGTAGAGCAACAAGAAGCGGAGGCCCGAGATGAGGAGACGAGCAAGATGGGATCTCTCCAAATCCTTAATGCTCTCAAGGCGAAGCCGATGCCTACGACGACAAGCAAGGGGCTCATGTACGTTGAGGCATACATCAATGGGAAACCAACAAGGGCGTTGGTGGACACGGGCGCAACGCATAACTTTGTGACTGAGGAAGAAGCCAAGAGGGTTGGTCTTCAATGGTCCAGAGGCGAGGGGTGGCTTAAAACAGTTAATGCCAAGGCTCAGTCCCTGAACGGCGTGGCACGAGGTGTGAATCTACGCCTAGGCGCTTGGAAGGGCCAAGTGGATTTTTCGGTGGCACCAATGGATGACTTCAAGGTTGTTCTAGGGATGGACTTCCTGAGACAGGTAACTGCGATCCCTATGCCATCCTTTAGCACGGTTTGCATTCTTGAAAAGGGTTCACCGTGCATGATACCGACATTGGAAACTCCCAATGAGCGGCCAAGTGGGGCTAAGACATTGTCGGCTATGCAAGTAGCCAAGGGGGTGAAGAAGGGAGAACCGACATTCTTAGCCGTACTCAAGGTGGATGATGAGATGGAAGGGCCGACAGACATACCACCTCTTATTCAAGCTGTCCTTGAGGAAAACAAGGACGTGATGCCGGCGAAGTTACCCGACAAGCTACCACCTAGGAGGGAGGTGGATCACAAGATCGAGTTGGAACCGGGTGCCAAACCACCCGCAATGGCACCCTATCGCATGTCCCCAAGTGAGCTCGAGGAGCTACGTCGCCAACTCGATGAGCTGTTAGGGACCGGGAAGATGAGACCGTCGAAGGCACCTTATGGCGCACCGGTACTATTCCAAAAGAAGCATGATGGGACGTTAAGGATGTGCGTGGACTACCGGGCGCTTAACAAGGTAATGATCAAGAACCGCTATCCTATTCCGTTGATTGCCGACCTATTCGATAGACTTGGTGGGGCCAAGATATATACAAAGATGGATCTACAAAAAGGTTACTACCAAGTACGAATAGCGGAGGGAGATGAGCCTAAGACCGCATGTGTTACACGCTATGGCTCGTTCGAGTGGTTAGTCATGCCCTTTGGACTAACCAACGCATCGGCCACATTTTGCACGCTCATGAACAAGATCTTCCAACCCTATTTAGACCGGTTTGTGGTGGTATACTTGGACGATATTGTGGTTTATAGCAACTCAATGGAGGAGCATGTGGAACACTTACGCATTATCTTCCGAGTACTCCGGGAGAATGAGCTTTATGTCAAGAAGGAGAAGTGCACGTTCGCCACGGAGGAAGTACACTTTCTTGGTCATGTCATTGGGCATGGGAAACTCATGATGGACATGGGGAAGATCAGGGCAATCGTGGAATGGGAGGCACCGACCAAGGTAACCGAATTACGGTCATTCCTTGGGTTGATAAATTATTACCGGCGGTTCATCGAGGGATATTCGAAGAGGGCAGCTCCATTGACGGACCTACTCAAGAAGGGGAAAACTTGGGAATGGTCCGACCTATGTCAAGAGGCCTTTGATGACCTGAAGGCCGCGGTGAGCCAAGAGCCCGTTCTAGCTCTACCGGACTTTGGCAAACCATTTGAGGTACAAACCGATGCCTCCGACTTTGCCATTGGAGGAGTGTTGATGCAAGAGAGGCATCCAATAGCATTCGAGAGCCGCAAGTTGAACGAGACGGAGCGGCGTTACACCGTGCAAGAGAAGGAGATGACCGCGGTGGTTCATTGCTTGCGCGTATGGAGACACTACCTCTTAGGCGCAAAATTCATCATCAAGACAGACAACGTGGCAACGAGCTATTTCCAAACTCAAAAGAAGTTATCACCTAAGCAAGCTAGGTGGCAGGATTTCTTGGCGGAGTTCGACTACACTTTGGAGTATAAGCCCGGAAAAGCCAATGTTGTAGCCGACGCACTTAGTAGGAAGGCAGAGCTCGCAGCCATTAGTCAAGCGAAGGGGGACCTGATCGGGCGTATCAAGGAGGGACTTGAACGCGACCCCATGGCGAAGGAGTTGATGAAGCTAGCCAAGGAGGGCAAAACCCAACGGTTTTGGGAAGAGGACGGCCTTCTCTACACAAAGGGGCGTCGTCTTTATGTCCCAAAATGGGAGAGTTTGAGAAGAGATCTCGTCAAGGAGTGCCATGACACGAAGTGGGCGGGTCATCCCGGCCAAAAACGCACCCTAGCACTTGTCGAGACAGCATATTTCTGGCCACAGATGAGGGACACTGTGGAGCTTTATGTGAAGACCTGTCTTGTGTGCCAACAAGACAAGGTGGAGAATCGGCAACCCGCAGGACTGCTGGAACCATTGCCCATTCCTGAGCGACCATGGGACTCTATTTCTATGGACTTCATTAGTGCCCTACCGAAGTCCGAGGGGTTTGGATCTATCATGGTGGTGATAGATCGATTTTCTAAGTATGGGACGTTCATCCCGTGCATGAAAGACTGCACAGCGGAGGAGGCGGCACGAGGGTTCTTCAAGAACGTGGTGAAGTATTGGGGACTTCTAAGGAGCATAGTGAGTGACCGAGACCCCCGCTTCACGGGCCGACTATGGACTGAGTTGTTTAAGTTGCTGGGGACACAACTCAACTTCTCTACAAGCTTTCACCCTCAAACCGATGGGCAAACCGAACGGGTGAACGCCTTGCTAGAGTGTTACCTTCGGCACTTTGTAGGTGCCAACCAGCGAGATTGGGCAAGACTCTTGGACATAGCCCAATTCTCATATAACTTGCAGCGGAGTGAGTCTACGGGACGGAGTCCATTTGAGCTTGCCACGGGGCAACAACCATTGACTCCACACACTTTGGCCACGCCACTCCAAGATGGGAAGAGCCCGGGAGCATTTAAGATGGCGAAGTCTTGGGAGGAACAAGCCGATCTAGCTCGTTCGTGTTTGGAGAAAGCACGCAAGCGGATGAAGAAGTGGGCGGACGAGAAGAGGCGGCCAAAGGAGTACACCGTGGGGGACTTAGTCTTTGTGAAGCTCTTACCACAACAATTCAAGGTATTGAGAACCTTACACAAAGGCTTAGTCCGTAGATATGAGGGGCCATTCCCAATTATTGCTAAGGTAGGAAAAGTTTCGTATAAACTCGACCTACCCAGCACATTGAAGATTCATCCGGTCTTCCACGTAAGTATGTTGAAGCCTTATCATGGGGATGAGGAAGACCCAAGCAGGAGGTTATCCAGCCGAGCACCGCCTGTAGTCACTAAGTCTTACGACAAAGAGATTGAAGACGTGCTCGCAACAAAGGAGGTTAGGAAGAGGGGCGTTCCACGCCAAAATCACTACTTGATCAAATGGAAAGGACTACCCGAGTCGGAAGCAACGTGGGAACCTGAAGAAGACTTGTGGCAGTTCCGGGACAAGCTCAAGGCGCACAAGGCGATGAGGACGTCGCCAAGTTAGGTGGGGGAGAATGTCACGAATCTCCCGATGCCGCGGCATGACAGGCTGATACGCCGCGGCATGACATGGCATACGCCACGGCATAACCGTGGCCAGGTGACAAGGAAGAGTCTAGAACATCCCAAGAGGAAGGGGCAGAATCCTGGAGGCTAAGGGAATATTCTAGACTCATGTAGATACATGTACACTTGTATAGAGTATAGTAGAACATTCTAGAATATGATAGAGTTGTATAGAATATTCTAGAATTAAACCATAGCCGTTAGATCAAATAGATCTCAACCATCCATTGAGGAGGAGGGCAAGTATAAATACCCCTCAAGGTGGTTCATTTGTACACATCGAAGTTTCCAAGCATTCAATAAAGTCTCAAGCTTTCTTCAAGTGTTCTTGGCTTTACCACATTTCCTTCTAGCCAAGCACTTAAGCACACAAAACACTAAGGAGTTGTCCAGGCTGACTTAGCTACTGCGAGGGGCAGAAAGGAGCTAAGGCCGCACGTGAGCTTGTTGAGGGAACAAGTCCGTGACAGCACGGTCCTTTGGCTTCCCTCTTTTATTTTTGGGGATTTCGCTTTAGGCCGGCAAGTGCACGGACCTTCGACTGTCCCTCTTTTGTTTTTGGGGATTTTGCTTTAGGCCGGCGAGTGCACAGTCCTTCGGTTGTCCCTCTTTTATTTTTGGGGATATCACTTTAGGCCGGTGAGTGCACGGTCCTTCGGTTGTCCCTCTTTTATTTTCTTCCTCTTTACTTCTTTAAGCGAGGAGTGAGTATCCTTCTTTCAGGCTTCGGCCGAGGGGGTCGATAGTCCTTTGGCCGGTAGGGAGTCCTACTGGATCGTCATGTGATCTCAGGGAGGTCCCGTCGTCTATTTATGACATGGTCTAAGGCTTTTGGTCGGTTACCGACGGCTGCTGTTCCTCATTCCTGAGTTTGGGGATTTTTGTCACCTCGACCATGATTTCAGACCTGTCGTCCTGCGATTTCGCGAGTGGATGACGCGGTGAGCTTCCCATTTCAAGACGTGGGCTCTTTGTGGGCCCCTTGTCCTGGGGACACCGTTGGCCATACCTGAGCGTCTCGCTCTAAGGGGCCGATACGATGTGTCTGTTGGCCTTTCCTGAGCGTTTCGCTCTAAGGGGTCGATGTAATATGGTATCTTTTCCTTTAACTTTTTTATAAAAAGCAAGTAGAATACAACTTTTATGGATAAGTGGCTCGAGGTCGAGGGTGGTATTCGATCAACAACCTGAGGAAAGGTGAGGGCTTTGTTGGCTTCGCCATCCCCAGATTATTGATAGAATTTCACCAAGTGATGTACATTCCACGTTCGTGGTACATTAGACCCATTCGGGTGTTTTAGTTTGTAGGTGTTGGGCTTGACTACAGCACTGGCGATGTAGGGGCCTTCGTATTTGAGTGCGAGCTTTCCACCTTCCATCGGCTTGCTCGCCTCCCTTCGGCGAAGGACATAGTCCCCCATTTGGAATTCCCGGGAGCGTACCTTGGCATCATAGTATGATTTTACTTGACGCCGGTAGTTTTCTGCCCGGATGAAGGCTTGCTCTCGTCTTTCTTCCATCAGGTGGAGATCGATCTTCATGCTTTCTTCGTTGGCCCAGGCTCATATTGCTCCACCCGTCGGCTGGGTATGCTGACTTCTGTGGGCGCCTTTGCCTCAAAACCATAGCAAAGGACAAAGGGTGTTTCGCCCGTCGCCCTCCTCGGCGTCGTACGGTAGCACCACAGAATGTTGGGGAGCTCATCGGCCCAGCTGCCTCCTGCGTCCTGGAGCTTCTTCTTCAGGCCCTCCAGAATGGTTCTGTTGGTGTTCTCAACTTGCCTGTTACCTTGAGGATAGGCAATGGAGGAGAAACAGTGCTTGATTCCCCATTCCTGGAGGAGCTCTTGGAAAGGTACAGCCTCGAACTAAGTGCCGTTGTCGGATATAATCTCCTGGGGGACGCCGAAGCGGGTAAGGATGTTCTTGTGGATGAACCTCTGACACCTGGCCATCGTGATGCTGGCCAAAGGTTCCACTTCGACCCACTTGGTGAAATAGTCGACGACAACGATGATGTAACGATTGTTACCGGTGGCTTTGGGCAGGGAACCGACCAGGTCAATTCCCCATCTTGAGAATGGGATTGCAGTGCTGACTGGGGCGTAGTTGACGGTTGGCCGACCAGGGGCCTTCTGAAGGACCTGGCATGCAGTACGCTTCCTTGCAAGATTGGCACAATCCCGCACCATCATCGGCCAGAAATAGCCTTGGACGATGAGATGTCGAGACATGCTGAAAGGTCCCTGATGTGAGGAGCAGACGCCGTAGTGGACTTCCTCCATGGCCACTTCGGCCTCATCCGGGTGTAGGCATCGGATGAGAGTGCCATTGTAAGATCTTTTGTAGAGCTTTCCATCCTCGATGGTGTAGCTTGGGGCCTTGAGTTTGGCCAGCTTGGTCCTCTCCTCGTTCTGGGGCAGCTCTCCCGAAGTGATGAAGGTTGTGATGTCGGTGATCCCATCCTCCGGCCGATGCTGGATGCACACGACCGGGCTGGCATGGATGCTGGACATGCTTAGCTCCTCGACCTTGGCTATCTTGGAGATTTGCTGTGGAGTGTCTGCGCTGAGCTTGGAGAGGATGTCGGCCTCATCGTTCTCCGCCCTTGGGATCTGTGTGATCTCATGGGTTTCAAACGCTTTGAGCAACTCCTCGGACGCCTGCTTGTATTACCTCATTCTCCCTTCCTTGGCCTCATATGAGCCTTCATTTTGGCCCACTACCAGCTTGGAGTCGCATCTGATTCTGATGTGCCGCACTTTGAGGTCGGCGGCGAGTCTGAGGCCGCTGAGGAGGGCCTCATACTCAGCTTCGTTGTTGGATACCCTGAAGTTGAAACGGATGGCATAATAGGCTCAAAATCCTTCAGGGGAGATGAGGACGACGCCGCCCCCACATGCTTTGGCGGCCGATGAACCGTCAGTGAAGAGAGTCCATGCTTCGTCTGGCTCTGGCCCAGGTGTGGTAGCGGCCATCTCCCTTGTCGTGCACTCGGTGACAAAATCGGCCAAGGCTTGCCCCTTGATGGATGGCCTTGGCTTGATTTCAATCTGGAATTGGCTGAGGAAGATCGCCCACTTCACCATCCTTGAGGAACCGATGGGGCTCCTCATGAGTGCGTCAAGGGGCTGCTGGGTCAAGACGTGGACGGCATGGGCTTGGAAGTAGTGCCTTAGCTTTTTCACTGTATGGACAATGGCCAGTACCGTCTTCTCAATGGGGGAGTACCTGAGCTCGGCCTCCCGTAGCATCTTGCTGACGTAGAAAATTGCCTTCTGCACCCCTTCATCCTCGCGGATGGGCACAGAACTGATGGCCGACGTGCTCACCGCCAAGTACAAGAAGAGGGTTTCACCGGCTTTGGGTTTAGAAAGCACGGGAGGGGACAATAGGTACTGCTTCAGCTCCTCAAATGCCTGCTGACACTCCGTCGTCCATTTGAAGCTGTTTGCCTTGCGCATGATTTGGAAGAAAGGAAGAGACCTTTCAGCTGATTGTGAGAGGAAACAGTTCAGGGCCGCAAGGCGTCCCGTCAGCCATTGCACCTCCTTGACACTCCGTGGCGGCTCCATGTTAACAATGGCCTGGATCTTCTTTGGATTTATTTCAATGCCTCTTCGGCTGACCATGTAGCCGAGGAATTTGCCTCCCTGGACGTCGAAGGTGCACTTCTTGGGGTTCAGGCGTAGCTGGAACTTCTTCATGATTTCAAAAATTTCCCAGAGGCCGTCAGCGTGGCTGGTAGATTGCTTGCTCTTGACGATCATATCGTCGACGTATGCCTCCATCGTCCGACCGAGGACTGCTCTGAAGATTTTGGCTACCATTCTGGTGTATGTGGCGCATGAGTTCTTGAGCCCAAAGGCCATGATGAGGTAGCAGAAAATTCTCTCCGGGGTAATGAAGGTCATCTTCTCGGCGTCATATTCGTGCATCAAGATCTGGTGGTACCCTCTGAAGGCATCCAAGAACGACATCAACTCGCAACCTGTCGTCTCGTCCACCAGCTGATCAATATTGGAGAGAGGGAACGGGTCCATGGGGCAAGCCTTGTTCAGATCAGTGTAATCAACACACATCCTGAACGTCGGCGGCTTCTGGGCAAGGACGACGTTGGCCAGCCACGTCGGGTACTTCACCTCTTTGATGTGGTTGATTGAGAGGAGCATGATGACCTCCTCCTTGACAAAGTCCCGTCTGTCGGCCGAGAGGTAGCGCCACTTCTGCTTGATCGGCGTGGAGGCGGGGTCGACTGACAGCCGATGAGTGATCACCTTTCGGCTGATGCCAGACATATCGTTCGCCCCCCACACAAAAATGAATGCATATGATCGCAGGACTTCGAGGATGCCATCGCGTTGGTCCTGTGGGAGTTGCTTCCAAATTTTTAGGACCCGCTCTGGCCCGGAGGTATCCATGGGGACCTCCTCGACCTCTTCGGCTAGCTCAGCGTGCGGCCTCTCTTCGTCCTTGGTGACGGTGGCGGTGATGATGTCTATTCTCTTCCCGGCGCTAGCTGCTTGCTTTGTAAGCTTCAGGTAGCATGCTCTGGCTATCTTCTGGTTCCCCCGGGCGTAGCTGATACCGCCGCTGGTAGGGAACTTTAAGCATAAGTGCTTCATGGAGATGATGGCCTCCAGATCCTCTAGTGCTGGCTGCCCCCATATCAAGTTGTGGGTGCACTCGAGGTTGACCACCATGAACTCCATGTCAATCTTGGTGCGATGGGATCCGTCACCGACTTCCACGGGGAGGACTATCGTGCCCTCGGCGTTGATGGAGTCCCCGGTGAAGCCAGACAACGGTGTCCGTATCGGCTTGAGTAATGCCCTGTACAAGTTCAGCTGCTTGAAGGTGTCAAGGTACATGACATTGACAGAGCTCCCCGTATCGATGTAAGTGTGGTGGATGATAGAGTTACCTATCTCGCACCGGATGATGAAGGCGTCCCTGTGTAATGCGGGTCCCGGAGGCAGATCCTTGTCGGTGAAGGTGATTGCCTCCGTCCGCTGCTTCTTCGGCTGGGGGGAGCGTGGGACACCTCCCCGATATAAAGGGATTGGGTCCATTTCTTCCTCTGGGTGGCTGAGTCCTCCCCAGTGTTGCCTCCCACGATAAGATGGATGTGGTTCTTCTTGGGAGGGGGTCCTCGAACTCTTTGTCGTCATCGCTGAGTCTGCCGATCTCACGCTTCTTCCTGGAGGGTTCGCCCCCATTTTTGGCGGTGTTTACCCACATATTTTTTCGTGGGCCACCTTTAACAAATTGGGAGAGTTCCCCCTGACGAATCAGCTTTTCGATAGCTCTCTTCAGCGTGACGCAGTCGTCTGTGTTGTGGGAGGTGTTCCTGTGGTAACGGCAGTAGGTGCCGCCCTGATGAACGACGTAGATTTCCTTTGCCGACTGAGGATCTCGCTCAATGAGATCATGTTCCTCGGCATAATCGAGGATGGAGCTGACCGAATGAGTGAGGGGGGTCTTCGGCCTTTCCATCCTCAACCGCCATGGGCGGTCCTTCTTGTTCTGTCCACCAGACCCATGGCAGCTCTGTCCTCCCTGACCTCGGTCCCCGGCCGAGGGTGCGCCTGGAGTTGGCGCTGTATTCATCTTCTTGGAAGGGTGCCCTCCGTCCTTCTTGTGGCTGTGGAGCTCGTCGGCGTCAGCGTATAAGTTCTCTCGCTGGAGCGCCTTCATATAGGACCTCGGAGGGTCGGTGATGAGACTCCTTGCATATGGGGTGCTGCGGAGGGCACCCTAACATAGGACAAGGAGGGTGCGCTCATCGGCCCCTCGACCTCGTTGGTCTCCCTCGTCCATCGATTGATGAACGACCGAAGTGATTCGTCATGTTGTTGCTTGACGGAGAGAAGATGGGTGAAATATTTCTTCGCGCGCTTCCTCCTGGCAAAGTGGGTGAGGAAGCGCTGGGCTAGATCCTGCTATGAGTCTATGCTTCCTTCGGGGAGCGCGTTGAACCACTCGTACGCCGGCCCTTCCAGAGTGGAAAGGAACCAACAGAAGAGGTATTCGTCCGACGCGTTCACCATCAGCATGTTGTTCGGATAGCGGTTGAAGTGCTCCTGAGGGTCGGAGCGGCCGTCATAAGGCTTGATGGCGTTTCCTCTGTACTTCTCGGGGATAGGGGTCGAGAGTACTCTGGCAGTGAAGGGAGTCTTTGTCCTGACTTGGATGATGGGGTCTCCTCGTCCTTTGGCCAACTCCCTCTCAAGGATGCTCACCTTGTGTAGAAGGGCGTTGAAGCTGGGATCCCTGGATGAGTTGCCCGCGGGGGTGGCGACCAGCTATTTGGCATCCATTTGAGTGAGCCTTCGCTCGAGTTGGGCGATCACCTCGTCCCTGGGGTCCTTGGCAGCCATGGTGGCGCGTTGCGTCTGCAAGCGGGCTGCGTGAGCCGTGTTGATTTGGTGGTGTGCATCACCCTCATGCAGTTTTCCCTTGCCTTTATCCAGGCAGGGCCGATCCGTTGTCCGGGATACGGACCACAAGCTCTCCCTAGGTGAGCCAGGCTCACGCTCACCAATTCGTCCCGCCATCCTCTCCGAAGCAGGGCGACGGCACGTGCCACCTAGCCTATTAAAGGCTGAGGCTTTTCCACGTGCTGGGGTCGGTCCAGCTCGAAGCGGGGAAGCAGGGTGGGAGTGGGACGACGTCGTGTCCTGGGGCATCACCCCTTCGTCGTTGCCTAGCTTGATGGCCAACGGCTGGGGTTGAGGAGGCAGCGTCGTGTTCTGCCCCATCCTTGGCATGAGTGCACTAAGGACGACGGGGTTCTGGGCCAAGCTGGCGATGATGGCCGAGAGCGCGGCTTGGAGCTGAGGGTCAACGGCAGGAGAAGCTGGTTGCCCCAAGGCATTGTCGCCCTTGTCCAGGCGCTTCTTCTCCAGGGCGATGCGGGCATCATGGGCGCCGCCGTTGAGCTGGTGGCGAAGGTCATTGGTGAGGTCGATGGCCTCCTGGAAAACATCCTCGCCGGCGGCCTTGTCGGACGTATCGTCCTCCTCGTGTTCCCTGTTCTCTTGGGCCTCAGGGATGGCCTTGCCGAGATTACGGTTAGACTTAGTTCTTCCCATGATCAGTTAGCTGTGCTTGGTAGCGACGAAGGAGGCTAACTTGATTGTTCTAGCTCACAATTGAAACACCAAATGATGGAGTATTAACTCCTAGAGAGAAGTGAGAGCTAGAGAGAGAAGTGCAATAACTCTTTGCAATAAATGATTTGTGAACCCCCTACAACTACTCCCAAAGGGAGTATTTATTGAGGAAATTAGGGATGAGCTCCCAAGTCTTGGGCTTGGGAGGTCCATTTACAATTAGGCCACTATTCGACTGAGTACAAAATATGTAGAAATAATTAAGTGTGAAGTCCGGTTCTGGGAGCCCTTTGTGGCCGATAGAGCCATGGCTGACGGAGCCATGGCCGACGGGGACATCCGGTTCTTCTGGCTTCTGGACCATGTTCTGAGTTGATATCTTTCTGGTCGGTGGAGGGCCATCTGGCCGACGAAGGCCCCACTGGGTGGTAGTTGTACCTCTCATTCTTCTGAGTATGTGGATCCTAGGGTCCAGGCCCATATACTCCATCAATATTGTTTCATTTCTTTTGTTCCCAATAAATACGTAGTACTTTTTTATAGCGTATTGTGTTAAGATTTACAGTTTTCTTGAGTCACATAAAATTTAGGTGACTTTCTGCCTTTTTATATCTGGAAATATTTTAATCTGCTATGCATACACATACTCCTTTCCTACCTTAATTTAATTCCATAGTTTGTGTGTTGTAATAATGCTTAGTCCACACACATTTTTGGGTGTTTTTTCTTTTTCTTTAGGGAGTTGTCTTGAATACCTCTTCTGATTTTCTTGCCGTTTTAGCTTTTTTGGAAGTATCTTGAAATGATGGCATAATAGATCTATTTATCCTAATCTATATATTGATAATTTAGTGAAGCTGCTTTCTATATTGGAAGTAAAGGTCAAATAAGTTGGGATTATGGAAGTGTAGTTCTTTTTTATCGTTACTTTGAGCTGGAATTATAGGTTTTCAAGATTGAATTACATTTTTGTACTTTTGATTTATACAAAATCTTTGATACATCCTTTGGTGAAGGTGTTTCAGATAGTAAGATTTTATCTTTGTTGTTAGGTTATTAAAATGATAGTTTTGGTCATGGTGATAAATGCAATGATGATAAAATGAAGGTGTAATGTTTTTATATATTTATATATTCTGTATCTACCTTCCTAGTTTTTTTTTCTGGAAATTTCATTTCCCTGAATATAAATTGTACTATGTTACTGTGTTTTTTATCTAAGAAATATCATTCTTGTTTACAGTGGCGGAACTAGGGGGTGAGCCGCCGGTGCCAGTGCCCCTGTTTGCTGAAAAGGTAAAAGTATTTTAAGGTGTAGGTTTGATGGTGCCTCTTTCGGTTGGATCTTCTTTTACCTTTGCTCCGTTGACTTACTGCAGGTATATATGCTATTCTGTTTGGCAACTCAAAGTAAAAGGATGCTATTTTTTATTTTTAATATCACTCATCCAAACAATCCTGTTTAGGTAAGTGTTTTTTTTAACAAACGACACCGCATCAACCAAGCTTAATACATTATCAACCCAAAATGTTGAAACTCTGAAATTTAATCTTTCAATTGAGGGTACTGAGCGAACGATTGAGCAGGAGCAATCGATTTGAAAACCTGAGGTTAATGAAGCAATAGTTGAAGGACTGACCGGCGAGGTTGATTGAGGCTTAGGGCATCTACCATTCAAGGAGGCTAGGACTAGTGAGGAAGAAATATTAGTGCAAGTGCAAGTACAACGCAACAGCAAGGGGTTCCGGTCTTCCAGATTCAGTCAATAGTTCTACGCTTCAGGCTATGAGCTTCAGGTAAAATTCTCACTATAGAAATTCCTTCTTTTTGATTATTTAATTGTTTACTTGTTCAGACCTTTAGGACTTTAGGTTGAGCCTCAACTTTTGAGGTCAACTTGTTTGAGTTATATATTGTTCTGATTTTGAAGTTTTAGTATTTTCAAAATCGTATACCGATTTAACAATCTTTATTTACTTGTTTATTAATATTACTATCTGCCTATCTACTTGTTTACTAGTATTAGCTTGTAATATCTATCAACTTGTATTACAGTGTATTTATGAGTTTATAATTTTGTAATTTGTTAGGTTACATATATCTTTAAAACTCACTTTCCTTCCGTCCGAAGTATTTGAAGTTTTATATGATGTTTTGTAGATGTGGCTGCTACTTTGTGTGAAACTGGCAAGAAAAAGGATCATGTGAAGGAACTGGAAGTACTTCAAAAAACTGTGAGTACACGGTTTTAATGTCTTGTTTTTCTTGGTAATTACCTCTTGCTATTTTGTTTAGCACATAAATGAATCATTTAGGAGGAAACACATAAACTAGTTCAATCAGATCTACATTACCACATGTTGATGTAATCAAGAAGTATTTTGGATGATAACAACATTGTCATGTTGGTTTTGCAGCTAGAATGAGTTACAAATATTTAAAGAGATCATCTTATGAAGAGAGAGTTTGATGATGAAGATGAAAATCAATGCTTGAAAAGTCATTTAAATGCATTAGAAGATAATGTCCAAAAGATCAATTCAAGAGATGCTTCGAAGTCAAGGATACAAAAATCAAGCCTAAGAATCTAGATTCTCGACATATGTTTCAACTTGAATTACCGGCCTACACTTCTTTAGATATATTTTGCAGCTTAGCAATTTGTATGATGCAAAACAGTCGGATTAAATAATTTAATTTGTTTTGAATCGAAAGTGAATGATTATAGTTACATAATTCTATGTTTGGATATTCAATTTCGCAGAAGTCATTAGTATATTATAGGAAAAGAAAATTGTTGCATATATATTATGTTATTTTATGTTCCATCATTTGCAATGGAGCCAAAGATTCATTATTTTTTGGCTTGAGATTACGATGGAATAAAGCAAAATGACTCACTAAACTGTCTGCGCTTCTTTGTTATGAAGCAGCAGTCAGTTCATGCAATTTTGGACTCGATTTTCACTATGGGTCATTCGGAAACAGTCTCTTTATGCTTTAGTACAGGGGTAAGACTGCGTACATCTGACCCCCCTTACCCCACCGTAGGTGGGAGCCTCTGTGGCACTGGAGTAAATGAAAATGGAAAATATATTATGTTATTTTAGTGAAGGGATAACAATCGAAACTAATCATAAGATGTAGTCCTTAATTATATCATTAGCGACCACATTATATGTGGTCTCTAATTCTTTTAGCGACCGACCACATTTTGTGGTCGCAAATAGTCATTAGCGACTGTTTATTGTGTTTTTGTGATCATATTTCTCTTCACTAATAGCCCTTTTTCTTGTAGTGTAACAAAATAGTTACCACTTGTTTTTTCAAGCAACACATTACATAGGCTTGTCTCTTCATTTGCTACTATGATCCGAGAACAATCTATTTCAGTAAAATTACGGTGGAGAACATGTTTGGTGTGATTTGGATCACAATTTTCTGTTGAAAATAAACAACACAAACAACATATTAAAATTTATGAATTACTAATGAACATTTTTTAGAATTTATAATTTCATTACATTTTATGTGTTTTTGAAAAAATTATCAATTAATATTATCCTTTTTTTAAAAAAAAATATTACATTATTAGATTAGTAAAATTATTCACTTTAATAATTTTATAATTGTACTGTATAAGTAATTAATAAAATGCCCTTTTTAATAATTGTTCTCTTACATATTAAGTAATAATGTTAACAAATAATATCACATAGTTATTATTTATTTATTTATGTCCCATGCATCGCACCGGTGAGAATCTAATTTATCTTAACAACATTAACATTAAGAACTCTTTTCCCTATTCTTTCTGCTAATAAATAACCTCCATACTCATAAAAATTAAAAAACTTATTACAGCAATAATAGTATTCCTAAATTGTAATTGCAGATATAATAAAAAATTACACCACATAAGGAATAGAATATGTAATAATAGTATTAATGTATTACTATAATAATAATTTAATTACTGAGCAAGTACAATAATTACACTTATATTAATAATTTAAGAATTATTAACAATAATAAACAATCATATTTTACAATTTTATTAATGATGTATATATTTTTAATAATAATAATAATAATATGTGAGTGGATTTGTGTTAAACCCATTACTTGTCCAAAATTATTCGGCCCATTACAGATATTACCCAGCCCAATTCCAGACATTAACCATCAGCCAATTCATTTTTTCAGCAGCCTTCTTCTCAGAATCACAGACCATCGGTTGTAAACACCGCCACGAATCCTCTGCATATGTTTCAACCCTTTCTTCCGTTTCCACGCGTACACTAACCAACAGAGACGCCACCGTAGCACGCCAGCACTCCGGGCAGTCCAGCATCGGCTGCATCGCACCTCTCCCAGTCCGCGGGCTCAGCAGTTGTACCACTCCGCCCACTCGCACGCCAAGTCTCCGCTACAACCTGCAGGTAAGTTAATCTATTTGTTCATTTTAATTGATTTTCTTATATCTAGATTATTTAATATTTATGCCATATGCCTTCAGCCTTCTATTCTCCTACGTCCAGTAGTCCGTATGATTTTTAACAAATTTATTGTTTTTTTTTTAATTTTATTTTGTGTAATTGTTTGATGAATTAATTAAACTATTTTATTAATGAATACATTCTTTTTGCTATTATGTTCAACATTAACTCGAATTTTAACATAAATTTATGGTAATTTCTCACTATTATCATTATTATTTATCTTCTATTTCCCTTTGAGTCGGAAAAAAGGCCCATTTTTTATGGTCGCACCTGGTCCATATATTTTCAGGACCGGCCCTCGGCAAGGAATCAGTAGCAAGCTCTTTCGTTTCCAAGATGAACCTCCGCAATTTCAAAACCAGTGTTTATTATCCCTCGTAAGCTGCAATATTGGCGCGATCATCATTCGTTTATTCCGTTTGCAGTTTTTTTGTGTGTGATTTCATGTGTTTCGGATTACCCACTGCAATTGTTTGCTTGTCGATCAATTCAATAATATCTCCCTTATTGCTTTGAAACTGGTTATAATTGTTGTTGTAATGAAGGTTTTTTCTTACCATTACAAAAAGCATAATTCACAAGGAACATATATGCATTAGGTAGTTGCTGTTGATTAATGATTATAGAGAATGTTTATTTGAACTTGTTCATTATAGATGTGGTTCTTTCATTTTTGTATAGCCATAAAGGGGGAGGGGAGCACAATCCCTTTCACCAGCCTATGTGATGCAACTATACTATTCCATGTCATTGGTCATTCAGTTGCTTCTATTGAGCTAATTCTTACAACTCCTTGTCCTTTTCCTTTCCAGCGTTTCCCCACAGATTAGACTGACTCCTACCTTCAATATCCCACGTATACAACACCAAAAGCCTTGTACCTCTCTTGAGGTTCCTCTAAGCATTTGTTCCAAGCCAACTGCTAACAAAAGTCACACACTTGGAGGATCGTCTCTACATTTCCCATTGCAAAAGAGAGCTCAATTAGGCAAGACATTTTGCTCTGTTGGGATCTGTACATATCCTGAAAGTGTAAATGAATTTCAATCACATACACATGAAGAGAAGACAGGAGTGCTTCTTTTGAACCTTGGAGGGCCAGATACACTTCATGATGTTCAACCATTCCTTTTCAATCTGTTTGCTGATCCTGTATGCTACTGGTCTCTTTTTTGTCCATGTCATTTAGGGTATGTTTGTATCCCAGAAAATGCTAGGGGAAGTTTTTTTTATTGGTTCTCATGTGGAAATGAAATGTGATTACTGAGTTTTTTTTACATATGTTTCAGACTTCCAAGTCTGTATAAATAAAAGGAGCTTAATAAAATATAAACAAATATGAGTATGAACAAATATTTCTTTTCCCTCACATTTTCTCTCCCTCCTAATCTATTCAATAGCCCCCCTCCCTATTTTATGCCCCTAGCATTTTCATAGTTTCAAATGGGCCCTTAGTTTGACTTTGAAATGTGGAAGGTGCATGGAGTTTTCTTATGCTCATGTGTGATAAAACTGCTTGTCTGTGCTAGGATATTATACGCCTCCCCAGGTTATTTCAATTCCTTCAGCGCCCATTAGCACAATTAATATCTGTTCTACGAGCTCCCAAAAGTAAGGAAGGCTATGCTGCAATTGGAGGCGGTTCACCTCTGCGAAGAATCACAGATGATCAGGTATACTTATTCTGCTACTCGTAGTTAGTACTTCCAGGCAAATGCTTTAAAAATCTATGCGGAAAACTGTCTATATCTGGGATACAAACTGTGCTTGTAGCATTTCAACTTCAACAACTTTATCCTTCCAGGCAAATGCTTTAAAAGTGGCACTGATAGAGAAGGAAGTCTCTGCTAATGTCTACGTTGCTATGAGATACTGGCACCCATTTACTGAGGAAGCTGTCCAACAGGCAGGTTTAAATAATGCTTCAGATAACTAATTAATAATCTATACTTTGGCAGCTAACGTTCTGTGAACATCACACTAGTGTACTTGATGACATGATGTATCTAAATTCTAAACTAGAGAAATAATGTCAATCCCTGGAAGTGAGCTACTATAATATAGTGCATTCTAAATCATTAGTACGGAGTACTATATAAAGAGCTATACTTCATATCACTTACTGCATGTTTTAATGAGATATTTTAAGTCACATTTGACTTAAAGGTGTTGTATTTTTTACCTATTATGTTATCTTCTCAACACATTCAAAAAATTCTTTTGCTGCTGCTTTCCTTCTCAGAAGTATAGTGGATGTATGCATGATTATATCTTGAGTTGAAACTATGGGCAGTGCTTAAGATCTTGTGCCCTTTTTCTTCGAGTACATGCTGGTGAGCTAAATATGAGTTGTTTGCTGGTTTGATAACCCCAGGGTACTTCATGGCCTTCAGGTGTCTGATTTAAGATTTTACATTTGAAAATAATACATGTGTTGGTTGTTTATAACCTAGTAGGATATCTGGTTTTCATTGTATTTATTTTTTTCACCGATGGTTACTTTTTATGGATGATCATAAAAGAAAGAAAGTACATTTAGGCGTTTATCCAGATTATTTGTAACTGTGAATTTTTCACTTCTGTAGTTATGTTATGGAATGGAACGTGTACTGAAGGCTATGGAATAAGTCTCCATGCCTTTTATTTTTAAAATCAACTTTATGCCTTTCTGGCAGATCAAACGAGATAGAATTACGAGGCTTGTTGTGTTACCTCTATATCCTCAATATTCCATCTCGACGACTGGATCAAGCATCCGTGTTCTTCAGAATATTTTTGGGTAAAGCCATCTTAGCTGATGTCTGATTTATAAACTATGCATTAATCTATATTTTGTTAAATTTTGTACATAAGATAAACCTTTGTACTTTCAGGAGAGATCCATATTTGAGTAGACTACCTGTGGCTATCATACAGTCATGGTATCAACGACAGGGTTACATCATGTCCATGGCTGACTTGATTGAGAAGGAGGTTAAAAAATTTCCACAGCCTGATGAGGTAAATCGTTTTTTACCCTTTGTTATCTCAAAGATATTTGTAGCTGCCAAAATGCCTTTTTTTTGTTTATTTTATCCTGATTTCCTCCATCCTATTTGGGGTCAGTTTGAAATCTGGAAAATGCTAGGGGAGAGAATAAAATCAATATAGAAAGGAAATCTAGAAGGAAAGAGAGTTTGAGGGAACAGAATGGTTCAAGTAAATTAAATTAAGATACTTGTTTGAAGTCATAAACTCAGGGATGACGATGAAATCTAAATATATGTTACATCTGAAAAAGTTAATCAAAACTCTATTATTCTTCCCACTTTCCAAGCAAAAATAGCATTCTCCTTATAATTTTTTCCTTTCATTCCCATATGCTGAATTCCAAACATAGCCTTAGTACAGCGGGTTTATTATTCCTTATGGATATATTTGTCTAGTCGTAATGCATGGTATGTTGATTCTTCTAGGCAATGATATTCTTCAGTGCACATGGGGTACCTGTCAGTTATGTTGAGGATGCTGGTGATCCATACAGGGATCAGATGGAAGAATGCATTTCACTGATAATGCAAGAACTGAAATCAAGAGGAGTTAACAATGAGCATACTTTGGCTTACCAGGTTCTCTTCATTCCATCTTTTTATATAATACCATTGAAAAATATTTTTAAATTACCTTCTGTAAGTGGCTGCTAGTTGTTTCTTCCCTGGGTTTAATAAAACTTTTTTACCTACTGGAACTGAATTTGGTTCTTTTTTACCCTGCATATCAGAGCCGAGTTGGACCCGTACAGTGGTTGAAACCTTACACTGATGAAGTTCTTGTTGAACTTGGAAAGAAAGGAGTGAAATCTCTGCTGGCTGTTCCAGTGAGGTATGAATATGCTATGCATTGAAGTTTTCCTGGTCTATACTTTATGTGCCAGAATCATCATACTGCTCTTGCTATTGGTCATTATTCAACTTGCAGAATTTGTATGGTTCATTATTTGCTATGTTGATTAAAAGATTTGCACTCAGATGGGGCAGGAACATATATGGATTGAAAATTTCCAAATTTTCAAAATACTTGGATTGCAATATCATCATTACCCTGCAAAGGCTCCCACCTTCAGTGGGGTAAGGAGAGGTCGGATGTACGCAATCTTACCCCTGTACTATTTACTAAAGTACAGAGAGACTATTTCCGGAAGATACTTGGATTGCAATAAAAGGGGGTAAATGAAATTAGCAAAATATAAATGAGAATACATTCTGAAGTTCAAAAATAGTTGGAAAACAAAATCCAAAATTAAGTGAGTACACTATCAGTAAATGGAAAACGTCAATCCTTGTCATCACTATATACTAATCAAAGACAGCTCTGCAAATTCTAAATATTTACAAATGAAGTAATAAGTTAATATTTTTACATGATTTTAACAGTTCAACAATAAAAAGATTTCCTCCATTTTCAATGAATTCAAAGACTCACTATTTTTTGGCTTGGGAATATGATGGAATAAAGAAAAATGGTTCACTAAATTTTTTGCGCTTCTATATTATGATGAAGCATCAGCCAGTCCATGCAATTATCGACGTGATTTTCATCATGAGTCCTTCGGAAACAATCTCTCTTTGCTTGCTTTAGTACAGAGGTAAGATGGTGTACATCCGAACCTCCTGTACCCCATCGTAAGATGGTTGACTACAAAAAGTTACTAAAAACCACATATGGGTTTATAACATGCTTGTTAACAATTTCACAAATTCATCTCAATAAAGCTTAGTTAGAGAAGTGCCTGATTGCCTATGTACTAAGGTGAAGTGGTAAAAAAGTAATGTGTTATTACTATTATAGTATTATTATGGATAGAATGAATGACGTGAAGTGGTAAATAAGTAATAATTGTGAAAACATGTGAGTTGCGGAACCAATGGAAGAATTGTGAAAAAATGGAAAGATGTGTGGAAGCCCTATGAAAGAAGAGTTTTGTTTTTTTAAAAGGGCAAGCAGTGGGTCAATCGACTGACCTGAGCATATCTGACCCAAACAGAACCTTAAAATTTCCATACCCACCCTTATGTAGTAGTCTGTTTTCATTTATTGTCCTCTTTTCCCCTAAAAATGCATCCTTTCTGTTGTTGGAAAACATAGGGAATTTCTATCATTCAATTGGGTCATACAACAGAGGGGGGTCTTAACACATTATCCTTGTGATTGCAGCTTTGTGAGTGAGCACATAGAGACACTTGAAGAGATTGATATGGAATACCGAGAGTTGGCTCTTGCATCCGGAATTGTGAATTGGGGCAGGGTCCCAGCCCTCAACTGCACCTCCACGTTCATAACTGACCTCGCAGATGCGGTGATCGAAGCTCTTCCGTCTGCCATTGCAGCAGTCTCAACATCACCCAACTCCTCCCCAACTGAAGAAGCTGACATGGATCCCTTGCGGTACATAACCAAGATGCTTTTGGGCTCCATTTTGACGTTTGTTTTGCTCTTTTCCCCAAAGATGCTCTCGGCATTCAAGAAACACCTTCTTTGAGTAGGATGAGGAGGAAGGATTATCAGGTGGTGCAAGGGTTTAATCCTTTCTTAAGACGTGGTATATCAACACATTATTGTATCCAGACAAAATTTAATACAGTGAAACACGTAAACGATACCCAAATGCAAAAGTTTTAAAACTTTCATACGGTATTGTATATAGTATACAAAAAATTGTGGTTCCCCAACCTAAATAATATCAAGTGCATTGAGAAAGGATGATTTTCATTAAATACCACTATATCTGTTCCATTGTAAAGTTCTCATAAGGCGGAATAGTATGTTAACTTTTATACTCCGTATTTAATTTTAATTGATTAGGATTCAGATAATTATGTTAACTTTTAATTTTAGAATTTAAACGTGACGCATGTTCAACTCAATTACCAATAGCCGACAGCGGACTAGCTAGTTGACAGTTAGTAGTCACATTGTTAAACACCCCTATGGATGGACCCGTGCCGGTTCGGGCCTGGGCCCAGCCGGGTTTTTTTTGGGAATGGGTGAACCGGAACCGGCCCGGGTAAGCGGTGGTTCCGGACCGGGCTGGTTCCGGTTCATTTTTTTTGCTTTCTTATTTATTTCACCCCCTATCTCTCAAATCCCTTGGAAATACCAAGCTCAGCCCAACTAAACCCAGCCCAAACAAAAAAAAAGGTCCAAACTAGGCCGGGTCCAGCCGGGCCGGTACACTAAACTGATGACCCGTACTCGACCCGCCCCAACCCCACGGGCCGGGCCTAGGCCCGGAATCGGTTCCCCAAGACCGTGTCGGTTCGGGCCCGCACAGTAGCGGGCCGGGCCGGTTCACGGGCCGAGCAGCCCGGGCCCGTTCCATACCTAGACTTAAACTTACGCCCTAAAACTAAAAATGCACTTTTGTGTAGTTGGTATTTAACTAGCACTCTCATCGTCCAGTACTAAAATTAAAGTTATTTCTTATCTATATATATTATTAAACCAACTAAGTATCCCGCCTAAACTTTTAGGGAATTTTCGTAACTCTAACTCTGCTTCTATTTACCTTCTGCCCACCTCTTCCTTGGAAATATCCGACCACCACGGCGTACATTCATTCACCTTCGTTGGACTTCCTGAACAAATTACGACATATAGCTCAAAAAATTTAAGGTATCTCACTCCGACCCATGCTTCTCCCTGGCCTTCCTCCTTCATCGGATGTCCCCCCCTTGAATAAGGATGTATCATGTCTCTAAATCATGGCCAATTTGTGAGTAAGTATTAAGGATCTTCTATTATATATTCGCATTGTGTTTTATTTATCCTTTGTATCTTAGTCAGATTTATTATGTTAATTAAGAGAAACAAAGAAGTCTGATGAATCATTTAAGTAAATGTTATTCACTTACTAAGTTACTAATATTTCTTTTCTTTTTTGCTTATTGTTTTGTTGGTGTTTTGATACGTTTTCATTTCATGCCGAAGAAAATAATGATGGAAATAAGGGAGGATGCAATTTTTTTCTTCTACAATGGAGTAAAAGATGATGAATCTTTAAGAGATTGAATTAAATGATGAGTTTAGTGAATCTTACGTGTAATTATTATGGAGCATTAATTTCTTAAATGTTTTGATTTACTTTTAGTAACTATACAGAGAATATAGGAATTTTATAAAGTTTGTTTTTATCATTTCTTTTGTGAAGTGGTTCGTTTGCATGGAGTTCCGAAATCAAACACTTCGGGTAGAGCATTCTAAATTTCCATGCCATTTTTGGATCACTTTGTGGAGCCGTAAGGATATGAATTTGAATTTCAGCAGTACAATGCACTCTCAAATTGATGGACAAACGGAGAACCTCAATCCAGTGGCGGATCTTGTACATAAATTTTGAAGGTTCGAATTTATTTTATAAATTTTGGGTGTTCAAATACATACATAAATTTTTACACTAGGACCCATATATATGTATTTTTACACTACTAGTTAAAAAATTTGGGTGTTCACATGAACACTTTTGAACATAGGGAGGTCCGCCCCCGCCTCAATCGCAGGTTGGGCAACCTGATTTATAGCATTTGTGGCGACAAACCGAAGCAATAGGATGTGGCACTGTCATAAGCAGAGTTTGCATATAATAATGCAGTCTATTCAGCTACTGGCCAATCCCCTTTCTATTTGATTTACAAGCAGTCCCTGGACATGCATGCATTGGATTTAGCAGGATTTCCCAAATATGGATGAAGTGTAGCAGCTAGGAATATGGCAACTCAAGTGTGTGATGTGCAGACAAGTTAAATCAAGACTTGAAGCCAAAAATGAGAAATACAAGAAAAAGATTTTAAAAATGGTGTAAGTAGTTGTTTAAAGAAAGAGACTGGGTGATGATATTTTTAAGGACAAATTTCTTATAAGGTCTTTCAACAAGCTGAAGCAGGGGAAATATGGTCCATACAAGATTTTGAAGAAGATTAATTATAATGTATATGTAATTGATTATCCGGAAGACATGAATATTTCAAAGACGTTCAATGTGGTGGATGTATACGAGTTTCTTGAGGATGTACCGTTATATCTGATTATAACTCAAGATCGGGTTTTCACAAGTGGAGGGGTTGAAGTAGTAGGACAAGCCACAACTGAAAATGAGCTGCATGAAAACGGGGATAACACTCACGTACCTCGATGTTGCGTATGAGGCCCGCAATATATCAAACTGAAGCTTTTGATGTGCTCTATCAAGTCATATTGCTTTTGTCTCATTATGGAGTCCCGTGCTATGGAAATGTTGATGCCAGAACTTACGGGACAAAATTGCAGTTTTCATGCATAAGATATTTTATTTATTTATTAGAGTTGGACTACAAGTAAATTATTTAAAGTTTTAGTTAAATGGCTCTGTATAAGGTTCCTAAACATTATGTTACAGCAGGTTTTGAAAAAAAAGCATTCTTATGATTAACTTCCAATTTCTAATGGAGTCCAATTATCTTTCTTAAAGAACATGATGGTGTTCTTTTTCTTATGGTCTATCTACCAAAGAACTCAATGATAACAATACGATATAAATAAAATATGTGGCCTGCTTTCATTTTTGCTTCTCCTGCAAAAGCTTTCTTAAGGCTTTACACATAAATGAAACAGATCTTTATTTGACACGGGTCATCTTCAAGCTCCTTTATCTTTTACAAAAATCTAATTGTCCATATTCATGATAGGCATTTACATATTTTGAAAAATTGAATTTAGTTCCAATTATTAGGGGTGGACATAAAGCTGAACCGAACCAATACCGTTTTGGCCCATAATGGTACCGAACCGAATAACGGCTATTTAAACGGTTCAAAGATTTTTATCAGGAACCGAAACCATATAGTTGGGAATGGGTACGAGATTTGTTCTAGATTTTGAAAATAAAAAATACCGAATCGGACCATTAAAAATAATGCATTCGAGATTTTTATTTTTTTTTCTATACCAATAAATCTCTTTTTTAGATCAACAATTTTGTAGCCCAAGTATGTATTCATGCATCCCTAAAATAGCTAAATGTGCGCGTACATATAATTAATGGTAGTTTTTGTTTTAGATAATTTATATTATATTTTGGTGTATTGAAAGAATGTTACAGTTTTAAAAATCATTAATGACTATTAATTTCCAATAATGTAGTGTATATGGGTATGTTTGGCACAACTAGCTGAAAAGATACTTTTTTGAGCTTTTTTGTAACTGTTAGCTTTTAGTAACTGAAAAGATCTTAAAAAGAAAAGTCGGTACCTGTTTGGTAGGAAGCTGACTGTTTGATTTAGCTCTGTTTGGTATACAAGCTGTTAAGACTAATTAAAACTAGAAACTACTGACTTATCTGAGATGGTTCTCACTATAGCATCTAAAGAAAGATCTTTTATTTTTTATAAAACCTCTTAAAAATTGTCACGCCAAACATACAACTAGAATCTTTTAAAGACTTTTTAAAGTAGTTTAAAGTAGTACAAAAGCTAGAAGGCAAGGACTTATGCCTACCAAACATAGTCTATGACTTTTAGTTTTATCATATTTGTGAAGTTTTACAACTTAATTAATACGGAGTATGGTTTAAATCTTAGCTCTCACAATTCAACTATAAATTAGATTCAACCTAGAACAAAGAATAAGATCGCTAAATTTTTATATTGTATTCAACAATTTGATGACATTCTTTTCATATTTTCACATTAATTTAATAAAGAAGATATTTATCTGGTGTATCATTATTTTGCTAAAGATGATACCTACTAACCGTACGGTTTTGTACCATTCCGAAACAACATGGCAACAAATGGTTCCATCCTTAGAACCATGTACCGTTAGAAATCTCACCGGTACATTACAGATTTTGCTAATTTACCGGACCGTTTCGGACCGCGCCTACCCCTACCAATTATGTATCACATTTTTAACATGTCTAATGCCTAACTAATTTTGAAATTTTGACGTTACATGCTAATTGTTTGTTATCTTTGTTGGTGTAGATACCTTTTACTCATACTTTTGTCTAAGATTATAGAACAACGGAGATGAGAAACTTTGTTGTCCAATTATTTTATCTTCTTCAGATATTTTGACATATTTTTTACTAATAGAAAATTAAATACATTGACGGTTAAAATTTTGCATTGACAAACATGAAAATGAGAGTGTTGCAATTAAAAACAAACGTAAGAAGTACTTTTTAGGAATTTTAGTTTAGTTTCTCTTACATGTACATTGATTTTTGCCTATTTATATTTTCTATTTAATGTATAAATTTAAATATTGGGGTTTTGGTAAAATAAACATTATTCTAGATTCAAGAATAGATACTTTTGTGGGAGTGTAGAAAATCTTGCTCTAAGAGAGTAAGAGGTCACTAAGTACAATTCTTCTTACTAAAGTAGCTATTAAAAGTGTTAAAATTTATGCAGTAAAAACGAAATGTATCTCATATTAATAAGTCATAAAACTCTCCAAAACGTGTTTAATGGTTGAATTGATAGTACTCTTCTTGCACGGAACAACTCCTAAGCTCAATTAGTGAAGTGTACATATAGAGTGAACTTATTTTTGATAATGTGAAGTCACTTTATAATTAGTCTATCATCCCGTGCAACACACGGGTTAAAGACTAGTTATTAATTATTTATTTATTTCGTATAAGGCTAAACATGTCATTTCAAAACTATTTCCATTCTCCGTAGTATCCTAAATTAACCACTTTCCTTACTTTTAGCATATCATGATTTTCTCTCCTTCCTTGTATCTCCTTAACCGTTTCCATTCCCCACGATTTTTGTTCTTCGACATTTTCTTTTTCTCCATCATGTTCCTTTTCTTTTTCACCATTACAAAAGCCAAAACACTTTCATTTCTTCACCATTCTTTCACCACGTCTTTTATTAGATTTCAGACAAGAAAAATCTTAGTCCAATATCATCTCTTCTCTATGGATTATAGTTAGACGACGAACGTGCTTATGTTTCTGAATTGAACTACTTCTGTCATTTATATATTTGTTTATTTCTAATTCAAAATTTTTGTTTTGTTATTCTATGCTTTTAATTGGCAAAATCTTATTGATTATATTTCAAGTGAGCTGTAGTGTATGCTTATTTTATGTCTCTTTATCCTACAACTATAACCATGTAAACAACATTTTTCGGTTTTTTTGTGTACATTATAATTTTATTTCATTCAATGTCATGATGTAACTTAAATCGATCACATACAATTGCACTAACGTAGATGATCATAAACAATTTTGTTTTTAGATTTGCTTTTTATATTTTCTTGTTACGTTATATACATTTGTATTTGGGGATATGTTTGTATTTTTACCTCTAAGTGGTTATTACTTCAATGACATACTAATGCACTTGTACGTATATTCTCATGTAGTGTGTTTGGTATTTGCTGCACTTTTTAATGACTACTTTTCTGCATTGAGTAACTGAACCTTATTCTTAATTATATTATTTGATGCAACTATATATGCTTATTTTGCACTTACCATACCTTGGTCATGCACTTCATATTTTTTACTTTTTTTTGCAGATACGATGTTGTCAATGAAACAATTATGACCTTTTGGAAGAAAAAGTGCATTGGATTCTAAAAAAGTTATCAATGTAAAAATGTAGAAAGTGGTATATAATAGTGCACTTTAGTATGTATTTCGAATGCATATTATAAAAGTGCATTTCATTTTATAAGAAAAGGGCGTATGTAAAACTTTAGAAAGTGTGATATAATAGTTCACTTTTGTTTACATTAAAAATGCACATGATAGTTGTTTGTTTTCCACCCTTGCATATTTTTTCATTTTCATTTTAATTAAAGTCGTTTTTATTTAAAATATGTTTGGAAGAGCACGAGTACATTGATAAATTGCAAATGTTATAGAAAGTGTAAGGAAATCATATAGGAATGCAAATTACAACTGTGCAAAATAACTTAATTAACATTTTATTAATTTTATATTCGTTAAATTGAAGAATGGACTCGGTAAGGTAAACCACTAATAGTGCAAAATTCTTCAAATATTTAATTAAAACTAACGTGATAATTGAGTCAACATGCTTATATATTTATATTAATTTTTATTTAAAACACGTATAGATGTGCACAATTGCATGGTTATAGTGCATGTTAATTTTATTAAAAGTGCAAACTAAACCTTTCATTAAATGCAAAAGATATTTAAAGTGCAAAATGCTTCACGGATAAGTGCATGTTCTGAAACTTTGAAATGCACTTAGTTTTTCTGCACATTCCAACTATGACTACACAATACTTATATTACTATCATTACTTTATGTGCATGCACTTTTCTAAATATGCTATTTTTACCTAGAATTTGGATAAGAAAAAGTTCTTAACATCTAAAATAAAATTAATCTCAGTCGTCCAAAAAGTCAATTTGATGCACAATAAACTTTTTCTGATGCATTTTTCAAATAAGCCCAATTTGATGCACTTTTCGAAAAGTTCATCAAAAAAAATTATTCCAATGTGCATTACATAAGGGTT
>CAMAPE010000070.1:5987500-6055000 GCA_945859875.1 Cuscuta europaea
GAGTTTTTTGCTCTAATTTGGTATGGATGAACTAGACTTGATGAGGAACATACAAAAAAAATTTCAGCCAAAAATACCCCCTGGAACCACCTCAAATTGAGGTGTACGGACAGGCCCTTCCTCCGAACTACAGGGAGGTGAATATTTGTGTGTGCGTGTGTGTGTGTGTGTATATATATATATATATATATATATATATATATATATATATATATAGAGAGAGAGAGAGAGAGAGAGAGAGAGAGAGAGAGAGAGAGAGAGAGAGAGAGAGAGAGAGAGAGAGAGAGAGAAGATCCCATGAGAAGTCCATTTTAGGCTGAAAAGTGAGAAGTTATTTAGACCGTTAGATCTCCTCATCTAGGCCCATCTCCATCGCATGTTGCCTTCGTTCTTCCGTCGTTCATTAATGGCATTTTAGTTATTTTAATCATCTTTATATCTCTTCGGCTACTCAATCGATCCCCTCATCCAGACCTAACATGTTCATCTGTCAATCTCTTTCTTCGTCTTCGATTTTTTCAACTTCGATCTCTTCGATCTCTCATAAAAGATTCAATCGGTATTTCTAATCTTTGTAATTTTCTACCTTGCTATTCTATCCGACTTACTACGGAAGGCTTTATTGTGGACTCGAGCGAATTTCAACTTTCATCCGGTAATTTGTAATTTCTATGATATTAAATTAATCAGTGTGTTTCGAATTTTTGTTTAATTAAATTTGTTTCTGCCATAAGTATGCGTACTATTGCTGTTGTTCCTTTTAATAAAATTATTTATATTAATTTGATGACTCTCTTACTCAACATGTTGTTTCTGTTACTTGAATGTTCTATTTGTGTTGCGTAAAGATGATGTTTAGGCATAATAAATTATACTTTATGCTATGTTAGCTTATTTGTTTATTTGATTAAAAGTTGTGTCTTTTGATTTAATAGTTATAGTAATTTGAATACAAGTTTTTTAGTTGATAGAGAACCACAAATTTCAATCACTAATTATAGTACCTTTAATTGATGTAGAAAACCCAAACAATTGATTTAAGATCTCAAAACAAGAGCCTTGAAATAGAATAGTACTATGATGCATTAGTTGTTGTGGAATTTTCTTCTCTCCAACATTTTTGCAGATTGTGTTTTTAATTGAGTATTGCATGGTATTGAATCAACACCCCCTTCATGCTTTGTTAACTGAAGTTGTAATTATGTATAAATCATTTTTATTGACTAAAATTGTCTTAATGTTTATTACTTTTCAGCATAATGGATCAAGTTGACAATGTTGAAGTTGTTGGCATGAACTCAACTCCATGCTTGAGCACTTCCTTATCTTCTAAACAATGGATTCCAGCTTGCCCCCATGATTGTAAACCTACCATTGGTATGTCTTTCTCCTCATTAGGAGATGCTTTGATCTTTTACAATGAGTATGCTTCCATGTGTGGATTTGAAGTGCGTTTAGGAACTGAAAATAAGCATCAAGATGGTACTGTTTTAATAAAATATTTTCTACGCAACAAACATGGCTTTAAAGAGAATAGAGACAGTAATCAAAACTGTGTTCTCAAAGAGAAAAAATGAAATCTGGTCAAGGGACATCTCGTCGAACTGCCCTAAAGAGAACCGGTTGTGATGCTTGTATGAGAGTCCGTTTATCTTCTTGTGGTTCTTATACAATATACTATTTTCATGAGGCACATACACATGAGTTTACTACTCCTAAGAGCCAAATGTTTCAAAAGCAAAACCGTAATCTCAATGTGCTTCATAAGAAATTTATTTTTGACAATGCAAAGCTTAATAAGGGAGCAAGTTTTTCTTTTCATATGATGAAAGAACATGTTGGAGGGTATGCAAATGTTCGTGCTTCGTGGGTTGATTTTAAGAACAGTTATCGTGATTTGAAGACATATGTTAAATATGGAGATGCACATATGTTTATTGTTTGTTTCAAGAAAAAGGTTGCTCATTGGAGTGGTTTTTTTTATTATGTGGTTTATGAGAATCAGCGATTGACTAGGTTTTTTTTGGGCAGATGCATTATTTAGAAAACATTATGCATTGTTTGGTGATATGATTACGTTTCATTCCACATTTAGCACCAATAAATATTCTATGATTTTTGAACCTTTTACTGGGGTAGATAAACATCGAAAATGCATTACATTTGGTTGTGCCCTAATTACAAATGCAGATGTTGATTCATATACATGGGGTTTTTATACGTTCTTGCGTTGTATGGTGGTTGTCATCCTGTAAGTATCGTGATAGATCAAGACCCTACTATGAAAATAGTCATACCCAAAGTCTTTGACAAGGCAAAGCATAGGTTTTGCACGTTGCACATAATGAAGAAAGTCTGTGAAAAAGTAGGGTATAAAATTTGTGATGAAACTGATTTTCTTCTCCGTTTGAATGCTGTTGTGTGGAATCGTGATCTAGAACCAGATGAATTTGTTAGTGGTTGGTTATCTGTTATGGCTGATTTTGGATTACGGAAACACGACTGGTTTCTGAATTTGTTTGATATTAGAGACATGTGGATTCCTGCCTATTTTAGAGATGTTTTTTTAGGTGGAATTTTAAGAGCGACTCAAAGATCAGAGAGTGAAAATAATTTTTGTAACCATTTCTTAAACCCATTCCTATCGTTGGTTGAATTGCATCTCACTTTCAAATTGCCATAGAGTCTCAACGCTATAACCATGACCAGTTGCATGCTAATTCCAAGAAATCGTTTCTTCAATTGCTAACACCATTACCAATTGAGAAGCATGCGTCTGAACTTTACACCCTCACTGTTTTTTACCTGTTTCAAGCTGAGTGGAAAGCTGCATGTTTTTCTTGTGGTATTCAAAGCTTCATTACTGATGAATCAGGCTAGGATCATGATTCTGTTGTTGATTTTCTTCATGGGAAAATGTATAAAGTTACATATAATCCCGTTGATCATGATAGTTCTTGCTCTGGCAAGATGTGTCAGAGGGAAGGTATCTTGTGCCATCATGTTCTATTCATAATAAAAGAAAAGGGTGTTCGTGAGTTTCCCAATCGATATATACTGAATCGGTGGACAAAAAAACTTTGGAAAAGCCTATTTTTTACTGTTTTGGGAACATATTGGATGAATGTAATGGTGATTCCAAAAATAAGTTGGTGAGTGATCTGTGGTCATCTTTTTTCAGTTGTATTTCTCTTGCTGAGAGTTCAAATGATGATCTGCAGAAGTTATTGGACATGATGGAATCTTTCAAAGGCTCAATTCTTTCAAAACATACTTCCAATGATGTGGGAAAAGGTTCAAATGATATTGAAAGCCTCTTAGGTATTAGCTCTTCATCAGAATCTAGCATTCATCCTCCGAACATTTCTGTTAATCATCATCATCATCATTACCCCAGTACCGCAAAGGCTCCCACCTACGGTGGGGTAAGGGGGGGGGGGGGGTCGGATGTACGCAGCCTTACCCCTGTACTAAAGCACATAGAGACTGTTTCCGAATAACCCATAGTGAAAATCGCGTCGAAATTTGCATGGACTGACTGTTGCTTCATAACAAAGAAGCGTAGACAGTTTAGTGAACAAGTTTGCTTTATTCCATCATATTCCAAAGCCAAAAAATATTGAGTCTTTAGCTCCATTGCGAATGATGGAAAAAGAATGAATATCAAGCATGAAGAAGCTATACTAAAAAAGAGGTCAAGTAATGTGGGTAAAAATGATGCTTGTGCCATAGAGGATCAAGTCAAGAAGCCAAGAACATGCAAATCTTGTGGTTAGGTTGCTTTCCATGATAGTAGAAACTGCCCTAATAAAGAATGTGACACTCTTCAAGGTAATAATTTGTTTACTATTTTAATTGTTTTGTAACTTTTCAATGTCTAACTGCTATTTTGTTTGCAGGTGTTGATAAACTGGACTCATCTCCACTTGCTGCCTCTTGATGTCTTTCCAAGTTTTGAACAGAAGTTTGAATTTTTTTTGTTGCTTTAGTTTTGCGTTTTGCCAAATTATGAGTTGAGCTTGTGGTGAAGTTGGTTTCCATTATTGTTAAAACTGTCCTAGACACTTCTTCTAGTTTATAACTTGCTAACTATTTTACACTTTCTAACTGCTATTATTTTATTTTTTGCAGTTGTTGATAAACTGGACTCATCTCTACTTGCTGCCTCTTGTTGTCTTTCCCAGTTCTGAAGTGAATTTTGAATTTTATTGGGGCTTCAGTTTCTGCATTTTACCAAGTTGTTGATTAAGCTTTCTATTTTATTGGCTTCAATCCTTTCTTTTTTAGTTGTTAGTGCGTGGAGTCAATTTTTAGTTTTTTTTGAGTTGATACATGATTCATACTTGTAATGACACTTTGAGCATTTAATTGATGGTTTTCTGTAAAGTATTAAGTATCTATAATAGTTTTTTTCTTGGGAGCTTATGTCAAGTATCTATAATAGTTTTATGTTGGTTAAGCAAAAGCAGAGTGCACTACAAAATAACTGTAGTGAGATCATACGTAGCATTGAAAATAACTCCAAAATTAAAGTTTTCTAATAGAGAAAACAAGTTAAGATATACGAGGTGTTTTGCATTTTTCTGCTACTTATTTACTTATTGTATCATTCCAAAAAAATGCAACAAATCAAAATAGCTTTTCATTGGCAGCTTTTAATGTAATCATTTGAAAATTTAACATTTAAAAGTAATAATACTCTTAAGAAAAATTTATGATTTTTGTATTATTTACCTTCACGTTCCTTATTATCATTACAACTTTTATCAGATGAAACCGTATGATGCTCAGATTCTTCTTTGTTCAAATCTTCTGTTAAAGTTATAAAAAATAAACAAGTACACTTTTAAATGCATTTCTATTACTTTTAAGCTCAAAGTACATTATTTTTAGTAGAAATAGTCATCATATTATTTCATTTTAATGTAAATTATTATACCATCTTCATCTTCATCATTTACTGCATCCTTTTCCTCTTCATTGTTCTCCTCTAGTCCATACAACGCAAATTCAAGAACATAGGTCTAATATTTTTTACTTTATGGTTAGACAAAATAGGTTAGGTGTGAGTGTCATAAGGTAAATGTGAAAAGGTATGGTTTTAGTAATTAACAATGCAATCCGTGGGCTTATTAATCATCATCATGTTAGTGGTGTTTTAGCTTCATTAGGTCTTTCTTTTAGGTAAACAAATTTATGTAATAGTTGACCTCAGCTCGGTGAAACACATATAGTTAGAATTTTCGATTTACTCATTCAACTAAACCAATTCTTGCTTAACATTCCCATTTTCCAACTCTCATAAGAGATAAGACACCCACAAGAAAGCATTTAGTTAGAGACCTACGGAAGAAAGTTTTGAGAAATTTTCCAAATAATATAAATCCCGTTTACTTTTGAAAAAAAAAATCCAAGCTGCCAGCAACCCAAACAAACTTTAAATAAGCATTATATTATAAAACATGTCATCAATCATTCAATTGTGATTATAAAATCATTAACATTTGACAAAATCTTATCGAAATATTTCATACATAATCTTGGACAATCATATCATATATTAAGAACATATAATGCATTGTTTAATTAAGTACTGGAGCAGTTGTTGGTCCCAGTTACACAAGGAACAGTCTAGAGGGGGGTGAATATACTGTTCTGGTTTTTAAGTTTTTGCGCGTCTAAGGAAAAGACACACAGAGAGGTTCAAGTTCTTGATAGAACTTGCTGGCAACAGATAGGTCTTTTGGTCGGGTAGTCTCTCAAACACACTAAGGCAGTTGTCTTTCTGTTAACTCTTAAGGCAAGATTCGCTGAACACAAAGTCCAAGCCTTTTAGAGATGATCAGTTAGAATCAACCGCAAATATAAAATGTAGTAAGTAAATGACAGCAAAGATTTTTATAGTGGTTCAAGGAACAACTCGTTCCTCTAGTCTACTATTTCACTAAGCTTGTAAAGGGTCAAATTACAACACCTTAGTCCTAGCGCTTAAGAAGCACTCCACGTCTTCTTCAAGCTTAGTTGTCACCCGTGATGCTCTTCCTAGCTTCCTGATGACTGGTCTCGTTTCACTTAGCTTCTTTGAAGTATCCCCACTTCACTACTTCAGTTACTTTGACACGTCCTTCTTAAACAAGAGATGATTTGAGTGACAAAAGGGTTTCTCGAACATTTCTTCGTGAAAGATGTGTAGATGAAGCTTTCGAAGTGTTGAAGAACTGGAGGAAACTTTTGTTTAAGTTGTTTTGAAGGATATGAAAATGTTATCTTCACAATGTCAAACTTTTTCTCTTGTAGGAGATGTAGAAGATGAAGTCTCAAGAGAGTTTAGCTTGAATTCGAATTTCTGAGTTCATAGAAAAGTTATCTTGCCAGCCCTTCGAAGTGTATCATATATACTGAAAGATGCTTTTCCGTTGGAGTGTAGAATACATCTTCATTAAATGTTTGTACCGTTGATTTGACCGGTTGGTTCCAAAAGTAGATGACTTGCTATTTTGGGGCGTGTAAAGTATTATCCGCCTGGATCCTTGATTAATCATCAACTTTAAATATCTTAGCGTGTGGAGCTCATAAATGAGCATTAAATGCACGTACTGTAGCTCTTCCGTTGAGAGGCTCCTAGCCGTTAGGAAATTTCCCGTTAGTTGACAGCTTAGGTAGCACACCTTGAATTCGTCTAAGTGTGAGCAGCACTGGGAGGCCATCTGTACATGGTAAAGCCTTTTAGGTGCACGAGCAGTTCTGTCCAGCAGGCGTACCAGAAGACTTGGGGTCTTCTGTTATGTCGAATACTTTAGTACTTACACTTGAGAAAAATTCTAATACAAAATTCTAATGTGGGTACTCTAATATCCTAATTAATCTAGCATCGTCAAAATCTAAATACAATATATTCCTTACAATTTTCCCCTTTTTGATGATGCCAAAACACTTATTCTACTTCCAGAGAAGTGTCTTTCACCGTAAAGAAATAGTATAAGTGAAACTTTCAATTTTAATCTTGGTGGGTAACTTGTATAGGAGAGCAGTAAGAGTTTTAAACAGAAAAGATAATGTATAGATTATCAGAGTAAAAAACAATAATCAATCAATCGTAACAGGTAAGAGCATAACAGGTTAAAGATAAGTAAGAAGCCAGAAGAGCTTTATTAGAATAAGACAGAAAGTAAGAGTACAGAGGTGTTCTGTTAGAAACCATACTTCTTCTTCTTCCTCAGCTGCCTTATACTGATTTGTTTGCTCAATAACCTTGGCTCTTATAGAAGCCAGATTCCTTGGATTTGCATAGCTAGTCCACATAGGAGTGAGCCTTCAATCCAAGTAGTTAAGTACTCCTTCTTGAGCATTCTTGGCATGAACAATCTGTCTTGCCCACCACTCTTCTGCTTCTCGGAAGGATCCTCCATGATTGACTCTCACAAACCCTTCATCATCAATGAACAAGTTTTCTTGCCGTAGAGGAGTCATCTTCTTCCTCATTTCTTCAAATTGGGCTCTGTCTAGCTTACATATGCCACTCTTTTGCCAATCAGAAAATGAGAAGCAGGGCTTCTTCCTAGTTTTCTTGGGAGGAGGAGGGGGCTTGTAGGTGCCTTCAGCAATCCTTTTCTATTTGGATTTTTCAAAGTATCAAAAGGGATCAAGAGAGGCTGAGGTTCTGGCCAGCTGAGAACGGCCAGGATCCGATTATTTAAGAAGTCGATTGCTCCTAGACTATCAATTGATCTGAGTCTATCATTAATTACCTCTTCGATTTTTCAAGGTGCCTTCAATAAGACTGCTTTGCTTATTCATTTCTATACTTGGTGTGTAAATTAATTTGCAATTTTCTACTTCCCATGTGATTAAAATTGAACTATATTTCTTACTGCCTTTGATTTTCATTCCCCTTAACATGTTTTGACTCGAGAGTTACGTAAGGCTCATTGCAGCGGAGTCGATAATCAATAGAGTCAAATTATGAAATTTTTATTTTTATTTTGCTTCATATGCGTGTACATAGGAGATTGGTTTTTTGTGACGTTTTCTGCCCCAAGCGCTACAAATACCAACATTTTCAATGACAAAAATATGACGTTTTTACCCATGACGCCAAGTACCAAACAACCCCATTAAATGGGCAATTGGTAAATTTAGAAGTCGAATGGGGCGGGCCATGGGGGAGTGGTAAAATACTAGGGAGCAAAGGAAAACAGCCCCTTTGACTGATTCGGCAAAAAGCAAAAGTAATTGACACAATGAAAAAATAAAATGATTGGCGTATGGAAGGATCCAGAATCATTACGTACTCGGTATAAAGGAGTCCCGCTTTCTATCTGCCCGTTTGTGATTAAAGTCCAATTTATGTCCTCCCATCTAATGTCCGGTCGGTGTTGGGGGGCCCTCAAGGATGAGATGTCATCCTTCTATTATATATAAACAAATTGAAGAAAAAAGTACTTTGTATAAGCACAAATAAATAATAAATTTTCAGCAAAAAACAACACAACAATTCTTTCAATTTTAAAAGCAGTAATAATAAACTAGGCAGCTTCTTTCTTTGAGAGTAGAGCGGATAAGATAATTTTGAGGCGTGTGAGAGAGTGTGACTAGTGTTCTTCCTCCTTGCCTGAAAGTTTACTCTTTGTGAGTGAGAGCTTGAGAGGTGGGAGTGTGGCTAAACTTGGTGAGTTGGTGGAGTGCTTAAACAACCCTAAGTGGTGTGTGTCAGTTGTTTTGGTTGGAGACCTGAGATGAAATACACACCCAACATCAATAATAGGATTAGTAGCAGGACTAATATGGTGTTAGTGACATTGGAAAATGCAAAATATGAACCTTCACTTGTTCCACATCTGAAATAATAAGGATAGCTGTTATGTTTGAGAAATTGTACGACGTATTTAAAAGGCTGTATATGCTACATTTAGGCGGCACAGGCCAAGTGGCACTGGCGGCCGGGATTTATTAAAAGAATATTGTGTTGTGTCATTTTTCTTCAAAAAATCATACTTTTTCAGTTTTTTGTACGCAACAATTCGTACATTCCTTGTTCTTAAATAAGTAGAACAATCAACTTTTCACATCAAGTACGGAATATATGCTTTTTTTATCTTGTCATCCTCTCAGCCCCACGATGGATGGGGCCTTTCACTTCTCCTGATTTAATGCACCAAACTCTTCATCACTTCTCCTATATATTATGTGCATAGTTTAATTTCCGTGCGACTTGAAAATTTATCAACTCACACACCATGTTATATTTTAATAATGTGTGAAATTCTCTCTTAGGTCAGATTTAATTGCCTAAAATGAAAAATAGTTAGTATTTTTGTGTAATTTAGAGATCTCGATAAATTTATTTGCATATTTAATTAAGATAATTCTAAGATGAATGATTTGTAAATTACTAAATTTATTCTTAAATGAATTTCAGGCATGATTAATCATTCACTACAAAAACAAAAACAAAACGGGTTTTTTGTCACGAAATTTGTTAGAGATGGCCGTGTAAAGAATCTCTAACAAACGGTTTTGCTAGAGATTTTGTTAGAAATTCTCGCCACGGCATCAGCGGCTTGACAAGAACAGTGTTAGAGATATGTAATGTGTTACGAATTTTTTTAGGAACTTATTGGGGAATGATCCTTAAACAAGGGTTGTTCAGATGGCGGCGCAATATGCATGTCAAGGATTGCAATCCCTAACAAAATAACAAATTGATTTTTTTAAAACTTGTCACGAAACTCGATATAATCATACAATTTTCATCATTCCGATGACTCCACAAACACATTCTAATACTCTCTATAACACTACATACCATCGGAATATTATGGAACTAACTAAAATGCCATGTATTTATAGAAATTAGAAATAATAGTCATGGTCTCATGGATCCAAATAGCTTCTTTTAACCACTTTGTTTTGTTAGGGATATAATTCCTGACAAAACTAATTGGAATTTCCCGCCAAAATGTACCCTGCCAGCGGCATTTTAATAAATCGTTGGGGAGCTTGTTACATAATTGTTTCGGATGAATTTTGTTAGGGATTCTTTCGGGACGAAACTTGCTTGACCAATGTTTGATCGATATCCCGAATAAATTAATGACAAGCTTGTTAAGGATGATATCCCTGACTAATATTCGTGACAAATCCAGTGTTTTTTATAGTGATTTCACAATGAACTACTGGGCAAAACTTATTTATATAATATGAAGAGTTTGGTGTATTAAACCTATGCGCAAGAATGACACCCACAAATTATTTCATAGTTATTCACACTTTTATTTTCAAAGTAGAGAGAAATAATTTTGACCATATATTTATGATTTTAAATTACTCTAAGCAATAATTACGTATACCCTGTATATGCCTAAAATAATGTTGTTTACAAAATGTGTGACTATAATTTAAACTTAATCATACTACATTATGTTCAATTTTTACATTTTGGGGACTATGACATTATATTATAGTAACTATTTGTCATACTTTTATGAATAAGTTTTATTTCAATAATATTTTTGAAAAAAAACATTTATTTTAAATGGAAAAATCATTTGGGACAATTAAAAAGAAATTTGGCTCCTATTGTAGAAAATTCTGGGTAATTCTCATTCATAACGTGTAATAAAAGGAACGTGGTTGTTATGTTTTCTTCTCTTCCTAAATTTACAATTTTGGTATAATGATTACAACGGTTTTCAAAAGAATTCACTCTTGACGAAGAAGAAAAGTACCCTGTTAATTTTTTACGGAGTACAAAGTTATTTAAGAGGTCAATGGCTCCTAAACTGTCAATTGAGCCGAGTCTTTCATTAATTACCTTCTGCATACCGCGTTTGCTTCCATTTTCAAGGTGCCTTCAATAAGACTACTTTGCTTATTCATTTCTATACTTGGTGTGTAAATTAATTTGCGATTTTCATTTTCTACTTCCCATGTGATTAAAATTGAACTATATTTCTTACTGCCTTTGATTTTCATTCCCCTTTAACATGTTTTGACTCGAGGGTTACCTAAGGCTCATTGCAGTATAGTCGATAATCAATAGAGTTAAAATTATGAAATTTTGATTTTTTTTGCTTCATATGCATGTACATCGGAGATTGGTTTTTTGTGACGTTTTCTGCCCAAAGCGCTTCAAATACCAACATTTTTAATGTTAAAAATATGACGTTTTTACCCAACACGCCAAGCACCAAACAACCCCATTACATGGGAAATTGGTAAATGTAGAAGTTGAATGGGACGGGCCATGGGGGAGGGGTAAAATACTAGGGATCAAAGGAAAACGGCCTCATTGACTCATTTGGCAAAAAGCAAAAGTAATTGACACAAGGAAATAAGAAAAAAAGAAAATGATTGGCATTGGAAGGATCCAGAAATATTACCTATCGGTATAAAGGAGTGAAAAAAGTTACAGCTCTACATTAAATATCATTATATATTTTAAATAGTGTTTGGTCCTTAAGCTGGCCAAATCTCCCTTCCTTTATATGGTCCCATAACCTTACTTTTTTCAATTACTCCCTCCATCCCTTATAACTTTGCCAAATTTCCTTTTTTGGTTGTTCCAAAAACTTTGCCACTTTCCATTTTAATCAATCAATATGTGGCTTCTGTCATTTCTCTCTCTTCTGCACAAATATCTACCACACAGTTTTTACTTTATTATTCTACGTGCCGGTCAAACTTGGCAAACCTTTAAGGGACGGAGGAAGTATTACACAATTTAACTCAGAGCGCGAAACTAAAAATTACGTGTTTGTTGTAAAAATTCACTGATAAACTAAAAAACAGATCACCAAACAGGCTCTTAATGTAATTATCCGTTAATACATAATTTGAAACTAAAAATTACGTGTTTGGGGTAAAAATTAACTGATAAACTAAAAACAAATCACCATGTAATTATCTGTTAATACATGATTTGAATTGAGTTGTTTCATAATTTGTATGATAGGTGATCAATTAAGAATGGAAGTGATAGTGAACCTTCTCAATAAGAAGCCACCATCAAAAATGGTTTTTTGTCATTTCCTTCTCATCCACATCCTCCTCCTCCTCCAAGGAGTGGTGGCGGACTTAAAGGCACAGAGAGGCCCTTCTAGAGTTCGCATCCGTGGTGGGCGGCGGGGGGAGACTGGGCTGGAGCAGGGATGCCCAGATATGCCGTGACTGGGCTGGCGTGAAATGCCGCGGCAGCCGGGTAGTTGGACTGCGTCTGCCGGGAATGGGGCTGAGCAGGATCATACCGGAAAACACCATAGAACGGTTGGACGCGCTGAGGGATCTGAGCCTTGAGAATAACTCTTTTACAGGATTGCTCCCGTCCAAGCTTATGAACCTGAAGAGCTTGAATGTAAGAAACAACGGCTTTGACGGCTCCATTCCGGCATCACTGTCGAGGTTTCCTCATTCGTCCTTTACGGGGAACGCTTTACTATGCGGCCCGCCCCTAATGAATCAGCCGTGCCACCGCCGCCTTGATGAGCATGATATCAACTTTTATTCCCAACTGCCATCTCCCTCTCCTCCGCTCCTACTTCGCCGCCTTCTGAAGTCAACGTCAAAGAAAAAGAGAAGTACCAATGTTATAATAATTATTACAGATATCGGATGGTTTCTACTTGCTGTTTGTACATTAGCAATTATAGGAGGACTAATATGGTGTTGGTGTCATTGGGAAGCCATTCAAAAATGGTGGAAGGGACACTAAGGCTTTAGAGTAGCATACTCATGAGGCCGGCTAATAGAAACAGCCATGAGGTCCAGGTCATTTGGACATTTGTGGGTAGAATTTCTTGATGAGTAGATTATCTCTACAAAAATTCAGCTTAAAATTCAATCGAAAATCAGATAAATAAATAATTAAAACATATATATTGAGCATTACTTATATACATATAGCGGAATATGTATTTTATTTAACTGACTTCATTATTTAATTTTAAGCTGAAATTTTGTGGAGATGATCCACACTTGATGAAGCACTTACTCAAAATATTTCATCAAAAAAATCCACCGAAAACCCCTCAAATGGCCTCGGCCCGACAGCAGTTCATGTGTATATTAATATTATACTACCTCCGTTCTTAAATAAATGCAACACTTTGACTTTTACACTATTCACATGTTCTACTTTGACTACGTTTTATTTATTAATATAATAATATTATTTTATGAAAAAAATATTGTTAAACTTGTCTAATTGTAAATTTTCATAATCTATTTTTTTTATTTTTTTACTAATACAAATTCATTTATATTAATGGTCAAAGTTGTGCCTCAGCAAGTGTGAAATGTTGACCGTTGCATTTATTTAAGAACGGGGGAAGTATATATCGTATATATATATAATTATAATCACTCTGATGTGTATATATATAATTATACTCCCTCAGTCCCAAATTGTAAGATACATTTATTATTCATTTGGTCAACATAAATCACTCTTAATCTTTTACTTCATAAATCAAAAGTTTATGAAATTTGAATTATTTTTTGCAGGATTTGTAGCTATTTAAATGTAGTTTCTGAAAATGTAAATTTTATTTTCTAAAACTAATTTGAGTGTTGACAGGGATCAATTTGCTTTATCGTCGGTCAAACATCGTAAACCGTAAAGTGTCTTACACATTATTGGGACGGAGGGAGTATTAATATATATATTTCGTGTATATATCATGTGTGTGTGTATTAATGTATACCAATTACTTAACTATACAAAATGTAGGAAGTAATTAACAAAAAAAAATTAACTAGTTAACTACAACAATGTCTTACAACTATATAAATATATAATTATAATATGACTATATTAAAGATTATGATATAGGAACTAGTTAATACAAATGTATATAATTAAATGTAGGACCGTCTAATGAATTTGGAGGTCCTAAGCTAGTGCAAAATGTAAAATCGAGATCCCGTATTAATACAGAAAATTAAAAAAAAATCTTGATCAATCTAAATACTTATACTCAAATCATTAGAATACTCATTAAATAATGTAAATAATTTTCTTCTTCTAAAACATACTTAATACGGAGTACTTGATTTCTTTTAATGCATCTCATTAGTCAAGCAATTTGAATAAAGGAGAACTAAAAGGACCAACGAAAAAATTAATTGGTCTATATTTTTCTTCTTCACTAATAAATTAGGGGGCCTGTTCTGAATAGCCTAATTAACCCCCTAAAAACCGGTCTAGTTAAATGTATATGTTAAATATGAAAATGTAGGAGTAGAAATGTAGGATTATAGATTATAATTAATTATATACTACTACTATAATAAGTATATAGGTAGAATTATAATATAATATACTTCCTCCGTCTCGAAAAAGTTTGTCAAATTTCCTTTTTGGACTGTCCCAAAATAATTTATCACTTTCCCTTTTTAACTAAATGTTTAAATTAGAAAGTCATTTTCACCCTTCCGTCTCATTGGTACCATACCCGCACCCAGGACATATCCCACCCACCTTTTTTAATTTTGTCAGCCGCCTATCTATAAACCCACTCAATCTCTCTCTTCTTATCTTTTCCCAAACCCACACCAATATTGTGGAGTTCTTATATAGGTAGGGTTATAAACGAATCAAATAATTTGTGCTCCAGTTGTAATTCGAATTCGTATAAGATGATTCGAATTCGGAAAATTCAAATTCAAATACAAATAAGAATATTAAATTTGATTCGAGTTGTTATCAAATACAAATAATAATATCAGTATATTTGATTCGAATATTAATCAAATATATTCGATTAATAATAATAGTAATATTAATGTCAATATCTTTTATTATACAAAGCCAAAAGAAAAAATGAACAGTGTTCCCACCCAAATGCAGTGCACTATTGGGTCGGGTCGGGTCATTATGGGTGCAGAAACGGGTCCTGGGCAGGCTTAAATGATGGCACAGAACCCAATATTTCAGTTGTTGGGCTGAAGGCTGATCATTTAATGCATTGTGCTTGGTAGTTGATAGAGGTCATGTCAATGCACTGTTCGAGCTCCTGCAGTATGCTTTTAGAACTTAAAAAATATTTTAAGTTGTCCTTTTTAACTAATGAATCACAATTAAAATCTGATTGCAGCCTTGAGACTCAAAAAAATTAAATACATTGTACTTGATAGTTCTGAACAATAAATGGAGCCACACAAACATTTCTTGAGCCTCACAACAATAAATGCAATGTACTACATAATCTCAATGTAAAAATTGAGTGGGTATTTGTACTTGATAGTTCTGAATTGGAGCCACACAAACATTTCTTGAGCCTCACAAACAATAAATGCAATGTACTACATAATCTCAATGTAAAGATTGAGTGAGTATTTTTAACCCTTGGTTAACCCAATTGATTCACCTTATAATTAATGCATTGTACTACAAATCTTAATATTGAGATTGTGTGGTATTTTCAACCTAGGTTATTCTCTCCTTTATCCAATATAAATACCCAAGCAGGGGATGACCACAACATACCACAAACCAGTATTCAGCAACTGTATTTTTAAGTTCAAAAGTTCAAAACCAGTGCAATGGCAACCGCTTCATCAGCACAAAGGATGTGGTCCTTGCTCAAGGATATCGATCACACAAAGACGACCTGGGCAATCAAGGTTTGGGTAGTTAGGGCATACGAAGTTCCTCCACACTCTAAGGGCGGGGAGACTCTTGAAATGGTTTTGCATGACGCAGAGGTATGGTTTGTAACATCTAACTTCTATGGCGTCTTTTGCTCAACTTTTCTTAATCCAATGTAAATTCTTACTAGGGAGATCGGATTCACGCCATTATCAAGAGGCCGCAGATAGCAATGTATAAGCCTAATATTACAGAGAACAAAATTTATGCCATAAGAAACTTTTTGGTGCTTGACAATTACCAAACAGTGAAGACTACAAGTCATCCCTACATAATTCAGTTCATCTCAAAAACCCTGTTGAGGGAAGATACGAAGACGGAAATGCCTATGATGGTCTATGATTTTCAGCCTTTTGATATGCTGCATGCCCAAAGAGTTATCAACGACAAAACTCTAATTGGTGAGTTAGAGTCAAATTATTCCATACTACATTGCTTGCACAAATATCCTAATTACAGTTTCTATCGTTTAATTATGAAGATGTCATTGGGAAGGTTCTGTCCAAGAGCCTTATCCAGACCCACATAATCAACGGGAGGACTGATAGGCTAATGGAGTTGACTTTGACAGACCCGGAGTAAGTTTTACAACTTAAACGATTTTAGCAAAACAAAAGACACATGCTCATTGACTGAAACTTTTCTAAACAACAGGGGTAACAGATTGGGCGCCGTATTGTGGAACAAGTACATAAACCAATATCTGGATTATGTTAATGCTAATGAAGGAGTGCCTGTCTTCGTGATATTTCAACTATGTAGGCCAAAAAGATACCAAGGTTTGAGAAACTTAGCAGCATTCATTATGTAGTACACAGTAGCCAAAGCTTATGGTAGTGCTGTTTTAAACACAGGGATCTTGACAGTGAATTCGTCTTTTGATGTATCAAAGCTCATAATCAACGGGAACACTACTGAGTTTTTAGAGTTCCAAAGCGAGTATGCGTATTAAATCTCCTAAAACTAAACTCTGACTACCCAATTTCATAAAAAAATCTCCTAAAACTCAAGTATCCTAGAACTAAAGTCTGTTTACCATGCAATATACAGGTTTCCAACAGATGGTGATGACACCACGACTCAAACCTGCAACACGCAATGCTCACATGCGGAAGGGAGGGATGATATACTCGGTGGAAATACTGTCATTACCACCATGGAGGATTTGATGAAGGCAACTGAGGTGTGTCCTGAAGCTAGAGTCATAGATTTCACATTTTGAATAAATATATCCACTGCTAATAAGAAAATTATACTTGGATAGGAGAATGTTTATTGGGTACTTGCTGAGATAGTTTCTATAGAAAACTATTGAGAATGGTGCTACCTAAGTTGCCCAACATGCCACAAAAAATTGCAACCAGAAGAGGAACGGTTTAGGTGTACAACTTGCAGCATGTCAATGGCAGAAGGAGTTTATCGGTTCATTACTTAACCTAATGTGCTTTTATGGGTGTAGGATGTTCACGTTTTTATTTTAGTAATAAAAATTGTTACTCTGATGATTCAGCTACAAGGTCAGTGTGTGTATTATGGACAACACAGGGTATGGAAACTTCATGTTATGGGACAGGGAATGCATAGAAATTCTGGGTAAAACTTCAGCAAGTCTTAAAGCCGAGGTAGAGAAGGTAACACAATAACCCGTTAGCAGTGTTTACTTTATCAGACCTTCAATCAATTATGGATGGGCTAACCACATAACTTGGAAAACACAGAAAACCGGGGATCCAAGTCGCTTTCCGGAAGACATTGAAAACTTGGTTGATATAAAGGGAATTTTCAAAATACAGCTAAGGAAGAAGAAAGGTGAGGAAAATGCCTATAATGATGGGATTTCTCTAGGGGTGGTTAGCATCATAAGAGATCCTAATGTTATCTCAATGTATGAGAAGAAAGAGCACTTGGAAACTAATGAAATTGATGAGAGTACACCAGAAAAGGTATTTAGAAAAATTATTAATTTGTGTATTTGGGCCTTGAATAAATAAACATGACAACTAACTTAAAATCATTTTTTTGCAGATTGGTTCAAATGCAAATTTAGGAGAAACCTCCATCAGAGAAAAATCAACTGTCAGTAAGGGCAAGGGGAAACGAATTTCGGCAGAAAAGGAGGTAAGTGATCGACTGTTAAGAGGTATATAATATTTTCGTTCAAAATTCTGTAGACGGTTCACTAAACAGCTATATTACTGCTAGGTTTCTGCACCAATTGAGCTTCCCGACACACCTACGGAATGTACCCAAAGGGAGGTCAATGTTGAATTAAATGAAGTGGTCAAAAGAAACTTGAATGATGAATTTTCAAGCACTGGGAATGGCAAGAAGCTGAAGATCAAAATCAAACAGGAACCGCTCTAGAGCGGGTTCAGTTCATGAATAACATTGATGATATTTTGTTGGCACCTACTATGGTGTTTATTGTTATTTGAAAACAGTTTCATGCACAGGACGTATGCCTTCTCTTTTTGGGATAACTGAAAACTGTGTAACAGACCATTAAACCCTACTTTATGACTATTGTGTGGTGTGCTATTATGTTTTGACTATGTTTAGGATGTTTTGTATCTATATTGGGCAGTTTTGCAGGATTTCAGAGAAGGGATATTCCTAAACCATTTAGGGAAGTTTATGCTCCTAATATCTTTGTATTTTATAAACAGACCTTTGTTTTCACACTAACGCTTTACTAATGGTTTCCAGGATGATGAAAAAGTTTTGGGTTAAGAAAAATGCTACCAATGGTGTGAAGAATGGCTTAACTGCTAGACGAGAGCATGGGATGGTGTGAATAAACGATTGTGTGGTGTGCTATTATGTTTTAACTATGTTTAGGATGTTTTGTATCTATATTGGGCAGTTTTGCAGGATTTCAGAGAAGGGATATTCCTAAACCATTTGGTGAAGTTTATGCTCCTAATATCTTTGTATTTTATAAACAGACCTTTGTTTTCAAACTAACGCTTTACTAATGGTTTCCAGGATGATGAAAAAGTTTTGGGTTAAGAAAAATGCTACCAATGGTGTGAAGAATGGCTTAACTGCTAGACGAGAGCATGGGATGGTGTGAATAATGGCTTAACTGCTAGATGAGGCATGGGATGGTGTGAATAATGGCTTAACTGCTAGATTTACTTTGAAACATGTAAATGTGTAAACTCTAAGAGGCATTACGTAAACAAGTAAATGTGTACTCTTATGATTTCAAAAGTGTAACATTTGGATTGGAAATTCTAATACAAGTGTATTACATTTAAAAATCTATGCAATATTCTTTGGTTGCAATTTGACAATTGGCAATTTGATTCAACAACTTGCATAATTTTAAATAACCAAGTGAGGTAAAGAAGTTCATACCTTAGTCTTTTGCAGAATGAAGGGTTACCTGCAATCCCTATTTACTAAATAATATTACAAACCTTTTAAATTTTACATAAATGGCAACCTTCTAAGGTCCCAGAACTATTCCTATTACAATTTTCTAGATAGCGTTTTTAAACCTGTTCAACCAGAAAATTACACCTGTCAAAACGTATTAAAAGAGTTATTATTACTATGAACACACTCTTGGATAAAAGTAAAAATTAGTTTAAAAAAATGTCTGTTAGAAAGTAAAATTTTGGAATATTTTAGTACATAATGTTGCAATATCAAACATGAAGTAAATTTTATGTATTAAAGCTTATTCGAAATTGTTATTCAAAAATAAAAACTTGGTTAGCCATTGCTAAGAGTTATTATTATAAATCAATACACTTGGGAGTTGTGGTATCTTTGACAAAATTGGAAAATAGAAATCTGAAATTAAGTCCATTTTTTGGGAATAAAAATGTGGTAATAATATCTGCCCAAAATGTCATTGAAGTGTTTGTATTTTGAAATTCTTCAAAAATAGAACCATGTCTAAGTAAATATATTTAGTATGGAATGATGTCAAGTAACAAGTAAAATATTTGTAAAGATGTCAAAAGCTTGAATATAATAGAAATTTAACCAACATGTGAAAGGGATGTTTGTTTCTGAATGGTATGGAAAGATATATTTAGTATGATAAAAAGATATGAGAAGTACATGATTCCACTTAGCATTTTGGGCATGTCTATTTCGGCCATATATGTATCCCAGGTATTTTGGGTTTCAAATACGTGAGTTTTAAAAAGGCCTTACCCTTGAAATAAATAAATTAAATTAAATTGAATCAATACATATCCAAAGGAATACTGAAAAGTAATAAAAATAAATTTATGCACGAAGTGCAAATGGATTTAGCAGAATAATAAAAGATATTTATTGTAAAAGTTTATAAAGAGTATTTAGCAGAATCAAGATCCAAACCTGCCCAAGTTCCCTGTGTACTAATGAAGGTACCAACTTCCAATGTTGGAGATTGTGTGGCTCAAGAGAGCATTAATGAGTAGTATAATAGATTTAAAACTTTGTACTTTAAAAACACATTATTTCTTGGGAGCTAGGTTATATATTTTTACTTAAAAAATAAGGGACAAAATATATAAAAAACATTAAATTGTTTTCAAATAATCGGAAATTATTTTTGGAAAAGTATTCAAAAAATTTGAAAATAAATTTTAGAAAAATAAATTATAACGCGAATATCAAAAAATTATTATAAAATATTCATACAACAAGTTGGTTTTAATTTATTTGATGTAAAAGTTTATAGAGTATTAACAGAATCAAGATCAAAACCACCCAAGATAGCTGTGTACTTGAAAGCTGCGGGCAATTAATGCAGGCAACAACTTCCAATGTTGGAGATTGTGTGGCTCAAGAGAGCAAAAATTTAAAACTGTATTTTAAAAACACATTATTTTTACTAAATAAATAAAGTACAAAATATATTAAAACAATAAAATAATTTCAAATACGTAACAATTATTTTTGGAAGTGTATCCCTAAAAATTTCAAAATAAATTTTGAAAAAAAAAAATTAAACGCGAACACCAAAAAACTATTAGAAAATATTCATAGATAACAAAATAATTAAATTTGCACGTTTTTAAAATTTGGGGCTGTGCTTAAAGGTAATCATGACATATGAACAAAACCGTTCATTAAGTACAATGGTTAGTAGGGTTCGAAACAGTCAAGGGGCAGTCATTATTGTAAAGCACTTGAGTATCACTGTCAAAAATATTAATACAACACAGTGTATTAATTCTAGGATGGAATGTAGGTCTGCTGGAATTAAATGAAGATGTACAACAAATATTATAAAATATTCCAGAAAGGTAACTTACCAATATTGTAAAGTGAGTGGATATGTAACTCCCAATGCATTTACTCCATTCTCAGAAGCTCATGATAGTTCTGAACCGGAGCCACACAAACATTTCTTGAGCCTCACAAACAATAAATGCAATGTACTACATAATCTCAATGTAAAGATTGAGTGGGTATTTTTACCCCTTGGTTAACCCAATTGATTCACCTTATAATTAATGCATTGCACTACCAAATCTTAATATTGAGATTGTGTGGGATTTTCAAACACTGTGATTTTCTCTCCTTTATCCTATATAAATACCCAAGCAGGGGTAATCATGACATATGAACAAAACCGTTCATCAAGTACAATGGTTAGTAGGGTTCGAAACAGTCAAGGGGCAGTCATTATTGTAAAGCACTTGAGTATCACTACTCAAAAATATTAATACAACACAGTGTATTAATTCTAGGATGGAATGTAGGTCTGCTGGAATTAAATGAAGATGTACAACAAATATTATAAAATATTCCAGAAAGGTAACTTACCAATATTGTAAAGTGAGTGGATATATAACTCCCAATGCATTTACTCCATGCTCAGAAGCTCATTTATGAGCTCAACCAAAAATTCTAACAATTGAAACTGTGAGAAAGGCTCAAGAATATCTACGACCAGTGCAATTGAGTGTGAAGAAAAGGTATGTTTCATAACTCATTATTGATAATGCTATATGGAACTATGCAATGAACACTAATACCAAATGCATTTAAACTGATTACAACACTTAAAATCCTTTTACTTGTAAAAAATAATTGTATTTTTTTTCTTTGTAATGAAAGATGAGAAGCTGTTCATGCAACAAATGTTCTCAACCAAAATGTCATACATGTGGACACTATCCTGGACTCTCTTGGTTGCAACCATGCTCTTTGTGTAATGGGAATTTAAGTCACTTTTAGTGCATGAGGCAACGTAAACAAAAATAGGGGTACTGGCAAATACTTATGCAAAGATTGTCAAGAATGGTTAGATGCAAGACCAATGATACCTAGAAGATCAGTGCGGACAGTCACACTTAATCAGAAGTACTTCAATGAAAAACTTTGTGTGGGGATGAATTTTAGTTGGCTTAACTAGGAATGACCTTAGTAATGCATTTATATGATTAAAATATGCATATGTTTTTGCTGGATATGTTAAAGCCAATTGGAATGAACTTAGTAATGCATTTCAATGAATGAAATATGCTTATGTTTTTGCTGGATATATAAAAGGGCAAAACAGATTAGAATTTTGTTGATTGGGTGGATAGTATGTTCATGCCATGTTATATTCCTAAAGGGATGTGTCTATGTAATCCATGGTATGCTTTATGCAGACCATGTCATGCTTTATGAAATCCAATGTTTAATGTTGTATGCATATGCAGTTTTGAAGTTTCAGTGTTTCAGTTGTGCAACAGCTGAAGATTGTTTTAATTTATGCATTTGACAGATGTTTTAGTGTATAGAAAAGTTCAGAAAACCAATTTTGATGCACATGCATATCATAAGAAATTACTCATTAGTTGAGATGCAGACTATTAAGGATCAATGGTGATCTGGTGTTTCAACTTATCAGGCCAACGGACTGCCAGACCACGCAGTTCCGAAGGCCACTTTGGTGGCTGGCAGGGCATCTGACAGTCCTATGGGATGGGCCATGAAAACCAGAAATACCAAATTGAACCGGTTTGAAAATTTGTTTATGAAAGCGACAATATGAAATAAACGTCTTAGTATAAATAAAAAGTATTCCAGTCTTCCAAAAGCTGTATTAACATCATGTCGTTTTGGTTTCAAAACAGTTCTTCAATGAAGAGGATCACCAAAAGCACAATAATCAACCCTAAAAGAAGCGTTGAAGACCTGACTAACAAAGGTAGTTCAATATTTTCAAAATAATTTTGGAAATTTGTAATGGAAAATTAGTTAAATATGCATTTATGATTTCAGTGGTATAACAAGAATATTGTAACATAATTTTAATTACATACATTACAGATACTACATATAATAATAGTGTTTTGATAATATTAATAGCAACCCAGCCCGATAAATAAATTATAAAACTAAATCAGACCAACAATGTTTTATTAAAAGCAGGTTCTTCCTAATTAAGTCCAACACCCCAGCATATAGAAAATTTTAGTAAAGATGTATATTTGAAAAGACCATAACACAGAATACAAAAATCTTTTATTAAGGGCAGCTTCTTCCTAATTAAGTCCAACACCCTAGCATATAGAAATTTTTAGTAAAGTTCAGAGAACCAATTTCGATGCACATGCATATCATAAGAAATTACTCATTAGTTGAGATGCAGACTATTAAGGATCAATGGTGATCTGGTGTTTCAACTTATCAGGCCAACGGACTGCCAGACCACGCAGTTCCGAAGGTCACTTTGGTGGCTGGCAGGGCATCTGACAGTCCTATGGGATGGGCCATAAAAACCAGAAACACCAAATTGAACCGATTTGAAAATTTGTTTATCAAAGAGACAATATGAAATAAACGTCTTAGTATAAATAAAAAGTATTCCAGTCTTCCAGAAGCTGTATTAACACCATGTCGTTTTGGTTTCAAAACAGTTCTTCAATGAAAAGGATCACCAAAAGCACAATAATCAACCCTAAAAGTCCAACACCCCAGCATATAGAATTTTTTAGTAAAGATGTATATTTGAAAAGACCATAACACATAATACAAAAATCTTTTATTAAGGGCAGCTTCTTCCTAATTAAGTCCAACACCCTAGCATATAGAAATATTTAGTAAAGATGTAGTTTTGATAAGACCATAACACAGAATACAAAATCTTTTTTAACACAGGATAACTCAGGAGCCCCAGGAAAATTCCAACTCTAGGTAAAATATGAATCTGTAAAACCAGATTCTATCTATAAGTCCAAAACAACAACCTTTCGTAGATGTAAAACGGGCTTTCAAAGGCCATTAACAAAACAGACCGGTCACATTTACGCCAAAAAAATAGGCTTAGTAAATAATCAGAGCAGAATAAAACTAAAATTTTAAATGTTTTTAAAATATCAATAAGCCCAAGACGTAAACAGATCTGAGATCCTTTAGAATCACTCAGGGATTAAGCCATGTATGAGACCAATCCAAAACATGAAAAAGTTAGATGTAAGATTCAGGAGTATTCGAGAATAATAAAGTCTGAGATTAGTATGTTTCACTCGGATTTTTTATTGAGTCTGAGATGAACTATTCCACAGACTGTCAAGGTTGAAATAATTCATATACAAGCGCAAATAAAATAGACAACAACTCTGAGATCATAGAGTATCACTCAGGCTTAGTTGATAATCTGAAGAGAACAAAATTAACGTTTAAAATACGGATCCGCCGAAAAGGAAAAATAGATCTGAGATCATAGGTTATCACTCAGCGATTGAAAAAAAATTGGATTCGTCACGAAAAAACTGGGCATCCAAATCACATGCAAGTGCAAACCAGTACAAAGAATCAAACTGAGGTCATTGAATATCACTCAACCTTCGTATAAAATCAATACGACAAAAAAATGAAACGAAAAGCGTTTGAGATTTGTACCGCAAGAATGTAATCGCAGGCCTGAGTTCCTTTGGTATCCCTCAGCCGCGCTATAAACTTCATCCCCGTTGAGAAGCAACGGGTTGAGCACTCGACTTTTAATAGATTGGAATCAGAACTATAATAGGTGTTAGAGATGTTCATTGAATGCTCTGTGTACCAACGGGATGAATTTAGGGTTTGGGAGAAACGATCGTTAGAGAAACGATGGATAGAGAAGGGATCCGCTGGCTAAGGTGTCGGACCGGTGGGTTATTAGGGTTTGGGAGTTGGGTAGAGGGTATATATAGTGAGGAGGGCGGGCTGGTCATATTGGGATGGGCTATTGGGATGGGCTGTTGGGCTGGGGTGTTGGACTTAATAATTAGGAAATTAGCAAATAATTTGGAATAACCTGCCCAATATAGAAGATTGTTGGCCTGATTTAGTTTTATAATTTTTTTAGGCTGAGTTATTTGGTCTGGGTTACTATTGTCATCATATGATTATTATGAGCCCGTTTGGTAGCACGAAAATAGCCTGATTTGGTTGATTCTGCTGAAATTTATGAAGTTCTGGCTAAAGTGGCTGCATTGGCTGATTTTGTTGATTTAAGAAAAAAATAATTTTAAAATATATTTTATTAATAAAATAAGGAAAAAATTATATGTAAAAATAGCTAAAATGACTATCTACAGTAACTTCAGCCAATACAGCCAGAAAAGTAACTCCAACCTTTCTTTTTCTGCTTATTACACAATTCAGCGCGCGGAAATAAAAGTTATGTGTTTGGTGAAAAAGCTGGATGATAAGCCATATAAGCCGGAAAAAAGTCTTACGAAACGGCCTCTATATGTAATACTTCGTATGTGTAATGTATGTCATTATGAATTATGTTATAATATTCTTTATTATCATATTTCATATTATGAAATAATACAAATATTATAAAGTGTTATGAAATAATTTTATATAATAATTTTATTATCATATGGCAAAATATGATAAATTATTATAATATTATTACTAATATTGCTATTGTGATATGCTATAATAATTTTGTAGTCATTTATATTTTTTAGTCATTTATATTATACGTTGTTATGTGCATAGTACATGATAAATGATACAATGTTATAACGAAATCGTTCTGAAAGTTCACATTTAACAAAGCAAGATTTTTTTTAAAAAAATTGGTATAAAGAAATTTATTTTTTTCGATTCTTTTGTTATTAAGGAATTTTTATTTAATATGGTTCATTAATATATCATGAATTTGAATATGTTGTGTATGTATTTTATCTTGGCTAGAAAATAGTGACCCAAATCACACGGATCATGTACCGCAGTGTGCCAAAAAACGCGGTAAATGTTATTACGTTATTTAATTATTTTATAGTGGCTATAGATGATTTTATTAGTTTGAATTTATGGTCCTACGACATTATACGTAATTTTGAAATGTAGTTCGTTCTTTGCCATATAATGGCTTTCCAAGTGAGGGATCATCAGTTTTAAATCATATATCTGAATCTTGGGCTGTTCATCATGAGCATCAAGAAGCATCAAGACAAGAAAATGATGTTTTGCCCCACCAAGAAGAAGAGGTTGAAGGTCTGATCATGTTTTATCCCAAATGAAAAATATTCTAACTTGCATAAGGTCGCGTTTATATTGGATTATTACGATGTCAAAGCTTATGCATTTTAAATTCGTCACAGACCCGATCAATGCGGAATATTGGAGCATAGGTGACCCGTCTCACAAATGTGCATCTTGTGGGGCATTGTTTTGGTATGAAGAAAGAATTGTTAGTACTTCCTCAAAAAAAGACCCCAAGTATTCTTTGTGTTGCAGTCAAGGGAAAATTAAACTGCCAAAATTAAAGGAGCCGCCTTTGGAACTACAACAGCTCATTCATGGGACGGATGCACTTGCTAGGCATTTCCAGGAAAACATTCGTTCGTACAACAGCATGTTTTCGTTCACTTCCATGGGAGGAAGGGTAGATAGAACACTGAACAAGGGTGGATCACCGCCAATCTTTAAACTGAGTGGACAAAACTATCACCTCATTGGGAGTTTGCTGCCCCAGGAAGGAAGTGTGCCGAAATTTGCACAACTGTATATATATGACACCCAACATGAAGATATTAATCGTTTGAGCTCAGTGAGGTAAATGCATTTACCTTGAAATTCATAAATATATGTAATCATGCACACATGTTGTCCGTTATGAATATATGGTATTTTTTATTTTATATGGCATGTTATTTGGTTATATCATTTTAGGGATGATGAAAAGAAGAACAATTTGCATGCGCATATTGTGACTACATTAAGGAAAATGTTAGACCAACATAATGTTTTAGTTAAGTCGTTTAGGATGGTCAGAGATAAAGTAGCTGAGGGTGGGGAAAAAAAGTTTCTCTTAAGTTAATAGGGAGGAGAACCAAGGATGCCAGAACTTATAATTTACCCACAGTTTCTGAGGTCGCAGCGTTGGTGGTGGGTGATTTTGATGAATCACTTGGGCAAAGAGATATCATGGTTGAAACCCAAGGAGGGTATTTGAAAAGAATAAACGAGCTAAATCCAACGTATTTGGGATTGCAATATCCGCTTTTATTTCCATATGGCGAGGATGGGTATAGGGAGGATATAGCCTTTTCTGATGAGAAATCGTCAAACACGTGTGGTCGACGGAGTGTTAGCATTAGAGAGTTTCTTGCTTACAAATTGCATGAACGAGCAAGCGAGGACTCTTTCATCTTTAAGAGTAGGAGACTATTCCAACAATTCACAGTTGATGGATACACAATGGTTGAGTCGTCAAGGCTAATGTATATTAGGACCCATCAAAAAGAACTGCAGTGTGAAATGTACAAAGGTCTATCAGATGCTTTGTTAAGCGGTGAGATGGATGCGTCAACACAGGGTAAGCGAGTTGTCCTTCCACCGACATTCGTTGGGGGCGCTCGATACATGGTTCAAAATTATCAGGACGCCATGACTATATGTCGGTGGGCAGGGTACCCAGATCTGTTTTTGACTTTCACGTGTAACCCAAGATGGTCTGAAATTAATAAATTCCTTTCTTCAAGGAATTTGAATCCCGAAGATCGTACAAATATAATTTGTCGAGTGTTTAAGATGAAGCTAAATGACTTGATCAAATACGTAAGACAAAGTAAAGTATTTGGACAAATTCGAGCAGGTATATTGAGTTCATCACATGTGTAGCTTCTTATAAATACACAGATATATATGTTTGTTTGTGTGTGTAATAAAAAAACAATTGTTATGTTGACTCCTCGCAGTGATTTACACAATCGAATTCCAAAAGCGTGGGCTACCACATGCTCATATTCTATTGTTCATGGGGAATGCAGACAAATTCCCCACCCCAGCAGACATTGACTGCATAATTTCAGCTGAAATACCTGATGAGGAGGCTGATCCTGATTATTTTAAAGCTGTGTGCACACATATGATGCACGGACCATGTGGCAGTGATGCAAGAAACGCCCCTTGCATGGTTCAGTCCAAATGTTCAAAGCACTTCCCTAAGAACTTCAACGAGAAAACTAACGTTGATGAAGAGGGTTATCCTAAATATAGGAGGCGGAATGATGGCAGAACAATTGTCAAAGGAAAAACACCACTTGACAATAGATATGTTGTGCCCCACAACAGAACATTGTTGATGAGGTACGGTGCTCATCTTAATGTGGAGTGGTGAAATCAATCGAGGTCAATAAAATATTTGTTCAAATACGTGAACAAAGGAAATGATCGTGTCACAGCAGGATTTTATGAAACAACAGATAAAGATGAAACTGAGAAACCAGTTGATGAAATAAAAATGTACTATGATTGTCGGTATATTTCTCCATGTGAGGCAATGTGGAGAATTTTTGGATTCGGAATTCAGTATAAGAATCCATGTGTTGAATGTTTGAGCTTTCACTTCCGTAATGAGCAGTATGTTTATTTTGAAGATGGTGCAACTGTAAGTGAAGTCGTGTTGCGAGAATCTGTCAAGGAGAGTATGTTTCTTGCATGGATGAGAGCAAATGTCGAGTACCCTGAGGCAAGGGATTTAACTTATGCTGAATTCCCTCAAAAGTTTGTTTGGAAAGCCAAAACAAGAGAATGGCAACCTCGGAAGCAGGGGTTTGCCATAGGCCGTCTAATGTATGTGCCTCCGGGATCAGGAGAAGCTTATTATTTGCGACGTGTCCTTAATTTGAGGCGTGGGGCTACAAGCTATGATGATCTTAGAACTGTGGATGGAATTACTCACAATACATACCGCGATGTGTGTTTCGCGTTAGGGTTGTTGGATGATGACAATGAGTACGTTGAAGGATTCTCAGAAGGTAATTATTGGGCTACTGCATGGTTACTCAGAAAGTTGTTTGTCATTTTATTATCAGCTGATACAATGAGTAGACCATAATATGTGTGGGACAAATGTTGGACATTTATGTCAGATGACATTCTACACAGGCAAAGAAGAGTCTTAATGCATCCAGGTACTAAACAGTTCATATATTACATATACATATATCTTTACAAACAAATATGTATATATACATATATGTATTGATATTCAAAACCTTACATAATATATTACACATGTTATTTGATATGACTGTTTTGATGCATGTAATATCAGATTTGAAGTTGACCGAGGCTGAGATTAAGAATTATGCATTGACTGAAATAGAAATGATGTTAAGGAGAATTGGTAGGACTTTAAAGGACTATCCATCGATGCCATTTCCAACGATAAGTGATGCTACCATGTATCAGAACAGGCTTATTTTTGACGAGTTACAGTACGATCGTGCTGCCCTGCGTGAAGAGCATGACAGATGCATGCAGAGTCTCAATGATGAACAACGTCAAGTGTACATAACCATTATGAAATATGTTGAACAAAATAATGGTGGGGTGTTCTTTGTATATGGTTATGGAGGTACAGGGAAAACATTTGTGTGGAAGACGTTGTCGGCTGCTTTGAGGTCCAAAGGAGAAATTGTTTTAAATGTTGCTTCGAGCGGCATAGCAGCTTTGTTGTTACCGGGTGGTAGGACGGCACATTCACGCTTTGCAATACCAATCAACCCAAATGAAAACTCCACATGCAACATCAAACAAGGTAGTCCACTGGCTCAATTGATAATTAGATGCAAGCTGATCATATGGGATGAGGCGCCGATGATGCACAAGTATTGCTTCGAAGCCTTAGATAGAAGTCTGCGGGACATCTTGAGATTCACTAATACAAATAGTGCTGAAAAACCCTTTGGGGGGAAAACAGTGGTCTTCGGGGGAGACTTCAGACAAATTTTACCTGTCGTTACTAAAGGTAGTAGACAAGACATTGTGAATGCCACGATTAATTCCTCGTATATTTGGCATGAGTGCTTGGTATTACGTTTGACAAAGAACATGAGGTTGCAATCATTGACTGATGATCGTGAGTACGAAGATTTGCTTGAGTTTGCTAAGTGGATTGCGAGTTTAGGGGACGGGATTGTTGGGGAAGATAATGATGGTTTTGCAAATGTTCAGATTCCAAACGAGTTTTTGCTAGAGTGTGGAAGCGACCCCATTGCCACTATTGTCCAAAAAACCTACCCAAACTTTGAGAGTATTGTGAATGACCCGACTTACTTGCAAGAGCGCGCAATTCTAGCTCCAACCCTTGATGTTGTCGATGCAGTTAATGAATACATGACCTCTATGAATGTTAATGAAGAGTCAATGACATATCTAAGTTCAGATAGCATTTGCAAGTCAGACTCGAATGCCGATTTTCTGGCTGATTTGCATACTCCAGAGTTTCTAAACAAAATACGTGCATCCGGAGTCCCAAACCATGAGTTGACCCTAAAGGTTGGTATTCCAATAATGCTTTTAAGGAATATTGATCCTTCCACGGGGCTTTGCAATGGAACAAGGTTAATTGTTACAAGACTTGGAAATCATATCTTAGGGGCAAAAATTATGGGCGGAAAATATGCCGGGGATGAAGTTGTCATTCCGAGGTTAAGCTTAACTCCTTCGGATTCAAGAATACCATTCAAGTTTCAGAGAAGACAATTTCCGGTCATGACCTCTTATGCGATGACTATAAATAAAAGTCAGGGACAATCTTTGTCTCATGTTGGACTTTTACTGAAAAAGTCGGTCTTCACGCATGGTCAGCTGTATGTTGCAGTGTCAAGGGTAACAAATCCTAAGGTTCTGAAGATATTAATTTGCGATGAAGACGGTCAATCAACTAACCATACCACCAATGTAGTTTATAAGGAAGTTTTTCGTAATGTGTAGTTTGTGAAGTCCTGTTACCGTTTACTTTTTCCGACTTATTCCAAATATACTTACTACTTATCTCTGAGTCTTTGTTATCCGATCTTTAATCATAATTTAGTATACGTGTTAAGTGTATGACAATTTTCTTTCGTTTCACTTAGCCAAATAGCAATTACAAATAATGTCGTATCACTATTACATTTTAATATTCCGCGCATCGCGCGGGTGAGAATCTAGTTAATAATAATAGTGATAGATTATATATCTAGAGAGAAGTGAGAGCTAGAGAGAGAAGTGCAGTAAATGCTTTGTATTAATGATTTTGTGAACCCCTATAACTACTCCCAAGGGGAGTATTTATAGAGGAAATTAGGGTGGGCTCCCAAGTCTTGGGCTCGGAAGGCCCATTTACAATAGGGCCACTAATGGGCCGGATACAAAGTGTATAGAAAAGATTAAGTGTAAAATCCTGTTCTGGAGGCTGTCTATGGCCGACGAGGGCATGGCCGACGAGGGCGTGGCCGACGAGGGCGTGGCCGACAAAGACCCGGCCGACGAGGTCACCCGGCTCTCCTGGGTTCTGGGTCATATTCTGAGCACACTTATTTCTGGCCGATGGAGGTCATCTGGCCGACGAGGGTCCCACCAGATGATCGTGGTACCTTCTGTTTTTTTGAGTATGTGGGCCCTGGGGTCCAGGCCCATATACTCCATCAGGAGTCCCCCACTCTCTGAGCTGAGATGTAGACGAGGTGAAGGAGAGTAGATTCCCTGACGTTGACGTTTTCTGGCCATTGTAGGGCCGCTATGGAGTCTTGGCCGTTATGGGCACCCTTTGCTTTGGTCCTTTATTTTTCGTTGCTACGGGCGCTCTACGTACTGGCCGTTGTGTGGCCTTCGATGTGGACGAAAGGGACGATAAGTACCACTTTAGTTCTGACGAGCACTTTGTCACGGTGCGTCAAAATAAATCGATACTAACACTTATACGTAGTATAGGTGAAGTAGAGTTCGTATCCACATGGAAATGAATAATTATCTTTTTAATGAAATAAGTAAATAAAGGGGGGGATTTGGATTGCATAATTTAATTTAATAATAACTAAGATGAACAACCTATATGTGTTTTAATTCAAGGATAAAAGGACTTGGCTTTGCTACTTTCCACTTGTTGATATATTTTAGTCGATCCTTGTTATATCTATAACTTATCCCCTCTCGAATACTCAATCGAGGAGTATATCCAATTCATCGAGGGTAGTTATTAACAATGACCGTTCATTAATAACTCTTACAATTAATCAAATATAGAACAACGCCGTATACCGATATAATAGTAGCATTCAATCTTTTTAACTCCTTGATGAAATCAATTGAGATTGATAACTTCAACACAACGGTTTCGGTTTAACCAACAAAATTAATCCCTCTTAAGTCTATTAACCACGACCGTGCATTAATAAACCGAAGTTACTTACTTGTGAAACCACCAACGATTAACCATCGGTTTGTTGATCGTTTCTAGTAATAATTAATGTCGGAATGTTAACTAATCGTCACTTAGCAACCTTCCAACATTAATATAGAATGAGATTAAGGGAAGAATTAATAATCAGGAGAAGAAGTTAAGAAAATAACTCACAACTTTAATAATCAACAAGCTTCAAGAGCAAAACCAAGAAATGGAAGTTTAGCTCTTCATTTGGAGACTAAACATGCTATAAAAATATAAGAAATGATATTCTAAACAGAGCTTAGGATTATATAAGAAGGAATGGGAATTTGTGAAGAAAAATGTGCTATTTATAGGTGTTTTTCAACACCTTTTGCCGGGTACCTGACCGGGTATAGTACTCACCCGACCGGGTACCGGTCAAATCGAATGGATTTGCCATGTTCTCTTGTTCTCTGCACATTCTTTGGTCCGCGTCAAGTCTGACCCGACCGGGTAACTTGGTTGACCCGACCGGGTGACGTGCCCTTGTCGTGAGGTGTACTCAAAATAATTTATCAATACAACACTAATACATAGTATAGCAAAGTAAGGTTCGTATCCACAGGGAAAGGAATACTTTTCTTCTATATAAGTAGTAACAATGGGGTTTAGGTTTGTTTGATTAAAAAAATACTAAGATGAACGACTTATGTGGTTTAAATAATAGAGATGAGGACTTGGTTTTGCTTTTATCCGCTTGATGAAATGTTCGTCGATCCCGGTTATATCTTTAATTATCTTCCTCTCGAATACTCAATCGAGGAGTTATCCAGTTCATCGAGGGTAGTTATTAATAACGAGATGCGTTCATTAATAAAAATTACTATCGAGTCAATATAGAACAAGCGCCGTATATTAACTTGATAGTAGCAATAAACTTAAGATGAAAACGATTGAGATTGATAACCTCAACACAAGCGGTTTATTGGTTTAATCAATATAATTAATTACCATTGACATATTAACCATGAGATGCATGCATTAATAATCCAAGTTTACTACCGTTGAAAGAACCGGATTAATAACAAGCGTATTAACCGATTGATTCTAGTAATAATTAATATGAGAAACAAAACTAGTTGATACTTTAAGTAATGTTTAAAATATTAACATGAAATATGAATAGGAATTAATTAATACTCAAGGAAGAATATTAAAGAATTTGAATCCTACTATGATTAATATCAAGATGTTAACTAATTGTCATCTTAGTAACACTCCCCAATATTAACATAGAGGAAGAAATAACTATTACTATAACCAATGTCAAGATGTTAACTAATTGTCATCTTAGTAACACTCCCCAATTTGATATAGAAATAGTATTTTAAAGGAAGAATTAATATTCAAGGAAGAAGATTAAAGAAAATAACTCACAATTTACAAATTCATTAAGCTTCAAAGTAGCAAAACCAAGATGGAAGAGTTTGGCTCCTTATTTGGTGACTAAACATGATGAAAAATATAAAGAAAGAACTATTCTATACTGAGCTTAGATGTACAAAAGAATTGGATGATCATTTGTGAAGGAAAGAGGGTGTATTTATAGGCTTTTCGGATGGGAATCAGATACTCGATCGGGTATATACATGGTACCCCCATCGAGTATGTGTGTAATACCAGATTCAAAGCATACTCGATCGGTTTTAGGCTATGTTTCAAAGGTATACCCGATCGGGTATATGTTCATACTCGGTCGAGTATGCGTAGAAAGTGATATTCGAGCTATACTCGACCGATTTTACGTTTAAACTCAAAGGCATACCCGATCGGGTATGTCGGTCTACCCGATCGGGTATATACATTCAATCGTGGCCGAAATCTTCCCGGCATGTTCCCTTGTCTTCGGATCTGATCCGATTTGAAGTTTCAACCTAATACCCGATCGAGTACAGGTGATACTCGACCGAGTATAGACCAAAATTTCAGGATCCTTCTTTCTTTTTTATTTTTTGCACCTTTGTTCCACTTTTGGGGTACACCAATTGTCCTTTGAGTGATCAAGACCTGTTTGAGCTCAGAATATACCAAATCTAAACTATTTACAAGAATTTAACAAACTAAACTATTACACCAAAAGTGTGTAATTTCCAAAGTAAAGATCAAGCAAAACTAATTAAAAACACAAACATACACATGGAAATTACAAACGTATCACCGGGTCCGGTCAAAGTCAGATATTCTACACGTTTTGGCGATCTTCGGCACGTTAAAAGGTCCCGGGTCAAATCCAACCCGACCGGGTGGTTTAGCTGACCCGACCGGGTCCCGTTCCTTCGTCGTATCTTCGGTTTTCAAATCAGACCCGACCGGCTTCAGGGTCTGACCCGGCCGAGTTTTGTGCTCCTGGCCCTTTTTGCCTTCAACTTTTCTCCCCTTTTTCTTGCTAAAAACTTTGATATGCACTAATTAGTAGTGCATAAATGTATACTTTTATGATTGATTTGTGTGTATTGTTTTCCGTTTTATTTAGTTTGTAAACATTTGTGTGAATTTAGTTGTAATTGTATTTTAATCTTCATTTATTAGTTGTAAAGTAGAATTAGGAATTGTGGTGTTGGAAAGGAAGACTTTGAAGAGAAGAAAACAAGAAATTTGACTGCCCAGGAGTAAAACCCGACCGGGTAGAAACCCCCACCCGGTCGGGTATGATTTAACAGACGAAATTGCCAAGAAAGTCACTGGACCCGGTCGGGTCCCCTACTTGACCCGGTCAGGTCAGATGTGACCCAGGACAAAACGGTATGCGAAGATCACCAGTACATGGCAAATATTTGATTTTGACTGATACCCGGTTGGGTATGGCACTTTACCCGGTCGGGTATCCGCCCCAGGGTGTTGAAAACACCTATAAATAGCACACTTTTCCTTCACTTTTAATCATTCCTTCTTTCATACTCTTAAGCTCAGTATAGAATAGTTCTTTCTTTATATTTTTCATCATGTTTAGTATCCAAATGAGGAGCTAAACTCTTCCATCTTGGTTTTGCTACTTTGAAGCTTAATGAATTTGTAAGTTGTGAGTTATTTTCTTTAATCTTCTTCCTTGAGTATTAATTAATTCCTATTCATATTTCATGTTAATATTTCAAACATTACTTAAAGTATCAACTAGTTTTGTTTCTCATATTAATTATTACTAGAATCAATCGGTTAATACGCTTGTTATTAATCCGGTTCTTTCAACGGTAGTAAACTTGGATTATTAATGCATGCATCTCATGGTTAATATGCCAAGGGAAATTAATTATATTGATTAAACCAATAAACCGCTTGTGTTGAGGTTATCAATCTCAATCGTTTTCATCTTAAGTTTATTGCTACTATCAAGTTAATATACGACGCTTGTTCTATATTGACTCGATAGTAAGTTTTATTAATGAACACATCTCGTTATTAATAACTACCCTCGATTAGCTGGATATACTCCTCGATTGAGTATTCGTGAGGAAGATAGTTAAAGATACAACCGGGATCGACGAACATTTCATTAAGTGGATAAAAGAAAAACCAAGCCACCACCTCTATTAATCAAACTCATATAGGTTATTCATCTTAGTATATTTAAATCAAACAAATCTAAACCCCCCTTGATACTACTTATATAAAAGAAAAGTATTCCTTTCCCTGTGGATACGAACCTTACCTCACTATACTATGTATTAGTGTCATATTGATAAATTATTTTGAGTGCACCTCACGACAAGGGCACGTCAAATTTGGCGCCATTGCCGTCAAATTAGTGTCGTATTCTTATTATCATTTTATCTTTGAGTGCACCTCACTATACTATGTATTAGTGTCGTATTGATAAATGAAGAGCATGCACGTCAAATCTTTGATGTGTGGGGAATAGATTTCATGAGACCTTTTCCTAATTCCCATGGAAATCTATATATTCTCTTGTCGGTAGACTACGTATCCAAGTGGATGCAAGCAAAAGCCACAAAGACCGATGATGCCAAAGTAGTGACTGAATTCCTCAAAACCCGCATCTTCTCAAGATTTGGAGTCCCACGCATCTTGATAAGTGATAGAGGCACTCACTTCTACAACAAAACTGTGAGTGTCTTGTTGAAGAAATATGGCGTCACACATAAACTCTCCACCGCCTACCACCCACAGACAAACGGTCAAGCCGAGGTATCAAACAGAGAGCTGAAGTCTATACTTCAAAAAACAGTAAATCCAAACCGTAAGGACTGGAGCCTACGCATGGATGATGCCTTATGGGCATACAGAACCGCTTACAAAACCCCAATTGGAATGTCACCCTATAGACTCGTGTTCGGTAAGGCCTGTCATCTTCCGGTCGAACTAGAACACAAGTCTTATTGGGCGGTAAAAACATTCAATCTCGACATGGCAAAAGCGGGAGAGCAAAGGAGGCTGCAACTCCAAGAACTAGAGGAGCTTCGATTGGAATCCTATGAGAATGCCGCCATCTACAAGAAGAAGGCGAAGGTATGGCATGATAAAATGATAATAAGAAAGGATTTCCAAGTTGGAGACAAAGTCCTTCTTTTTCTCTCACGCCTTCGCCTTTTCTCCGGGAAATTGAGATCACGATGGGAAGGACCGTTCGAGGTGGTCAAAGTCTACGCCCATGGAGCAGTTGAAATAAAAATCCTCGACACCGGAAAAATCCTCAAGGTTAACGGACATCAACTCAAACCGTTCCTTGAAGGTTTCCCAAGAAAGCGTTGAATGCATGGATCTCATCGATCCAATCTTTGAAGAATGCACACAACCATGGCGTCGTGCTGCGACGTTAACTAAGGCGCTTCTTGGGAGGCAACCCAAGCAAGTTACGTTTTGTTTTTATTGTTAATTCCCCTGTCAAAATTTCAGTTTCTATTTTTGCAAGGTTGAGAGAGAGGGCACTAATCACAGGTTTTGAAAAGAAAAAAAATGGACTGGGATTGGACCCGGCCGGGTATATACCCCAACCCGGTCGGGTTACCTCCTTAAACAAAGCACCCGGCCAACCGCCCGAGCGAGGCAAGAGCGGAACAAGAATAAATCAAATGCCCGACTGGGTAGACCCCTATACCCGGCCGGGCAACCCATCAAAAACTTTCTGCCTCGGGTGAACAGCTTACGCCCGACCGGGTAAAATACCCCACCCGGTCGGGCGGTCAGGCAAAAGCCCGATAAGGGTGCGGGCAGGCAGCTTTTCTTCCCCATTTTCTTTTCTTCCCATTCGAACCACACCCCAAACTTCCTCCATTTCCAAAAGTCAAAAGCTTCATATCTCCTACATCCATCCACCAATTAAACCCATTTCATTCATCACCTCTTCACCCTTTTCATCTCCACACCCACGAATCACCAACAAAACCTCCCAAAAAGTAACCCAAAAAAAACATTCATCTCAGACACAAGCACTAGGGACAGTGCTTTGATTAGCTTGGGGGGAGAGTTTTATGGAATACTCACATTCATACTCTTTATTCTTGTAAAAAAATAAAAAAAAATATAAAAGCTTGTTAAGTTGAAAACCCGAAAGGGCAACTTAAGCAAAAATAAAGCAAAAATAAGAGTGAGTTGTGAGGATTAAAACAGAAAAATGTGGGAAGCTGGGATGAAAACCCGAAAGGGCACCTAGGCAAAATGAGAGAACGAGAGAAAGTATTTTCTTTTATTTCTGCAGGATCCTAAGGGTAACGAAAAAAAAAGGTTGAGGTTGATAAAGAAATATGGAGTTGAAGACCCTCTTTACTGTTATATTTTTGAGAATATACTTTATGTGTTTCTAAAAACACTCGTGGATGGGTGTGTTGATATTCTTGTCATTTTAAGGACTTCTTGGATCGGATTTGATTTACTCAAGACGGGTAAAGGTTCAAGTGTGGGGGTATTTGATATGCACTAATTAGTAGTGCATAAATGTATACTTTTATGATTGATTTGTGTGTATTGTATACCATTTTATTTAGTTTGTAAACATTTGTGTGAATTTAGTTGTAATTGTATTTTAATCTTCATTTACTAGTTGTAAAGTAGAATTAGGAATTATGGTGTTGGAAAGGAAGACTTTGAAGAGAAGAAAACAAGAAATTTGACTGCCCAGGAGTAAAATCCGACCAGGTAGAAACCCCCACCCGGTCGGGTATGATTTAACAGACGAAATTGCCAAGAAAGTCACTGGACCCGGTCGGGTCCCCTACTTGACCTGGTCGGGTCCCCTACTTGACCCGGTCGGGTCAGATGTAACCCGGGACAAAACGGCATGCGAAGATCACCAGAACATGGCAAATATTTGATTTTGACTGATACCCGGTCGGGTATGGCACTTTATCCGGTCGAGTATCCGCCCCAGGGTGTTGAAAACACCTATAAATAGCACACTTTTCCTTCACTTTTAATCATTCCTTCTTCCATACTCTTAAGCTCAGTATAGAATAGTTCTTTCTTTATATTTTTCATCATGTTTACTCTCCAAATGAGGAACTAAACTCTTACATCTTGGTTTTGCTACTTTGAAGCTTAATGAATTTGTAAGTTGTGAGTTATTTTCTTTAATCTTCTTCCTTGAGTATTAATTAATTCCTATTCATATTTCATGTTAATATTTCAAACATTACTTAAAGTATCAACTAGTTTTGTTTCTCATATTAATTATTACTAGAATCAATCAGTTAATACGCTTGTTATTAATCCGGTTCTTTCAACGGTAGTAAACTTGGATTATTAATGCATGCATCTCATGGTTAATATGCCAAGGGAAATTAATTATATTGATTAAACCAATAAACCGCTTGTGTTGAGGTTATCGAATCTCAATCGTTTTCATCTTAAGTTTATTGCTACTATCAAGTTAATATACGGCGCTTGTTCTATATTGACTCGATAGTAAGTTTTATTAATGAACGCATCTCGTTATTAATAACTACCCTCGATGAACTGGATATACTCCTCGATTGAGTATTCGAGAGGAAGAGAGTTAAAGATATAACCGGGATCGACGGACATTTCATTAAGTGGATAAAAGCAAAACCAAGCCACCACCTCTATTAATCGAACTCATATAGGTTATTCATCTTAGTATATTTAAATCAAACAAATCTAAACCCCCCTTGATACTACTTATATAAAAGAAAAGTATTCCTTTCCCTGTGGATACGAACCTTACATCACTATACTATGTATTAGTGTCGTATTGATAAATTATTTTGAGTGCACCTCACGACAAGGGCACATCAAACTTCTACCAATATTCTACAACTATAAATGGAAGCTAAAAACAATTACAAACAAAATTAAACAAATGTCTACAACTGCATACAAATGGTAAAGAATTCACACAAATCAAATATAAAAACAAACATTTATGCACTACTAATTAGTGCATATCAAACACCCCCACACTTGAACTTTTACTCGTCTCGAGTAAAATAGATCATGTCCCTATAGTCCTCCAAATGATAAAATAACAATCCACGAATTTTTAAGAACAATTTTTTTTTACAAAGCATCCCCAAACAGTGAATAGAGTAAGAAGGGGTCTTCAACTGCATTGTTATCTCCATTTCTTTTTCTTAAGTTTGTCACCTTCAGGATCCTGCAAAATAAAAAGATTTCCTCTGATTCTCTCGTTTTGCCTAGGTGCCCTTTCAGGTTTTCATTCCAGCTTCCCACATTTTTTTTAATTCTCACAACCTCACTCTTATTTTAATGCTTTTATTTTTGCTTGAGTTGCCCTTTGTGGGTTTTCAACCCAACAAGTTTTTTTTAAGAAAATATGAATGAAAAGAGTAGGATTGTGAGCATACCAGAAAAATGTCCGCACCCCCACACTTAGTACCTGGCACTGTCCCTAGTGCCCGCCTGCATCTCCGCCATCATAGAATCCTCCATATCCTTGGTAGCTTGTGAAGTGTGTATCCTCATCCATGTGATCCCGTGTCCTTCATCCCCGCCTCCACCACCGGAGCTCAATCCTCCAAAGTAACCCCACTGAGTGGGATCATACCATGAGGGTGCGGGAGGGGGAGTGGTCATAGAGGCAAAAGAACCCTGGTGTGTCACGTAAGATTATATCGGACCAAAGGTTCTCCGTTGGTCCTCCTCATGTATGCGCCAATCTTCTCGCCTTTGCTCTTCTATCCTTTGGAAACTCTGCCTCTGCTCATTTCTATACAACACGATTTCCTCTCAAAGTTGAGTGTAGTTGAGGTTAAGAGCATTCATGCTATTTAGCATTTCTTGCTCAAATGGGGAATATTGATGAGCATGGGGTTGTGGTTGAGGTTGTTCAGGAACGAAGGGTGGTGGTTCGTCTGCAGGCTGTTCTTGTTGGGGTTGTTCTGGTTGGTAATGAAGTGGTATTCTCCCGGGGAGACAATAATGGTGTACATCACCAATTTGGTGATCCACAAGGTCCAAAGGGAGGTCAGCTGAGGGTAGTTGTACATGTATGGGATTAGGTGGATCGATCAACCAATTGTAGATATTTACCCCACCGGGTGTTTTATGAGAAAAAACAATATCTTTGGTATTTTTCAGGAGCCAGGATGTGCAAACTAGCTGTGCTGAGGTAATGGGGCCTGGGTCTACAAAGCCATAGAGTGTGGCTAAATGTGTAATCAACCCCCCTACCCTAATAGTTCCTGTGGAAGTTGCCACTGTTCTGAAATGGTCCCATAGGATGGAGGCAACATCCACTTGATCTGGACCTGGTAAGACAACTTGTCCAAGAATACAAACATCCCATACCCTCGTGTGATGGTTATTCGGTCTTCCGAGAAAAGAGTTTGATAAGAATTTTAAGAAAATTCGGAAGACCGGATGTTGGACACGATTCACACTAAGGTGGCTGAGCTCCACATCCACTTGACCTGTCATTCTTTTCCACAATTCTACACCCACAAAAGTGTCATGCTCACGTGCTTCATTGAACAAGGGGAGGCCAAAGTGTTGGGCAAACTCCTGCTTGGTCAATGAACGGTTTTCATTCAACAGTCGAAACGTGATTCTACTTTCGGCATGATCATCATCATTTGCTATTTGGTTAAATGAACTAAAGAATTCATACATCAAATGTGGCTAGGTGACATATTGCATCTCAAAAATCCTAAGCATCCCAATGTTTGTGAAAATCTCACGCATAATCACATCAAGCATAAGTGAGACTAATGTAGCAATGCATATGAAACGGGATTGTCTTACCACCCGTTTTGTTTGTCCTATGAAGCATGTTTTGTGGCCCTCGGTGACAAACTGCACACTCTCAAAACCGGGAACAGGTGTGTTGGAGATATTTTAATTGTGAATCAAGTTTGTCATAGATTAGCTTTATTATTATTCCTTGTATTAAATTAGTGCATGTATTAGATAGAATGTGGGCCAAGTGTTAGGCCCATATAAACAGGCTAAAAGCCTTTCACGCCTAACCTAAACCTCGCCTATAAAAAGGGAGCCGAGGGTTTAGGATTAGGTTAACGTCGTACTTATTCACTATAGCCTTACGCGCATATCTTTCTGTGTACGAGTTCACGGTCTATCAAAGAGGGTTTTACATTGATTCAATCTGTGTTCATCCTTACGTTTAATCTTCTTTGTTAGATTGTTATTCATTGCTGTTACAGAAATAGGGACTATCAATTGGTATCAGAGCAGATCGAGAGCCGATCAGAAGAACGCCTGCAGAAGACTCTGTTTTTCTTTACGTTGTTCTTACTGTCGATATTTCACTCTGTAATCTTGTTTCTTGTTCAAAAGTTGTAAAAGTTACACCCTTAGAATCGTCTTTTCAAAGCGATCAAGGGGTATACTTCAGATTTCGTTTTACGCATATTCTGTACTTGAGATATTTCGAGTAGCCCTTGTCGACATCTAGGTTTTTAACAGGTTCTGCTACGTTTTTTGAGCTGAAAACTTTACCTGAGGATCTCGACATTCTACTCTACAGGAAACTACCTTCAGATTTTGCTTATCTGATTTTTACAGTTTGCAGGATTTCGACATTGAGGATTTCGACATCTAGGATTTCGAGATCAAGATTTCGAATATAAGGTCTCGACATCTGGTCTCGACATTTGATTTCTCAAATTAAGATTTCGAGTTTTAACTTCTCGACATTTCAAATCTCGAGATCCTCTTCTCGAAATTTGAAATCTCGAGATCCTTAATCTCGAGCTCAAATCTCGATACCGGGCCTCCTTTATCAAAATCTCAGATCTCGATATTCAGATCTCGACATCTGATTTTTCGACTTTCTGCCTCTGAAAATCTTTTGATCAATTATCTCGAACGGTCAGTTTAATACAGCAATGGCCTCAGAATTCAATGCACAAGGGAACAGCAGTACCCCTCCCAGTCTCAGGAAAGGAGAATACCAAATGTGGAGGAATCGATTCCTTAATTTCCTTGAGCACAAAGAGAACTCCGCTGCGATGCTTGAATCCTTGCTTGAAGGACCAGCTGAACTCTTGATTTCAGTTGGTGGTGATCCAGAAAACAACCCTCCTATTCTTCCAGAAATAAGGAGGAAAGTGGCATCTGAATACACGGAAGCTGACAAGCTCAGGCTTCGTGGTGATCTCATGGCCAAAACATACCTTCTTCAAGCAATCCCCAATGAAGTATACGTTCTCATCGATAGCATGCAAACAGCTAAGGAAATGTGGGATGAGATAGAGAAACTGCTTCAAGGCACAAGCATTAGCCTTAAGACCAAGAAGACGACAATTCTTATTGCTTATGACTCCTTCAAAGCAGGTCCAGGAGAACCATTGAACGAGACTTACAACAGACTCGTTCAACTGGTCAATGAACTCAGAAAAATCAAAGTATTCAGGTCCAACTTGGAACTGAATATTAGATTTCTATCCAGCCTGCATCCTGCATGGGAAAAGACAGTGAAGGATGTTAGATCTCGGATTGACTTGGACGAGATTGACCTTTGCACTCTCTATGAACATTTGAAGCAATTTGTCAATGAGGTTGCTTGTGCCGAGGATCATCACACCACAAATCCTCTAGCTCTTGTGATGGAAGCTCAGCCCAGAAGGACAAACACACCACTGAAGAAGAAGAAGAAGAAGAAGAAGAAGGTGGTGGTTGAATCAGACGATGATGAAAGTGATGACGATAAATCTGATCTGGAGGCTGAGCTTGCATACTTACAGAAGAAAATGGCACTGCTTGCCAAGAGATTTGCAAAGAAGAACAGCTCCTCCAACAAGCTGAGAACCTCCTCATCTAACTACAAACAGAAGAACCATGAACAAGGATCTTCTAGAAAGGCGCCATCAGCTGAAGATGCTCCCAAATGCTACAATTGTGGAAAGGCTGGACATGTCATCAAAGACTGCCGCCTCCCAAAGAAGAAGGATGCTAACTTCTACAAGCAAAAGATGTTGTGGAATAAGCAGAAAATGCTGATGGTGCAGAAAGAAGAAGAAACTTCTGCAATGATTGCTGAGAATGAGAACTGGGCAGAAGATTCTTCTGATGAGGAGGAGGAAGAAGAAAACTATGCCCTGATGGCACGAGTGGAGGAAGATGAAAGAAAGGGTGATGTTGCGATCCCCGAAAGCGAATGCTCAACAAGCTCTGTAAGTACCTCTCATACTCCTTTTAATAACCAAATGCAGTCCTTGCTTGAGAAGGACAATCTAATTAAAGAACTAAAGGAGAGACTAGACAATAATCACAGGGTGCTGAAACAGAATCTAGACCAAAAGTCTTCTTTAAGTGTTCAACTTGAAATTGCAAAAGATCAGGTCAAAAAGGTGTCCTCAGATTTTGAAAGCTTTGAACTTAAGATAGCTGAATTAACTAGGAAATTTGAGGATAGTGAACGAGAAAAAAGCACAGCAAAGGCTTAATGCGATTTTTTGCATAATAAGAGAAGAACACTTTTAAACAAAGTAAAAGAACTAGAGGATCTAGCTGCTAGAAGAGGTCAGTCTGAACAGACAATTTTTCTTAATCAAATAAAGGATGACCGATTCTACAATCCTAAAATAGGACTGGGCATAAAAAACCCATGTAATCTAAAGAAAGTTAAATGTCTTCAAATCTATAACAACGATTACATGGGACTAGGGTTTGGTGAGAAAATGTATTTTCGAAGTGATGAAGAAAACGCTGAAGCAGAAGAAGAAAAGAGAAAGAACCTTAAAGCTGTGATTTCTTGTGATTATCCCTCTGTAAATGAAAAACAACTTTCACAAGAAGAATCTACTTCCTGCTTTAGTGAATGCCTTGACCCTTATGCAAAAGATATTCCACACATAGGACATCCTCTAGATCCACCCCCAAGAGTAGGTATCGCTAAAACTGGAGAGGAACCTTGTATTTTTCCCATGGCTCAAAAACTCAAAAACCTACAGAGAAAACTCTTGATAATGAGAGAGAGATTTGAAACTGAAAAGAAAGGTTTTAAGCGCAACTGGCAGGAACTTCTTCAAAAGATCAATGAATTGAGTGAGCAGTATCATGCTAAATCAGACCCTTCTACGTCTAAGACTGACAGCTCACACACCTCACCTGAAAAAAACAATGTTTTAAAAGGTTCGTCCACTCATCTCTCTTCTCCTTTGTTTACAGGAAATGAAGTGAAGAAGGAAGGAGAAGAGAAGAATGAGTGGAGGAAAAAGAGGAAGGAAATCGCAGAAGGCAAAAAGAAAGTTTTTGAGAATAGTGACAGTCCTGGATCTAGTTCTATTTTTTACTCTAAAGTTAATTGTAATTCTGTCTCTACAAAACAAACTTCTAGTAGTTCAGTCTTGAGTCCCAAGCTGAATATTTCTGAGACATCTTCTAGACATCGTTCTATTCATAATACAAGTATTGCTTATGGTTATTCTGTTCCAGACCCTCATAATTATGAATGTGATGTGAATGTTGTTAAAGCAAAGCCTCACAGAAAGCTCAAACCAGAAAGAGAAACCAAGAAAAGAACTTCTAAGGGAACATTTTGTATTCATGATATGAAATATGCTCTTCGAGTTCATTCAAGGAAACATCTTAATTGGCTTTCTAAAGAGGAAATTTTCAAAACCAAACTTAAGAAACAACCATTCAATCATAAAACGCATGTCTACTCTCCTTCCAAAGCTAAAACAGAAAGGTGGGTCCCCAAGATAAGACCCACCAAAACTGAAACGAAAAGGTGGGTCCCCAAGATGAGACCCACCAAACCTGAAACGGATAGGTGGGTCCCCAATCGAAGACCCACCAAAACTGAAACAGAAAGGTGGGTCCCCAAATTCAGACCCACCAGAACTAAAATGGAAAGGTGGGTTCACAACATCAGACCCACCAAAATGGAAACTACTAAGTGGGCTCCAAAAACCAGATCCACTGCAAAAGCAGATCTGGCTATTGGAGAACACACAAGAGAAAGATCTTTTGTTGAAAGAGCTGCTGATCTTGGATCACAGCTAAAAGCAAGATTTAGAAAGGTGTTTTTTGATAATAAGGAAGGACCCACTCCAAGTTGGGTACCTAAACATGTTTGATTGTTTTGCAGGACGGTCATGTGTGGCACTTAGACTCAAGATGCTCAACCCACATGACCGGAATAAAGCACCTATTGAGCAACTACACCAACTGCTACGGAGGCAATGTCAGATTCGGGAACGACGCCTCATCTCCTATTCTTGGGTATGGGGACGTCATCTGTGCCAGTGTCACTATAAAAGACGTTTCATTTATCAAAGGGCTCAAACACAACTTACTGAGCATAGGACAATTCTGTGACAGCGGGATGGAAGTGAGGTTCTTTGCAAAACAATGCTGTGTTCTTGACAGCACAGGGAATACATTATTAACGTGTTACAGAACATCAAATTTGTACACTATTGATCTGAAAAGCGTCCAATCCACCACTTCCATCTGTCTGTTATCCAAAGCTTCAACTGAACAGAACAACCTATGGCACAGACGTCTCTCCCATCTGAACTTCAAACATCTATCAACCTTGTCCTCCAAGAAACTTGTCAAGGGGCTTCCTCTGCTAAAGTCTTCCGCTGAAAATCATTGTAGTGCCTGCAAAATGGGCAAAATGACGCGAAGCTCCCACAAGTCGAAAACCGAACCATCATCAACACATCAGTTGCAGCTAATTCACATGGATCTGTGTGGACCTATGAGAGTCCAAAGCATCAACGGTCGCAAATACACTCTGGTGATCGTTGATGACTTCTCTAGGTACACATGGACAAAATTTCTCCGTTCAAAGGACGAGGCTGCAGAAAACATTATGACCTTTATCAGGACCATCCAGAAACTGCTACAGCACAGTGTTCGAATTGTAAGAACTGACAATGGTACCGAGTTCAAAAGTCAAACTCTCACTGAGTTCTATGAATCACTCGGTATCACTCAGCAATTTGCAGCAGCTAAAACTCCCCAACAGAACGGAGTTGTTGAGAGAAAGAACAGAACCCTTGTTGAAGCAGCACGCACCATGTTAATCCAATCCAGACTGCCTCACTTCATGTGGGCAGAGGCAATCAATACTGCGTGCTTCACTCAGAACAGAACATCCATTCATAAACGCTTCGACAAGACTCCATATGAAATCCTCTTCAACAGAACTCCTGACATCTCATTCTTCAAGGTTTTTGGCTGCAAGTGCTTCATACTAAATGATCGGACAGAGAGAAGTAAGCTGGACCCCAAAGCCAGAGAAGGCGTGTTTATTGGCTACTCACTGCAGTCCAAAGCTTACAGAGTCTATCTCAGAGACAAGAGCACTGTCATCGAGAGTGTAAATGTTACATTCTATGAAATGGCAGACTTCGCGATCGAACATATACAGACTGATCCATCACATGTTGTACCAGTAGCTTCTGATAAAGCTGAACCAAACACCGAACACGAAGATGTGATTCTCAACTCTCTTTTCAGAAACTTCTACGAGAACACACAACCTCCACCTCCTCCATGCACTCCAGCTTCAACATCAACTCCAACAGCAGAGATTCCGCTCCTCACAGGTCCAGACGATGTACCATCCACACCCTCAACCCCTCAAACCAATCCCAGAGGTGTGGATGATCACGGCTTTGCTACGAGTCCGGAATCATCCCCATTACACACCACAACTGCTCCAGAGTCTTCAACCTATTATCAGGACTCGGATCAACCAATAATTACTCCAACTCCTCTAGCTCATGAGAGGAAGTGGACGAGAGCACATCTCGTTGAACAGATAATAGGTGATCCGAGTCAAGGTGTGCGCACAAGATCCGCAACGATGAATGAATTCCACTTCGCATGCTTCCTAAGCCAGTCAGAACCATCAAAGGTCTCCGAAGCACTACTTGATCCAGATTGGGTGATTGCTATGCAAGATGAACTCAATCAGTTTAACAGACTGGATGTATGGTCACTGGTACCCAGGCCTCAGAGAAAGACAATCATTGGCACGAAGTGGGTATTCAAAAATAAAAGAGATGAAGAAGGAACAGTTGTAAGGAACAAGGCAAGGCTGGTCGCAAAGGGATATAATCAACAGGAAGGCATAGACTACGATGAAACGTTTGCGCCCGTAGCTAGAATTGAAGCAATCCGCCTCTTTCTTGCGTACGCGGCACACAAAAATTTCACCGTCTTTCAGATGGACGTGAAAACAGCTTTTCTAAATGGGACTTTAGAAGAAGATGTCTATGTTGCTCAACCAGAAGGATTTGTAGATCCAAAATTCCCAGACCATGTATACAAGCTCAAGAAAGCTCTCTATGGGTTGAAACAGGCACCCAGAGCTTGGTACGATGCCTTGACCGAATTTTTGATCGATTCAGGTTTCTCAAAAGGAAAGATTGATACTACTCTGTTTATCAAGCGACAGAAGTCTGACATCATTCTGATTCAGATCTATGTTGATGACATCATCTTTGCCTCTTCAAATCCGCGCATGTGCCAACATTTTGAGAAACTGATGAAAACCAAGTTCGAGATGAGCATGATGGGTGAACTTAACTTCTTCTTAGGCCTGCAAGTAAGACAACTCTCTGATGGCATTTTCATCAATCAGTCCAAATATATTCTGGATATGCTAAAGAGATTCAACATTGAAGGCAAATCTTCCATGACGACCCCCATGTCCCCAAACAATAAACTGGACTCAGACCCCTCCGGGAAGCCAGTTGATGCTACGAATTACAGGGCTATCATTGGATCTTTGCTATATCTCACGTCAAGCAAGCCTGACATTGTCTTCTCCACATGCTTATGTGCTCGCTTTCAAGCCAATCCGAAGGAATCTCATCTGACCGCTGTACGACGAATTTTAAGATACCTCAAAGGCACGGTGAATCTAGGCCTTTGGTATCCCAAGCATTCAGGCTTTGATCTAGTCGGATACTCGGACGCTGACTTTGCTGGTTGCCGGATGGACCGCAAAAATACATCGGGAGCTGTCCAATTCTTGAGTGAGAAGCTAGTCTGCTGGTCTTCCAAAAAGCAGAACTGTGTTTCAACATCTACAGCTGAGGCCGAATACGTCGCGGCTGCTAGTTGTTGTTCACAAATATTATGGATGAAGACTCAGCTCCAGGACTACGGTTACACATTCCGCCACATCCCGATCTACAGTGACTCTCAAAGCGCCATCGCCATCACAAGCAATCCTGTTCACCACTCCCGCACCAAACACATTGATCTGCGCTATCATTTCATCAAGGATCACGTGGAGAAAGGAGACATAGATATGTACTTTGTAAGCTCATAGCTTCAACTGGCTAACTTGTTCACTAAGGCATTGGATGAAAAAAGATTCCAGTTCCTGGTCTCCAAGTTGGGCATGTTGAACCTCGAGCCTGTTTAATTTTTGTCTCTACTGGTCTGAAAAGTGTGTGTGTGGGACTTGTAAAAAGTGTGTGTGAGTGTGCTCTGTAAATAGTGTGTGTGCGTTGCATGTGTTGAGGGGGAGAAAACCAGAAAAATAACAAAACATAGTGTGCGTGTGTTGCATGTGTTGAGGGGGAGAAAAATCAAAAAGAACAAAAATAGTGTGTGTGCGTTGCATTTGTACATATTGTTTGTTTCATTTTTTGGGGGGGAGAAAATTTTCACTAATTGAGGGGGAGCTCTAATTTTTACTGGTATTGGGCCTTGAAAATCTTTTAAAAAGGCATTGTGAGCTAGCCCAATCATTCGGGCTCAACTGTTACGAAGGAGGTCCAAAATTTTTCTCGCGTATATAAGCCTCGCGAAAAACCTTCTCTTCCCATTCTGATTTTTTCACGAAGGCCAGAGTTTTTCGTGAGTCAGAGCTCTCAGACCGATTTGTCTTCTTCTTCCCAAAACTTCTGCTTTCGCAAACCCTTCTCCTTCTCCGATTCTCTTTCTCGACAACCTTCTAAGGTAGTTCCTCTGTCGTTTTCGAATTCCATAAAAACGCTTCAACGGAAAAATGTTTCTCGCAGAACGATCGACTTTTCTCAAAATCAAAATCAAATTAGGGTTTTTCGTTTAATACATGTCGAAATCGCTTGTTATCGTTTTGATATATCATGTTTATGTTTTTGCAGGTGGTTTAATCTCTTCGAAATCATGATTTCGATATCTTGTTTTTCAAGATCTCGAGATCATCGATTCATCTTCTCGAAATCAAGATCTCGAGATGTGCATCTCGACATCTTGATCTCGAGATTTGAATCTCGAAATCAAGATCTCGAGATCTGCATCTCGACATCTTGATCTCGAGATTTGAATCTCGAAATCAAGATCTCGAGATCTGCATCTCGACATCTTGATCTCGAGATTTGAATCTCGAAATCAAGATCTCGAGATTTGCATCTCGACATCTTGATCTCGAGATTTGAATCTCGAAATCAAGATCTCGAGATTTGAATCTCGAAATCATGATCTCGAGATTCAGATCTCGAGATTTGGACTTTGCAATATTTTTCAAAATTCCACCTGCATAAACTTATCTGAAACCTGCAAACCAAATTCCTTCAATCTAATCAAACCGATGATTTTCATATGCTGACCCCCTGCTTCTACAGTTTATAATGGCAGGAACAACTCAAACGCAGATCGACGATGCCATCTACCCCAAGGGGAAACGGATCAAGGTGCTGGACAACAATTTCCAGCTAGACCTTACCGTGTTCAAGTGCCAGAATCCAGTGATTCCGGCAATCATGAAAGGTCACTATCTATGGCCTGCACTTCACAAGACAAAACCAGTGCCAGAGATATACCTACAACAGTTCTGGGGTCATATGCATACGGAATCACCGAAGGATCGCTCAAAGATAAAGACCAAATTGAACAGCATGCAGGTGATTCTGACACCATCCACTCTACGGGCTACTCTAGCGCTGCCAATCCATGACGAGTACGATGCGCTGCCGTCCATCCCAGATCTACTCAAAGACGTGGCATCCCTAGGCTACACCTCATTACTGCCACAGCTCTCCAACTTCAACGGAGCATATCTTCATCATCCATGGAAGAGCCTCTTCGGGCTGGTGAACAAGTGTCTGTCGCCGAAGCATGCCGGATTCGACAAGTGCAATAAGCAGATCCTGCTAATATTTCATGGCATTGCTTTCAACAAGAACTACGACTTGGCACAGCTCTTGTTCTCAGAGCTAATGGACCTGGTCAAAGCCAAAGAGAAGAACAGGCCAGGTACCATCCCGTACGCAAGGTGGCTCGGGCTAATCATCAACGACTGCATGGTAGAGCACTCTTCAATACCAAAACGCAGCTCAGATCCACACTTCACCGCACCGAAGCTGCAATACTTCAAAGTAGACAAGAACCCTGTCTTCGGTCTGCGGATCCCTGGGTTTCTACTCAACCTTGTCAAATCTTCAAACCCAGCAGTTCAACAGTACAAGGAAGCCACTGAGAGAATTGTCCCTATGGTTCAGCAAAACCCAGCTAGACCTACCCCAGGGGCAAAGCCGAGTGTAGGTAAGGGTCCGAAGAAAACCCAAAAGCCACAGAAACCAGTGGCCGGTTCGCCCAATGAAGGAAAGTCTGACGACTCTCTAGAGACGAGTCAGGCGGCTGAGGGCACCGAAACAGACGCTGAGGAAACTGCCAATAAGTCGTCAAGTGATGTCCAAACAAATAGTGACGATGAGGCATCCGAGAGCGTGGGCACGGATAGCGAGGAATCTGGCTCGGATAATGATGATGACGACAATTACAGTGAAGACGTTGAGCACACATATGCTCTGATCAGAAAAGGAAAGCTGCCTGTTGAATCTCCACAAAAGAAGAGGATCACTACTGAAGACGCAACACCGATAATAGCAGGCAGACCCCAAGTCTTCACTATCAAGGAGCTAGCTAAACCAAGAGCCGATCTCAGCGAAACAAACTGCTCCAAGGATGACTACGACGAAGCAGCTCATACGATAAAGAATTCTAAAGACGTCGTCATCCGGGAGAAAAGGGCCAAGGTCAAGAATGACAAGGCTGCTAAGGCAAAGCCCCAGCCCCGAGTCAGAAAGAGCCTAATTGATAAGGCAGATGAGCACATCTTCGTTGGCTGCGATACCTTTATCCAGATAAGCCGAGCTGAATCCTTAAGTACAGGAACCGATCTTTTCGGTTCCCGGGTAGAAGTCGCAGCATCTGGCTCAACTGCGCAAGCACATCCCTCACCCAGCCACTCGATAGCCTCTCAACAGGTTATTGTTTCAAAAGAACGGGACTCAACCCCCTCACTGGTTCCTTCCGAATCAGTTGAGCGTACAATTGACCTATCGCCCGAGGTCAAAACCCCTTCTTCAAGCACATTGAGTCTAGGTGTCACATTCCCTACATTTTCTTCTTTTTCTAGGACACCTACACTATTCACTGCACATACATGTGCACACACCCTGAAAGCAACAACCAGAGCGCAAGCTATGATGGTTGGAAGCCCTGCTACGCCCTCAATGATTCCATCCTTGCACGCAGGCCACACATCAGCTATCTTCACTGATGCTGTGACAACAGTCACAACCCCCATAACTGGTCACCCAACCTTTGAAGACATCAACGTTCTACTAAATCGCTTCCTAGATTCCACCATTAAACCATGGGTGCAAGATGCAATGACCGCTCTAGCACAGGAATTTAGGACCACCCAAGTGGTTCGGTCTGAACAAACCCCACCCAAACCTTCACCTGAACCCTTCATTTCCCATACACAACCCGTATCCTCCACCCCTCTATCTCACCAATCCATTAACCAAATACCCGTTCCTTCACACTCTCGGGGAACCCAGGATACAGAACTAGTATTCTCCCCACACCCGACCACACCCTCCATCGATCTCTCCTCACTATCCTTCGACACCCTTGCATCGGCTTTGCTGGACAACCTTCTAAACATCCCCGAATCCAAACTTACCCTCCACCAGCAAGCCATTCTTGATGCACTCCTTTCTTCCCCCGAAACCAAGAGCAAATGCAAGGAGAGTCCTCGTGGTCGCAAACGTTCCCATGAGGACCCCGATGATTCGGATCCTCATGAGGGGGAGAACAAGCGCCCACGATCACTTGAGCAAACTGCTTTACCTCGCCAAACTTCACAGCCCATCCAACCCGAAACCTCTACAAACCAACAGCCACCACCCGTAGCCAAAATATCTAGCCTGGTCGAGCTAGACTTAACATCCCGAGGCGTGTCTCCTAGAGATACCAACCGAGGAGGGGATGGAAGTCTTGATGATGCTACCACTGGTACATCTGTTACATCAGGCCATCAGTTAGAACCTAGTTCTAAACTGATGTCAACGGGCAATCCAAGTGAACCCGGTTGTGCTACCCAGGAACAATCACCGCCTCAACAGCAGCAAAGAGTTCCATACATTTCCCCAGGCAAGGACATCCACGATGCACTGGAGGAGGCGGTGATATATGATAAATGGCCAAGACAATGGACAGTTCGCAATGAGGCCGAGATAGATGACATGCAGAGAAATTGGTGGCTACGCGAGCTAATCAACAAATGTGCTGAAGATATCATCAGGCTCGAGGATGATGAACGAAAGGAAGGGGAAAATTATAAGGAATCTCAGAAAACTCTTGAATCCGTCATTAGACAATCAGCGGGAAGACTTCCCAAGACAGAGAAACCCTAGGACAACGTTCGAATCAAAGCCCCCTTCCAAGAGGAAATCAGAGAGCATATTTGGCGTAAACCAGACAAAGTCAAACCGTTGAATGAATTGAAGCTACGAGGCCTTACTCATCTAAAAGGAAAGCAGGCTGGAGGTCATCTACATATGCTATTACAAAGGTCAACCGGTACTCAGAGAGAGCTGATGGAACAAGACTTGAAGTCCAACATTCTCCCGATTCATCAAATTCTATAAGTGAAGGCCGAGGACTATCACGGAGTGACATTCTATACTTACCGGCTTCAACGCACTGACGGGAGTGAATTTGCTTGCCAAGAGAATGATTTCATCATGCTTAAACCAGACGACATCTATCACATGTTCATGGCCTATCGATACCTTCCAGTCAGGCAGAGCAAAACATACAGTGAAGGTCTTGCAGCAATCAAGAGATTCATGCTCAGACAGATCAGAGTACATTCTTCACATGACCTACAGATGGCTATTGAGTGCAACTTGACAAAGACAAACCTTACAAAGCCAAGACTGTATGGTCCAGAACTCGAAGACTTCCCAGCTTACCACATCTTCTTCACACCGCCAGCAGTCACTTATCTCAACCACAAGAACGAAAAACGTCTGATGGTGGTCAATGAAATTGAGAAGTACTGTGACGGAACGCTGAAGATAATCAAAGAACAGCTTCTAAAGATGAAGGCACAGCTAGAGGAAAATCTTCAGGAGGCATCGTCATATGTTCAAAAGGAACACTCTACAGTAGAGACAATTTTAAAGGCCATCGACGATCGCCTAGAAAAGAGAAATATGCTGAGGCAATACGAGCATGCACTGAATATGAGGAAGCACTACTTCAAGTCACAGAAGCAATAACAAAGTGGCACTTGATCACAAAGGGGGAGATTGTTGGAGATATTTTAATTGTGAATCGAGTTTGTCATAGATTAGCTTTATTATTATTCCTTGTATTAAATTAGTGCATGTATTAGATAGAATGTGGGCCAAGTGTTAGGCCCATATAAACAGGCTAAAAGCCTTTCACGCCTAACCTAAACCTCGCCTATAAAAAGGGAGCCGAGGGTTTAGGATTAGGTTAACTTCGTACTTATTCACTATAGCCTTACGCGCATATCTTTCTGTGTACGAGTTCACGGTCTATCAAAGAGGGTTTTACATTGATTCAATCTGTGTTCATCCTTACGTTTAATCTTCTTTGTTAGATTGTTATTCATTGCTGTTACAGAAACAGGGACTATTAAGGTGCAATAGCTTGGTTACCCCTTGAAGAAGATGCCTTGGACTTTTTAGGAGCCATTGAAGTTGATTTTTTTGGTTTTTTTCTTGAGGGATTTTCGGACTTTTGGCTAGGGTGTAGTTTTGGTGGCTTTTATGGGAATGGTGTTGAAGAGGATGGTGAGAAGAGCAAGAATATTGGATTGGATGAGAAATTTGGGGGGATTTCGGACCTTGAATGTCCAAGAATGGAGATTTTCGGATTTTTGGGTAGGTTTTTTTTGGGTTGGTTGATTTGGAGGATTTGGAGGAATTTATGGGTATAGAAATGAAGAGGGAAGTGGGAAGATGAGGAAAATAGGTTTATTTGATGGATTTTGTGGGAGAATGGGGAAGATTTGAAGGTTTTGGTGGATGAAAATGGGGGATTTTGGTTTTTTTGGTGCGCTAGAGAAGAAGAAGAATGGGAGGGGGAAAGGGGAAACCCGACTTGGTATAGGCTTTTTTCCATTCGCCCGGCCGGGTGAGGTATTACTACCCGGTCGGGCCTAACTTTGGCTTATCCAGAAAGTTTTTAGGCGTAGGGCCTGATCTGGTACATTAAGGGCGCCCGGTCGGGTGTTTTGTTTCAGGGTCCGGGTTTTCCCAAAATTGAATCGCCCAGTCATTTTTTTGATTCCAGGTGCCTTTTTAAATTCACCCGGTCGGGTAAAATAACATACCTGGTCGGGTGAAAATCATTTTAATTGGAAAATTGGCCTCGCTCGCCCGGGTGTGTGTCGGGTGTGGGTTTTTGTTATGAAATCCGACCGGGTTTGGTTGGATACCCGGCCGGGTGCACTGTTTTTTTTTTCGAAAGAGAAACTCAAAAAATAGAAACAATAAGGAAAGGGAAAAAAATGCGTACCTTTGCTTGGGTTGTCTCCCAAGAAGCGCCTTATTTAACGTCGTGGCTCAAGGATATCTCCATTGCTCTTTATTTATAGACTGGTTCAGAAAGGTCTATGGCTTCCACGTTTTTGGGTTGAAAACCCTCAAAGAAGGGTTGTAATCTTTGTCCGTTCACCTTGAGCACCTCTCCCGTCTCCAGGTTTTGAATTTCCACCGCCCCATGTGGATATATTTTGACCACTTTATATGGACCAGCCCAACGGGATCTCAGCTTTCCCGGTAATAAACGAAGGCGTGATTGAAATAGGAGGACTTTTTCATCAAGTTTGAAGTCCTTCCTTATTATCATTTTATCATGCCACTCCTTCGGCTTTCTCTTGTAGATCTCCGCATTGTCATAAGAGTCTAGGCGGAGTTCTTCCAGCTTTTGTAATTGGAGTTTTCTATGTATACTGGCCTCGTCAAGGTTGAGGTTGAATTCTTTCACCGCCCAATAAGACTTGTGTTCTAGCTCTACGGGAAGATGGCATGTTTTGCCAAACACAAGTCTATGAGGGGACATACCGATTGGAGTTTTGTAGGCAGTTCGGTATGCCCAAAGTGCATCATCAATGCGTATACTCCAATCCTTCCAGTTTGGGTTCACTATTTTCTGGAGTATAGATTTCAACTCCCGATTTGAGATCTCCGCTTGGCCATTCGTTTGAGGGTGATAGGCTGTAGAGATCTTGTGAGTCGCACCATATTTTTTTTAGTAAGGATCCCACAATTTTATTACAAAAATGTGTGCCTCGATCGCTTATTAAAATTTGCGGGACCCCAAACCTAGAAAATATGTATGACTTAAGAAAGCTTGCAACCACCTTTGCATCATCAGCTTTTGTGGCTTTAGCTTCCACTCATTTAGAGACATAATCCACCGCAAGGAGGATGTAGATATTACCTTAAGAATTTGGGAAAGGTCCCATGAAGTCAATCCCCCATGCATCGAAAATCTCACAGAAAAGCATGAGATTTTGTGGCATTTCATTTCTCCTTGAAATGTTGCCCGCTCTTTGGCAATTGTCACAAGATTGGCAAAAGCCATGTGCATCCCGGAATAGACTTGACCACCAAAAACCACTTTCAAGTATCTTCATTGTTGTTCGTTTCGGGCCGAAATGTCCTCCACAAGCATAAGAATGACAAAACTCTATGATGTGGGCTATCTCATGTTCAGGGATGCATCTTCGGATTATTTGATCCTTACAATGCTTCCACAAATATGGGTCATCTCACACATAGAGTCTTGAATCCATTCTCAATATTCTCACGATATTTGTGTACCATGGTTGTATGACTTTGATGGAAAAGAGAGTCTCGTTCGGAAATTCGCCTTTTATGAGATTTGTATGGAGACCTTCGATTTCTTTGTTTGGAGCCAAGCGGCTTAGATGATCGACCACCAAGTTCTCCGCTGCTTTCTTGTCTTTGATTTCTGTGTCAAACTCACTCAATAGAAGGACCCATCGAATGAGTCTTGGTTTGGCCTCCTTCTTTGTCATTAGGAATCGGAGAGCGGCATGGTCGATGTATACAATCACTTTTGTTCCAAGGAGATAGGAACGAAATTTCTCCAAAGAAAAGACCACCGCTAGCATTTCCTTCTCGGTGGTGGAGTAGTTCTTTTGAGCTTCATTGAGGGTTGAGGAGGCATAGTAGATGACATGAGAAGCCCTTCCTATCTTTTGGCCTAAAACAGCCCCTACCGCATAATCACTTGCGTCACACATGATCTCAAAAGGGAGAGACCAATCGGGAGCTTATATGATGGGAGCAGTTACCAACCTTGCCTTCAAAGTGTCAAAAGCCTCTTTGCATTCATCATTGAGATCAAATTCAACCTCCTTTTGCAAAAGTTTGCATAGAGGTGATGAAATTTTTGAGAAGTCTTTGATGAATCTCCTATAGAAACCGGCGTGACCAAAGAAAGATCGGATGTCCCGTACATTTGTGGGGTATGGGAGCGTTTGAATCACATCAATTTTAGCTTTATCCACCTCTATCCCCTTTGATGAGATCACATGCCCAAGAACAATCCTTTGTTCTACCATAAAGTGGCATTTTTCAGAGTTTAGAACAAGGTTGGATTCAATGCAACTTTTTAGCACAAGAGTGAGGTGATAGAGGCAAGAGTCAAAAGAGTCCACATGGATTGTGAAATCATCCATAAAGACTTCCATGAATACCTCCACAAATTCTGAAAATATGCTCATCATGCACCTTTGAAAGGTGCCCGGTGCGTTGCATAATCCAAATGGCATTCGTCGGTAGGCAAAAGTGCCAAATGAACATGTGAAGGTTGTTTTCTCTTGGTCCTTCGGGGCTATTGGTATTTGGAAATACCCGGAGTAACCATCGAGAAAACAATAGAACTTGTGCCCTGCTAACCTCTCTAGCATTTGATCAATGAAAGGCAGTGGAAAGAAGTCTTTTCTAGTTACCGAATTGAGCCTTCGGTAGTCAATGCAAACTCGCCACCCGTTTTGAACTCAGGTGGGCACCATCTCGCCATCCTTGTTCTCAATGACCGTCACTCCGGTCTTCTTTGGCACCACTTGAGTAGGACTCACCCACTTGCTATTGGAAATGAGAAAGATGATTCCCATTTGAAGCAATTTGATCACCTCCTTTTTCACCACCTCCATCATGGGTGGGTTCAATCTTCGTTGCGGTTGCCTCACCGCTTTGGCCTTGTCTTCGAGCAAGATCCTGTGCATGCATGTGGATGGACTAATGCCTTTGATGGCAAAATTGGGAGTTGATTTAACTCCGCCACCATAACCTTCATGCCATTTGACATAGAGTATTCCAAAGTGAAATCCTCTATGTCATTTTCAATTGAGCTTAGTACTTCATCTTTCCCTTCCATTTCAAACACATCTTGGACCCAAGTGTCACAAGTGTCAATCGCAAAAAGAGAGTGATTATCGGTGGGGTATTTCATGGAGTCGTAGATATTAAATTCGACTTTTTCACCATCGAACTCCATGCTTAATCCTCCACTAAAAACATCAATTTTTGCCTTGGCCGTTTTCAAAAAAGGTCTGTCTAGTAAAATTGGGACTGCATTTTTATCGTTCTCCATTTCAAGAACGTAAAAATCAACGGGAAAGATTAAGTTATCCACCATTTGGGTAAGCATTGGATAACAACACCTCTACTACACCTTTTGGGTAAGCATTGGATCTATCGACAAGTTCGATAACAACTCTCGTTTCATGTAAAGGTCCTAGTTCTAGGGACTTATATAGAGAATATGGAATGACATTGATTGATGCACCCAAATCTAACATAGCCCTAGAAGAAATAGAATTTCCAAGTTTACATGGTATAGTGAACATTCCCGGGTCACTATCCTTTTTAGGCAGTTTCTTTTAAAAAATGGCCGACACTCTATCGCTTACTTGGATTTTATGTTTGCCATTCAATTTGTGTTTCCTTTTAATTGTGCAAAGCTCTTTTAAAAACTTTGCAAACCTAGGAACATGCACCGGCTCATATGAATCGAGCGGTGGAAACTTTCTTTGAGGTGTGATCTCCTCCTCTTTTTCCTCTTCATTTTGAGGATTTGTGCTTGGCACCAAGATATACTCCTCTTCTTCTCCAACATGGCTCTTTGCTTTTGCCTTAGCCATAACCAATTCTTTGTCACTTCTCAAAGTGACCGCATGAGCTTGTTGCCTTGGATTCGGCTCCGTTTGAGATGGGAGTTTTGCCGAATCCCTAGCTTGAAGCCTACTCACGGCATTTGAGATTTGGCTCATTTGGCTTTCCAAGTTGTAGATGCTAGATTTTGTTGTTTCTTGAAATTGAGCCACACATTGTTGCATCGTAGCCATGTTCATGGCTAGTGCTCGAATCATGTCTTCGGTGGACATGTTCGAGTTCGATGTTTAGCCTTGTTGTTTATATTGTTGAGGCGGAGGGTTTGATTGTTGAGGGGGTTGAGAGTTTCCGTACCTTAGATTTGGATGATCCTTCCATCCCGGTTTGTAAATGTTGTCGTGAGGATCGTACCTCCTTTGGCCTTGAAACCCCAAAGCATTGACTTGCTCGGAGTTCTCCTCTTGTAGAGTTGGGCAAGAATCGGTGGGATGCCCTTGTGTTGAACATATTCGCAGACCTTGACTTCTTGGGTTTTTGGATTTAAGAGGAAATCTTTAACCAAAGAAGTCAAGCCGGCCACCTGACTTTCCAACGAGTTGTTGAATTCCGCCGCCATTACTCTTTTTGTTGACCGCCGATCATAGTGTCTACAATTTTCGGCCAACTCCGAGATAAGACTCCTAGCTTGAGAAGGAGTTTTGTTGACTATTCCTCCTCCACATGCGGCATTAATCATCTGTCTATCATCATCGCAAAGACCATCGTAAAAGTAAAGGATGAGGTCTTGCTCTGAATAGCCGTGATACGGGCAGCTTGCACAAAGTTTCTTGAATCGTTCCCAGAATTCGTAGAACGATTCATCATCTTTTTGCTCCACATTGTGGATTTGTTTCTTTAGAGATGAGGAGATTGAGGTAGGATAATACCTTTCGAGGAAGCTCTTCTTCATGGCCGCCCAAGTGTCTATGCTTCCCGAAGGAAGATAGAATAACCAATCTTTGGCGGTGTCTTTGAGGGAAAATGGAAAGGTCCTCAACTTTATTTGCTCCTCGGTGACACCGTTCGAGCACATGCTTGTGCAAACGATATGGAACTCTGAAAGATGTTTATTCGGATCCTCTCCTCTTAGCCTGTGGAAAGATGGAAGTAGATGTATGAGTCCGGATTTCAACTCAAATGTAGCACCCGCATCAAGAGTTGGGAAGGTGATACATAGGGGTTGTTGATTTAGATTGGGAGCTGTGAGCTCCCTCAGCGTTCTTGTTTCAAGAGCCATAGTTATTGGCTCTTCGGACTCGCTAGAATGAGACCTAGCACTTGAGGATTCTCCCGAGTCGGTGTTTGAGAATTTATTTTTCAACCGCTCGAGAGCTAATTCTATTTCAGGGTTTGATTGGTAGGTGAGTTGGTTTATGGATCGGGTTTTTACCATATACTCAAACAAAGCTCAGAAAAATAAAAATCTTTATATATATATATATATATATATTGATTTTTTTTTGAAATGAAATAAAAAGAAAAATTAATTGCCTTTTCCCGGCAACGGCGCCAAATTTGACGAGCACTTTGTCACGGTGCGTCAAAATAAATCGATACTAACACTTATACGTAGTATATGTGACACCGCACCCGAACGTCCTGGAAATTTAAATTTAATTTCATAGCTTATGTATTGAATTTCCCTATTTTCGAACAATTGTAAAACGATTAAAGTTTTACGGAACGTATGATTAATCATATTACTATTTGGGCTCATATAATTGTAATGGAGTTCTAAATAATTAATTGGACCATATTATTGATATTGGGGCCCAACATTCTTAAATAAAGATATACAACCCCTCGGTACAATGTAAGAGCGGTCGGGCAGCCCAAATGTTATTTTGGGCCTAACCTGCTAAAAATAGTAATTACTCAAGAATGGCGTCCTAGACCTAATGGAGGGTGACCACACGGTTGTTAACCCAGATATATAAATATTAATGTCATAAATGAGTGATGGAATGATTCTCGGAGAAGAATACAAATGCCTATGGTCCCATCTTTGGCATTATTTTGCTAAATAATGGGAGTAGGATTTTCTTTTGTAGTTATACATCAAATAAATTATTGGGACCACCCTACACATATTAGAGATCAATAATATGATGTAGAAGGTTGACTTGATCTAAATAAATTGGGGAGAGTACAAAAGTACATCTTATGATAAAAGACAAAAAAAACAATAGGACCCATCTTCCCACTTTTGGAAGTATTGATAGATATTTTGCTCCCAAATTAATTAGGGGACATAAGAGTGCGCCCCACACCTTCCTTGCACCTGCAAAATAAGTACAATAATGTTAGAATGGGGGAGGTGGTCGGACATAATTGACTTGGAGCTGAACTTGACAAAAGAAATCAAGGAAGGAGACCCACACATGTCAAATACATCTCATGGAGTCCATATCAATTCATTTCACTCCACACAACCTACCCAACTTATTTGAGAGGTATTAGACACCTCTCCACAACCCCCCATTCGGGCTCTTGAAGATAAGGGGGAAGGAGAGAGTCTCACAACCAAAGAAAGGCAAGAGAGAGAGCTGTCTGGATTGGTCATTTAGTACGTAGGTCTCCTTGTTCGACTTGTATATGGAGTTTTACTCATCCAATTAAGGCGGGTGAGGCGCCCACTGAAAGCTCTCAAAAAGAGGAATCCATAGACGTGCGGTTTGAATACGCTTCCAAATCGTCCGAACACAACGAAACCTCGCAGAATACGCTTTTGGTATTCAAAGTAAGTTTGAATCCAAAACCTTCCTTTCTATTGCCTAAATCCTATGAATGGTTGAAGAACTATTATACACTGGTTTAAGTGTATAAAATGTTATTATATAGTAACTTTTAATGTTGCAAAGGTTAGATACTAACCTAGACAAAACCTTGAAAGGTTAGGAAACGAATTAGCCGGAAAAACACCCGTTCTAGGGACTGTTTTCGTGTCGACGATTAGGGGTTGAGCTAGCACTGTGAGGAGGCTGCTTAACACTCATATTTGAGCAAGGAATTAGTTCTTAATCCACCTTGGCCGAAGCTTTGACCATTGGATCAAGAAGGAAAAATTTAAAGCTCATTTAAGGTGAGGATGACCGACTATATTGCTTATAATTAGTGAGTTAATTTCATAAGATTGCCTAAAGTATTAATTGTGATTTTCATGGATTGTTAATGATTAATAATGCCTAAATGAAAATACTATTGCATATGAGTAAATGAAGCATGATATACAAATTTAGAGGAAATTGTGTATGATTGTGTATTATGAATATGAGGGCATGATAATGAAATAAATTGTGAAACATTGTGATAAGATATGCTTTTACTTCATGTAGAAAATTCATGAATGGATAAAAGTGATATTGTGACATTAAGATTATTAGATCATATTTGAAAAGGAAAATCACTTGAGATGAGCAATATGATCGTAAATTCGAACTTGGATGTTCTAAGATTATTTGACTAGTATTGAAATACTAGTTGGAATGTTAGCATGAAAATTGATAGAATAAATCCTAAGTGCTTGGATTATGAAAGATGTAACTTAAGTAGTCCTATGAGATACCTTAAGGTAGGAATGTATAAATGCTAAGTTAAGCTAGGAGTAGGCCTCAAAGACTACTCAATATCAAGTGATTCTAGGCATAGAAGTTGCTTAGAAATCTTAATGATATGATTAGAGGAAGCCTCTAACATATGGAAAGGTGACTAGAGGAAGCCTCTAGCACAATGTAAGATGACTAGAGTCAGCCTCTAGCATAATGAAGAGTGATTAGAGGAAGCCTCTAACACAATGGGAAATGACTAGAGGAAGCCTCTAGCATAATGTAGAGTGACTAGAGGAAGCCTCTAGCACGAAATGGAGTGACTAGAGTCAGCCTCCAGCACGACGGAATGATATCGGTGAGTGTGACTATACTATGGTGAAATGACGTAATAAGGTAAGCATGGGCCCACGGGCCGACTACTTGACCTTATATATAAGGTAAGTAGGTTTTGAATAGGGTAACCGAGGGTTACGGCCTATAATATAGTATCACTCTAGATTGAGGGTCTTAGAAATTGAAACATTGATTATATACACTGTAGTTGTCATTATACTTTTCAAATGCTTCAAAGTACTGACCTCCCCTTCACGGGGGAGGCCACCTCACAGTTTCAGGTAGAACTTGAAGGTTGCTACCACCTCCCATTGCTTCGGGGAGATCAAAGGAAGAAGACTTGGTTCGTGCTTCTTCCGTTTCTGTTTTGAAAACAATATGAATAATGCTCATGGATATTATTTTTGAATAATTATTTGAGGGCTTGTATGCCTAAGTTGCCAAGTGTGGCTTGAACACTTGTATTAATGTTTCCGCTGCTTTAATGAATGTTTTACATTATGTTTGTTTATGGATGTACGATGTGTGAATGATATTCCAGACGCCTTGTATAGTATGGGTGTGTTGAACTGCGGTTGACTATTCGTACTGTACGGCGGATTGTTGACGTACCCGGGTGGGTCCGGGCGTGCCAATTTAATTGGTATCAGAGCCCTTAGTCCGTAAACATCATAATGAAGCTTCAAAATTCTTTTTGAAAAATGAATTTGAAAACCATGAGCATAAGAAGTTTTGTACTTATAGAACTTTTGGTACCCCCTGAAAATTCCCTCTGGGGTCATGAAGGTCGTCTTCTCGGCGTCATCTTCGTGCATGAATATCTGGTGGTACCCCTTGAAGGCGTCAAGGAACGACATCAACTCGCACCCCGCCGTCTCGTCCACCAATTGATCAATGTTGGGGAGAGGGAACGGGTCCATGGGGCACGCCTTGTTCAGGTCAGTGTAATCAACGCACATTCTGAACGTCGGCGGCTTCTGGGCAAGGACGACGTTGGCCAACCAGGTAGGGTACTTCACCTCTTTAATGTGGTTGATTGAGAGGAGCATGGTACCTCCCCCTTGACGAAGCCCCGTCTGTCGACCGAGAGGTAGTGCCGCTTCTGCTTGATCGACGTGGAGGCGGGGTCGACTGACAGCCGGTGAGTGATCACTCTTCGGCTGATGTGAGGCATATCGTCCGGCCCCCATGCAAAAATGATAGCATATGACCGTAGGACGTTGAGGATGTCGTCGCGTTGATCTTGTGGGAGTTGTTTCCCGATTTTTAGGACACGCTCCGGCCGGGAGGTATCCAGGGGGACCTCCTCGACCTCTTCGGCTGGCTTGGCATGTGGCCTCTCCTCGTCCTTGGTGACGGTGGCGGTGATGGTGTCTATTCTCTGCCTGGCGCTAGCTGCCGGCTTGGTGAGCTTTAGGTAGCATGCTCGAGCTATCTTCTGGTTCGCTCGGACGTAGCCGATACCGCCACTGGTAGGGAACTTCAAGCACAGATGTTTCATGCAGATGATGGCCTCCAGATTCTCTAGTGTTTCCGCCCCCATATCAAATTGTGGGCGCACTCGAGGTTGACCACCATGAACTCCATGTCAATTTTGGTGCGATAGGAGCCGTCGCCGACCTCCACGGGAAGGACTATCGTGCCTTCAGCGTCGATAGAGTCCCCGGTGAAGCCGGACAACGGTGTCCTTATCGGCTTGAGCAGCGCTTTGTCCAGCTTTAGCTGCCTGAAGGTGTCAAGATACATGATGTTGACGGAGCTCCCCGTATCTATGTAGGTGTGGTGGATAATAGAGTCACCTATCTCGCACCGGATGACGAGGGCGTCTCTGTGTGACGCGGGTCCTGGAGGCAGATCCTTATCGGTGAAGGTGATCGCCTCCGTCCGCTGCTTCTTCGGCTGGGGGGAGCGTGGGATACCTTCCCAATGTAAAGGTATTGGGCCCACTTCTTCCTCTGGGTGGCCGAGCCCCCCCCCCCCCCCCCCCCCCCCCGTGTTACCCCCCACGATGAGGTTGATGTGGTTCCTCTTCGGGTGGGGCTCTTCAAAGTCTTCCTCGTCATCGTTGAGCCTGCCGATCTCTCGCTTCTTCGTAGAGGGTTCGCCCCCAGGCTTGCCGGTGGTTACCCACGTGTTCTTGCGTGGGCCACCTTTAACAAACTGGGAGAGTTCCCCTGGCGAATCAGCTTCTCGATGGCCCGCTTCAGCGTGACGTAGTCATCTGTGTTGTGGGAGGTTTTCCTGTGATAACGGCAGTAGGTGCCGCCCTGATGGACAGCGTAGATCTCCTTGGACGACCGAGGATCCCGTTCAATGAGATCGTGCTCCTCGGCGTAATCAAGGATGGAGCTGACCGAATGAGTGAATGGGGTCTTCGGCCTTTCCATCCTCGGCCGCCACACGCGGTCTTTGTTCTTTCCGCTAGCGCCGTGGCGGCCTTGTCCTCCTTGACCCTGGTCCCCAGCCGAGGGTGTGCCTGCAACTGGCGCGGCGTTTGTCTTCTTGGAGGGGTGCCCTCCATCTTTCTTGTGGCTGTGGAGCTCGTCGGCGTCAGTGTACAAGTTTCCTCGCTGAAGCGCCTTCAAATAGGACCTAGGTGGGTCAGTGATGAGTCTCCTCGCATATGGGGTGCTGCGGAGGGCGCCCTGAAATAGGACAAGGAGGGTGCGCTCATCAGCCCCCTCAACCTCGTCGGTCTCGCTCGTCCATCGGTCGATGAATGACCGGAGTGATTCATCATGCTGCTGCTTGACGGAGAGAAGATGGGTGAAGTACTTCTTCGTGCGCTTCCTCCCGACAAAGTGAGTGAGGAAGCGCTGGGCAAGGTCGTGCCACGAGTCTATGCTTCCTTCGGGGAGCGCGTTGAACCACTCATACGCTGGCCCTTCGAGAGTAGAAAGGAACCAACGACAGATGTATTCATCTGACGCGTTCACCATCAGCATATTATTTTGGTAACAGCTGAAGTGCTCCTGGGGGTCGGAACGGCCATCGTAGGGTTTGATGGCGTTCCCCCGGTACTTCTCGGGGATAGGGGGCGAGAGTACCCTGGCGGTGAAGGGAGTCCTCGTCCTGACCTGGATGATGGGGTCTCCTCGTCCTTCGGCCAACTCCCTCTCAAGGACAGTGACCTTGTTTAGAAGGGCGTTGAAGTCGGAATCTCTGGATGAGTTGCCCACGGGGGTGGCGGCCAGCTGTTTGGCCTCCATCTGGGCGAGCCTTCGCTCGAGTTGGGCGATTACCTCGTCCCTGGGGTCCCTGGCGGCTGTGGTAGCACCCTGCGTCTGTAAGCGGGCTGCGTGAGCCGTGTTGATTTGGTGACAGGCATCACCCCCGTGTAGTTTCCCTTTGCCTTTGTCCAGGCGAGGCCGATCCGCTATCCGGTATACCGACCCCAAGCTTTCCCTGGGTGAGCCAGGCTCACGCTGACCAATCCGCCCTGCCATCCTCTCTGAAGCAGGCCAACGGCACGTGTCACCTAGCCTGTTAAAGGCTGAGGCTTTTCCACACGCTGGGGTCGGTCCAGCTCGAAGCGGGGAAACAGGGTGGGAGTGGGACGACGTCGTGTCCTGGGGCACCACCCCCTCATCGTTACCTAGCCTAACGGCCAATGGCTGGGGTTGAGGAGGCGGCGGCGTGTTCTCCCCCGTCCTTGGCATGAGTGCGCTGAGGACGGTGGGGTTCTGGGCCAAACTGGCGATGATGGCCGAGAGTGCGGCCTAAAGCTGAGGGTCAACAACAGGAGAGGCCGGTTGCGCCGAGGCGTTGTCGCCTTTTTTCGCGCGCTTCTTGTCCAAGCCGATGCGGCCGTCTGGGGCGCCGCCGTTGAGCTTGTTGCGCAGGTCACCTACGAGGTCGATGGTTTCCTGGAAGACATCCCCCTCGGCGGCCTTGTCGGCCGTAGCATCCTCCTCGTGTTCCTGGTTCTCTTGTGCCTCAAGAATGGCTTTGCCGAGAAGGTTGCGGTTTGACTTAGTTCTTCCCATTGTCAGTTAGTTGTGCTTGGTAGCGACGAAGGAGGCTAACTTGATTGTTCTAGCTCTCAATAAAAGCACCAAATGATAGATTATATATCTAGAGAGAAGTGAGAGCTAGAGAGAGAAGTGCAGTAAATGCTTTGTATTAATGATTTTGTGAACCCCTATTACTACTCTCAAGGGGAGTATTTATAGAGGAAATTAGGACTGGGCTCCCAAGTCTTGGGCTTGGGAGGCCCATTTACAATAGGGCCACTAATGGGCCGGATACAAAGTGTATAGAAAAGATTTAGTAATACTATAATAACATCATAACATCATTTTGATCTCGTTTTGATGCATTGTAAAATGCTATTTTTGGGTGGCTTATATATATATTTACATTTCATCCAAAAAAACACTATAATAACATTTAAAATATAGCAATACCCTCAAAGTGTAGTTCATATATACACTTTTGCATACATATTCCAAGCTCGTTTGT
>CAMAPE010000070.1:6062500-6065000 GCA_945859875.1 Cuscuta europaea
GAGACTTATCCGGAGTATTGCTACCATTGTAGAACTTTTGGACATAATCCGTTTGAATGTATGGTGCTTCACCCACACGTGCCACCCCTTAAACACACAATGGCAAAAACTAATGCGAGAGGCAAGGGGATCCTAAGCAAGGTCGTGGACAAGGTGGGCAAGGCCCAAGGTGCACCACCGTTGGGCAAAGGGAAAGGTAAGGCCGTGGATGATGATCCTCCATTCCAAGAGGTCACGCGCAAGAGGGGTAAGGCCAAGGCCAAGCCTCAACAGGTTATTGACGTTGCATCAACGTCTAAGGCCATGCGACAGGTGCCCATGGTGGCTAATATGGGTGTCAACATTCCGAAGGAGTTGCGTGATCCATCTTTGAACCTTAAGCCGCGGCCTAATGTGAGATACTCCATGGAACGCCACCAACTTATGGTGGTTGCCAAAGATAAGAATGGTAAGGAAGCGTTGACTAATCTACCTCGTGGCTATGTGATCCGGAGTGTGCATGAGATGGATCCTAAAGACATTGTCACCGGGGTGTTTATGGATGAGAAAGGAAGACCACTTGCCACTACCATTGATCTAGACGAGCTACCGGATGGTGAGGCATTGGTTAAGGTGGGGGCTGACCTCAAACCGGTCACCAATGAAGAGGACCCGGGTGTTTACTTCACCCAAAGTGGCATCTTGGAGCTACCGGGCGTCAAACGCAATGGTACATGGTATGACTTCGATTCCAAAATCTTTATTGCTAATGTGTTTTTCTTCTTTGATCCTAGTAGCAAGAACAACGTGTCCTACTACAAGGAGCTTTTGAGAAGAGAACGAAGAAGTGCTAGGAAAAGTGCAACCGGGGGTGGAGGACCCACCACGGACCTTTACCTCACTTGATGACGAAGTTTTTGGTATGGAACGTTAGGGGCCTAAATAAGGCCTCTAAACACAATCTAATTGCTTATTATATCAATTCAAATCATATTGGTTTGGTATGCTTTTTGGAATCTAAGATGACCTTGGCCGCACTAAATAATTATATTTTAAATAAATGGCCGGGTTGGATTTTTAAGAATAATTTTGATCTAATTGGTGGGGGACGCATGGTGATCATGTGGAACCCGACTTTAATAAATTGTGTGTTTTTGGAAATTGACAAGCAATTTATGCATGCTAGATGTACTTGTTGTATCACACAAACAACTTTTTTGACTACGTTTGTCTATCCGTTGTACACGGTCCTTGAAAGAAAGGACTTGTGGGATCATTTAACCTTGGTTGGAGAACTTATTGATGAACCTTGGTTGATATGTGGTGATTTTAATTGCATTGCTACGCCCAACGAAAGGGTGGGTCCTACCCCCCCTACGGCGTATGTAATGCAACACCTGTTTGACTTTAAGGTCGCGGCTAGCCTACAAGATGCACCCTCCACGGGGGAGTTCTTTACGTGGAACAGAGGTGCACTTTGGGCCAAGCTTGACCGGGTATTGATAAATGATGTTTGGGGCATTAATAGCATAAGGTGTACGGCCCATTTCCATGAAATGGAGGTGGAGTTTGACCATACGGCTTCCGTTGTGTCAATACTCCTTAATTCCTCTCCAAGGCCTAAACCTTTTAAATTTTTTAATATGTGGATTAAACATCATGATTTTGCTAATCTAGTAGCGCAACATTGGAATCAAGAGATTGAAGGTACGGCCCAATTTTCCATGGTGAGGAAACTAAAGTTGCTCAAAAGGCCACTTAAGAACCTCAACACCAAGGAATTTGGGCATATCTCCAACAAAGCTAAAATGGCGAAGGAAGAATTCAAAAGATTGCATAAGCTTGTCCTACAACATCCATTGGATGAGAGTCTCCAATGCCAATTGGAGGAAGTTACAAAGAGGGCTAGGTTTCTTAGTGAGGCCGAGTGCAATTTTTTCCAACAAAAGGCAAAGGCGACTCACATCCTTGAAGCGGATAAGGGGACAAGGTATTTTCATGCGATTGTGAAGAGGAAAACCACGAAGAATACCATAGCGGCTATCACTCTTGAGGATGGGAGTCTCACCACCTCATTGGAGCAAGTTGGTAATGAATTCGTTAATTTTTTTGTTGACTTATTTGGCTCCGTTGGGGAAACCCAACAATTTGACCCTAGAATTTTGGATTCCGGCCCCAAAGTTGAACCTAGTGTTCATGCTAGCCTTATTGCCCCTATTGATGTAAAAGACATCAAAGCCGCACTTTTTGATATTGGGGATGACAAGGCGCCGGGGCCGGATGGTTATTCTTCTGCGTTCTTTAAATCTAATTGGAACCTTGTGGGGGATGACTTAGTACGGGCTACTAAGGAATTTTTTCGTACGGGAAAGTTATTAAAGCAAATTAACCATACGGTTATTGCACTTATCCCCAAGATGACCCACTCGCCAAAGGTTTCTGACTTTAGACCGATTTCTTGTACTAATGTGTTGTATAAAGTCATTACGAAGATTCTTGCCGCTAGACTCATACCATGCCT